>CM024674.1:35262543-35762543 GCA_014182725.1 Eucalyptus brandiana
AAATCGTTCTCTGTTTAATTGGTAATCAACAGTTATGTATTTCGGTGGAGTACTTGCCTCATTTAAATATCTCTTAATAAAATTCGTTTCACATGATATTTCATCTCTTGGTTCCCTATCGATAGCATATAGTTCTTTTTACTTTTCATCCAATTATAGGTTGACCATGAATTGGCTCTTTTTACTTTTCTTCCAATTATAGTCTCTTTTTAGCAAGAGACAAAAAGCAACAAACTTTAGAAGATGAAGAAATGCATGGAGTTGCTTCTAGATTAAGTTCTAATTTCTCCATTCCTTCAATTTTAGCAAAAAGAACTTAGGATTAAGTTCCAAGAGACAAAAAGCAGCAAACTTTGGAAGATGAAGGAATGAATGGAGTTGCTTGAAGAAAGAACTGCTGTTCTTGATTTCTTCTTTCATCTTCTTATAGAATATGTGATCTAGTACGCATGAGATATCAACTTTGGCCAAAATGGATGCTCTTTTCGCCATTTTGACCAAGAATATGCAAAAGAAGCACTGCATAAAGTAACAGACGAAGAGCTTTTGCAAAAATTTTCCTGCGCCACCATGGACATGTCATTGAGCCAAAACACCCTCATCAGGTCCCTCACAATGCAAGGAAAATTCAGGTCCATATTCCAATTCGCCATTTTGACCAAGAATTTGCAAAAGAAGCACTTCCCAACATAAACTCCGACAAAAAGCATCCAAAAATGGCGATGATACAAATTGGAATTCCATGGAATTCCAAGGGAAATTGTACAGCATATATTTTTTTGTATAACTTTTCAAGATAAATCTTTGTATATGTACGAAATTACTTCAAATTCCATCCCCTAGCGAGTGAAGTGCTTACGCCCCTTTAGAGATAGTTTTTACATAGGTTGGCCATGAAATGGCTCATTTTACTTTTCATCCAATAATAGTCCCTTTGTTGAAAAATTAAGATGTATACAACTTACTATCTGTCTATTTGACTAAATAGCTAACCATGAGATTTCTTAAGTCCCAGTAAACATTTCCAATTTCGCATGTCATCTGCTGAATTTCGAACGGAGTTTAAAGAAAAGATTTACTTGAGATCAAGACATAATATATTACAAATATGAAGTTAGTACTAGTCAAAGAGCATGCCTATATTTGTATAGGAAAAAAAAGCAGAAAATTTTGTCTTAAATACATGGATATAAAATAAATGTACGTAGATTGGAACTAGTTTAGGAATAAATATTTAGGGACAATGTCAAAAATAGTGTCCTTAAGCTTTGAATCTAGCCAATTAATTTTCGTTCTCCTTTAATGGCATCAATTTTGGTCTTTTGAAATCAATTCTGTCCATCGAAAGGCCCCCAATGAACGCGTGGCCGTCGCTTGATTCACCCTCACGTGGCTCCCTTGACACACCATCGGGGGCGTTCCATTGTTTGTTCTTGGTGTGGGGGCTTGTCGGCGAAGCTGGGGCGGCTCCCTACAGCTTTATTCGCCAACTGAACCTAGGACACCCCAAAATCGCCTTATTTGCTTTTCCATTCTTTCCTTATTGTATCATCAATACATGGGGGCAAATTTAAAAGAGTTAATGATTTGAAAATTTGGAAAAGAGTGGGTGATTGGAGGGCGGTCACAAGACTGAACAAATTTCAAAAATTGGATGATGAGAGGGAACAAAAATAAGAAAAGCGAATGCGGGTTTATGCAATATTTCATGAATGCAAATATCGCTTTTGACCAAAAAAAAAAAAAAAAAAACAAATCCGTCTCTGGCTTTCTTATGAGATGCATGGATAATTCATGAACGAAAATTATGTGCCGACTATACATAATATATTCGTGTAAAAGAAAAAGGAAAAAGATTGTTCTAAATACGTGGAGAAAAATAAAAGCATCTAGATTAGAACCAGTTTAGGAAATAAATAAAGAGAAAGATTTATATTCAAATCGGAAACATACGATGCTTTTTACATTAATGACTATTAAATGATCTAATCCATTCAAATTGGAGTCTCAGCCCATCTATTTTCTCAGATTGAGCAGTGCTTTTGCTTCTGTTTTATTTACCTTCGCCGAGGATGTAGCCTTTGTTTTTTCTGTGTGGAGGGTTGCTGCTTTGTAGTTTTCCCTTTTCTCGTTCCTTTTAGCTCGGCACCCTTTTCACTCTTTTGACTTGTTTGTCATATTAAGTTCATGTTGGTGCCTTGTTACTGTTGCTATACAGCGTTTTGGTTGAAAGTTACTACAATTCTTACCTTACAAAAAAAAAAAATGATCTAATCCAACTTAACCACGATCTCTAATTTCTTAATTCAGCTTATCGGTCAAAAATAGATAAAGGAAAAATCGACTTGCCTGAGCCATCTGCGTTCAAATTATTTGGTGGAGTCGTGGAATTTGGTTGCGATTGATTGGTGCGCGCTTCAACTTGTCGAGCCTTTTTCCTAGTTTCTATATACTACATAGAAGAGAAGTAAATACATAATATTCACAAAATGATACGGTAATACTTTTTCTATAGCATTTAAAGTGGTAAATCTTAGGCTTAGGGATATTATAATAAGATCACCAAGATATTCCATGGAGGTCTCTCCTCCAATATATTCTTTTATCTTCTCCATAACCGGGCACGGTATCGTGGGGAGCAGTCACATATACAAACACAGATTAAATAATAGAATTTAAATGTTCAACAATAAGAAATAAATCACCTAAAACCAAAATTAATTAACAGATTGAGAAGAAAGATTCTATAAGAATATTTGTTAAGTGAATGAATTACAAAGATTCAAAGTTCTTAAAGTATGTGATCAATGTTTAGAAAATCAAATATGTTTTTATTCAATAAGGTTAATGATATTACTTTTCAACTTTGTGTTAGTTATACTCTTATTTGGATTTGGTTTAGTTTAATGAGAGTTTTTCATTAATTTTTCCTTGATTAATTTTGTTTTATTATTTTTATATTTGGAAAAAATATTTTCATTTTGTTTTGACTAATTCTAGTTAAGAAAAATTATAATTAATTTATTTAAAAAGACTTACCCAGCCTCTCTCTTCCAATTTTATCTTTTCATAAATGATTCATAAGTAGGAAGCGTCTTCAAGATATATAAATCTTATGCGAAATTTAGGACTACTCAATGATGCCAATACTACGGCAGTTCTGACCAAGGATGTTCGTATGGGTAAAATTATCTATAGGAGGTTTTGATCATGAACCTAAATCAAATCATATCTACCATGAATTATTACTTTATAAGTAGATTATTAGTTGTACGTTGCACGTGATTTATTCTATTTTCAATGAAAGAGAGCCATGAACTTCACGATGGAGGGGCGACATGTTTCATTTACTTGAGTAAAAAGCTGGAAATATTAACGCAATGATCAAGCTAATCATTGATTAATTAAATGGTTAGGAGTGTCATATGAATTTATTAAGGAGACTTCGAGACTTCAAAAAATTCTAACCTGGAAGGTGACAAGATTATTTAGTTAATACGTTGGAGATTCTTTCCAACAAGAAAGAAAGCTTTTGGAAGTGAATAGGCCTTGGAAAGTTCCCTATATCTATGTACTAATACAAAATAATTTTTACTGCAACAAACATTTAAGCATTCCTTACTCCTTCCACATTAGTTCTGATAACCAAGGACCATTTAAATAATATAATTCATACCATAACCTATAGTTTCATCACATCTGTTAACGATAATGTAATTTTCACGATTATAGTCATCCGTAAATATTAACTCCATTCATATATACTGCCTTTACTTCCGTAAATCCCGTCCCTTAAGTATAATGTAAAAACTATCCTAGTGGGTTGGCTAATTTATTTAGTTCATTGTGGAAGAAAATGATCCCAACTTCTCTATTTTTAGTTTATATAACTGCTTTAAGCCCCTGTTAGTAATTTAAAGTCACACCTTTGCTTAAAATACACATGTGCAAGTAATTAAAATGCCAATTGACTGTCATTTATCATGTAACATAAAGAACAGCAGAAAATATATGTTACGCAAGTAGCACTGGTGTCACAGCAATAGTGGCCATGAAGATGAAATTCATCAAATATCGATGGACTACTCCGCCTGTTCTTTTAACGTCCATTGTTTTGGATTGAGGTTCAAGTGGGAGAGGCTCAAAACTCTCCTTATTCCATATTAAGAAAATCAGAGACTGGGTGAGGAGGTCGAAGTGGAGTAGATGTTGGCAATGGTGACGAATTGGCTTCGGAATGTGTATGTTTCACACGTTGGTCGATTCGATACCATGAGTTTCACCAACGGACAGAGATCGCACCTTCATCGAGTAGTGTCTAGAAGCATATTTGGTCTTTATTTCATAAGAATAAGAAGACTCTGCCCTTTCTGTAGATCTTCATCTTCATCTAACAATGAGTTGGACCAATATTTGGCAACAGATTATGCAAAGCTAGGTGGTTAAGTTTTAAGTGATTGATTTGGATGTGGTAGATCTTATATTAAGTATTTTAGCGTTCTTCATTCGGAATGATGTTGAAACCCAAACTCGTCATAACACATGCTTGATACATATGAACGAGATGATTTATGTATGCTCTTAGGGCTTAGTAAATCTAAATGTTTGAGTACTCCATGTTGAGAACAGGTGTAGGATTTGTTGAAAAGTAGTGAGTACTCTTAAGATAATTTTTAAATGAATAAATTACAATACTTATTATTCTCACGATATGTGATCAATGCTCGGAAATGTTGAATGTGTTTTAATGTATTAGGAATAGTGATACTATAAGGGCCTAAACTTTTCATCATTTATAATCCGAAAATTAGGTTGGATATTAGGCTTAGGCCAGTCACGTCATTCACTTTTTTGAACTCCGCACATAGAAATTACTTTCGCCCTTTTGTTTTTCGTTCCTTTACTTTTTCTTTTGTTTTCATTCTTCTTCTTTTTCTGTTTGTCTCTGACTTGAGCCTCCGTCCATCGGTGTCGTCATCATCGTCACCGAGTCTATCGACCTTGTGCCTTGCCGCCTCATCATGGCCTTGAGAGAGAGAGAGAGAGAGAGAGAGAGAGTTGTGTGTGTGTTTTTTGAATCATTGTGGTTTGTGGTTTGTGATGGTGAAGCCAAATATGGTTAGAGGTGGTGAGGTTGGATTTGTTCATATTGGTGGGACTAAGTACCACTAGCGATGGAGAGTCTGAGTTAGGGAGTGGTCCTGGTAGTGGTGCTGGCAACTGATGGGTGTTGGTGATTTGTGGATGGGAAAATTATGCAAAAAGTCCTAAATATATGTATTAATTTAGTTTAAACTATTCAATCTTATTAGTTAAATTCAAAATGTTTTCATTTTTTGTCAATTGAATCCATTTTGCCAATTTTAATTGAAAATCACTAATATGGATATCGACCATATCATATAGAACGATTTGTGCTAACATAGATAATATGTGATAATATCTTAATGATTTTTCAATTTTTTATTTTTAATAAAAAATTATAAAAATTATCAATGCCAATGCTACTTATACCATGCAAGACAACTATGGTCCACCTTAGTTATTCAATCGGCCAAATTGAAAAATTTAGAATTAAATTGACACAAATATAATATATTTAAGACTTTCTTGATAATTTCCTATTAAAGGCTCAAGTTCAATTTCACTCATCACCAAGTGCACAATATCTATGCCGAACTACTTATTACTCGAAATTGACTTGTGCATTACCTAGCTCGTGAGGTTAGTGGCCCCCTTCGCGATCTGGATTTTACCTAAAGCTTCGTCTTTGAGGAACAGAAGAAAATGTGCTAACCCTTATAGCATACTTACCCAACGTTGCTTCACCAACTTTTTCTGCTAATATTCTATCAATCTTTTTCCTTGCCTACGCCTCTTTTCTCCGAGTCACTTTCGTAATCCATTTACCGTTCCACTCAATGTAATGCTCCTTGCGTCGGGACGATATAAACGAACGAATGTAGTATGGACAGAGGAAAGGATTTCACATTTCCTTGCCTGACGCGGCCGACGTCTGCGACCGAATTATAAGCGAATCGCAATGGCAAATTTTGACCCGTCAAGCTGCGCGATCGACGACGAGGAGAGGGGCTGGGAAAGAGGATCTGTCGTGTCACTGTAATGGATCGAAGGGAGAGGAGGAGAGTAGGTCGCGCCGCGGCTTTTCAAGATCGGATTTTTAATTCTGATGACTTCGTGGGTATTTCCTTTTCCGAAGTTGGTAATTCCAACGTCCGAAGCAATTACGAGAGAGAATTTATATTTATCGTGAATTTCTCTGACGCTGCGATTTTGTTTTTAGAAATATTGTAACGCAACGCTTATAAAATATATGTAATTTTAAAGATAATTCTCACTTTTTAAAATAATTACCATGACATGATAGTTAACCTTAAGAATAGCCCTTAGGATATTCATTTATTGGGCATCGAGCTCCAAAGTTACGATACCGACCCTTATACTCATTTGAAATTTCTTTGAACATTTTGAGTTGTCAAGTTTATCTTCACTTTTAGGAAAAAGGTATTAAGATTTTCCTTTTTTGGGAATGAGAAAAAGAAATAAGATTCTTGATTTTCTTCGAGGAAAGGAGACGGAGAGGGAAAAAAGCAATAGGGAGGGATTTGATTTTTATCAAACAGTCGATTATGCTTTTTCACTAATTCCCTTTATTTTATTCAAAATAAATTTATAATAAGGGACAGTTATTTCGTGATGTGTTATTGTTCATTCCTTTTTTCTCTTTACTAGCTTCCAAATTTATAACTTAATCCCTCCTTTTATTTCTTTTGCTCTCTCTTGTGATTAATTGAATCCAGTTTTTATTTATTTATTATATCGGACCTACCAAATTTAGCGTTAAGGAGTTAATTTAGAGGACCGAGATTAAGTCATATGTAATTTATCGAGATACCATGACGTTTAAAACCAATCACTTATATCACTTATATAATTGAATCAATGAAAAACATTTTTATGGATAACAAAAATGCTTAGGGAAAGATTAAATTTGTAGTGAAATTATTTTTCATTAGCTAAAATATCTAAGCAATACAAGTAATTGTTATAGGAAAATGTCTCAAAATCATCAATTTTCGGTGATACAAATGCACTCAGTTTCTTTCATCTTATTGATGCAGTGATAGGCACCTTGTTGACATCACATACAAAAGTTTTATCACATGACCAATGCTAAATTAACGTTTTTATAATGATAGTAGTAGAAGTAGGTGATAAAATGACTCAATTGCACGGTCTAAAAGAGTTAAAAGACTTATTTCTAGAAATTAAAATAGTAATTGAAGATGATGGTACAAAACAATTCAAACACTGAATTGCACATTTTTCACAAGAGTTAGGGAACCAAAATGCTACTTCACCTAAATTTTCTTTAGTCAACTTTATCCTCTTTCCTTTTTATCCATTCAATGACGAACTTTATATTTTGACGTGTCTTTCAAAAGTACAAAATATCATAGCTTCTTTCCTTAATTAAATTAGTCTCATCATGAAATTTGACGTTTCGCAACATTTCTCTGCAGGAGGATGGAAATGTCTTCTCATGAAATTTGGTGAAAATGCCCCATTTTCCCCCTTAGAAATGGGAATGATCAAAGTTAACATTCAATTTTCTTACAAATTTGAATTTGAATTTGAATTTATCGAGTTGAATAAGAAGCAGCAATTAGATCAGTAGAAGATCTAGCAAAATATCTTGGACCGAGAAGCAAAAAGTGATGAGGATTGGTCTAATTCAACCCTTTCACTATTTTCTATAATTTCATATTTTTCTCCAACTTATTCAGTATAAATATCAAGATGTTCTAATTTGCCATTTGTGTGAAGTTCGAAAGTAATTCTCAATCAGATTGCGTAATTGCATGAGACAGGATATCTGATAGCAAGACTTCTAATTTGAATTGCTAGGAAGGTCTATCGTTAAATATGGAAGACTGGAAATTGTGAAGGGGAAGAGAGACCACGGTCTATCATTAATTTTCAATGTGCTTGCATGTGAAACGCAACATCAATTTGGCAAAAAAAACAGAAAAAAGGGTTACTGAATAACAAGATATTTAGTATCAACCCACCTTAAAAGTTTAAAAGAAAATTCCATGAGCAATTTCTCAATTCGCAATGGCAATTCGAGGACGAGTCTCCCGTTCTCAAAAGGCATTGAGAAGATTTTTCCAAGTTAGGATCCGTTGAATGATTAAGATATATTACATTTCAATCAAACGACAAAGGATTATGAAAGGCAAGGAGATTTCATGGTTCCTTCAATCTTATCGGCAAAAATGGCAATTCCAAATTGTGCTAAGAAAAATGGTTAATACCATGAAACCCCAAACCAGTATAATTATAACAAATTTATTAAAAACTAATTTTTTGATAATTAAAAAACTCAAACTATTACATATGTAATAAATTTACGCAAAACTAATTTTACCATAAATTAGTACATTTATGATAAATTTACCTCCGTTAGTTATAGTTAAATTAACATTACGAAAAATTACAAACCGGCACATTAGTGAAGAATGGATAGGAGTAAACCCCAAAATGGTTTTTATTTTTTTGCCTTTGTAACCCTATTAAATATTGAGGAATTTGCATGGACCTTTTTATTATTTCAGAAGAGGAAAAAGGCACAAAAATAATATAAAATAAAGAACTAAAATAGAAGCGGAAAGCAAGACTCTTGGGATCACGGGATCTGCGCAAATCCTCAAGGTGCAGGCATGGGACATCTAGGCTAAGTGGTTTCAAGCATGAGATCTACCCGGGTCAGCTCCGGTGTTATGTTGCGGTAAAAAGGTTCGACCTTCGAACCGTTGGAAAGGGCAGAGGCCTGGAGTGCAACCGCGGGTTAGATTCGAAGAACAGTTGTCGCCGCGCCGGTGACCCACTGCAACTATAAAAATTCAGCACTTGCGTCTCCCGAGAAAGTCCTTTTTCCTATTCAACACGGTGTAATCCGGCGTCGCCGTGGCCCCAGCAGAATGCCGAAATAAAAGAAGCGAGGAACGGTGGAGAAAAGACGGACTTGCGACGCGTAATTCGCGGAATGGCTAACGCATCCAAGAGGCGGTTGCTGCAACTGCGTTCGATGTATCCGCATGGCTTCGGACTTTTTTTCTTTTTTTTATTGGTACCCGGGAACCGCAGTATAACATAAACCCGGGGCACTAGCTGATGGTTTCGCATTTATTGAGTGCTCTAGAAAAGGAAAAACAATAATTAAGAAAAAACAAAACAAAGGCTTCTCTATTTCCTTGCGCTGATAGCGGATGGATATATATCGGGCGCGCACGATTTCTCTCTCTACACAGACAGAGAGAGAGAGAGAGAGAGAGAGAGAGAGAGATCTAGGTTTCTGGTGCCTCTTAACTTTCGTCCCGGCGCGGCTATTCCAAAAATCCACGCGCACACATCAATCAAGCAAAAACCTACTCCAGAAAGATGCCCGGATGTGCATAAACGACGCTTCCTGTGAAATCCTCTTCCGATTTTGTTGCCAGGTCGATGAAGAGACGGCTCGCCTGCTCCCCCGTATGTTCCTTTCATTTTTTTTTTGCCTCCTTTCTGTTTGTACTAATTCTCTCCCCAGAAAGAATAGAAATGCGCCCGAACTTGCATCGGAGGGCGTCGCTGCCTTTCAATGTTTCTGTGTTGACTGTGCTCGTGTTGTTCTTAGAGAGAGGGGAGGGAGGGGGAAACGCTAAAGAAGGGAGGGAGGGGGGCGGCGCAAAAACCCTAGAATTCTAAAATCGAGACATAGGCTAAGCTAATCATTCTCATAGGGAGAAGATACGCAAATGATTATAGCTTAGCCTCTTTCGCATCTCTGATTCCTTCATGGGGACGTAAAGCATCATTTTATGCAAATATTTTTGCCCGTGAAGGGAAAGAGACAGAGAGGGAACACACAGAGAGAGGGAGCGGAAAAACCCTAGAATTCACACAATCGAGACATAGGCTAAGCTGATTTCGTAATCAGAAGATATACACAAATGATTATTAGCTTAGCCTCTTTGGCATCTCTTCTTCCTTCATGGGGACATAGAGCATCATTCTCAGAAGGCGATGGATGCAAATATTTTTGCCAATGAAAGGGGGAGGAAAGAGACAACGAGGGAGAATACGCGGAGAGAGGGCGGCAACACGCTTTCGTGTGGAGCGTGCTCTCCCATTCCCCTCTTTCTCTATTTCTCTCTGCGCACAAAACCCTAGAATTCAATAGTCGAACCTTAATGTGACATAGACTAAGCTAATCATTTCATAATCAGAAAATAACCAAATGATCATTAGCTTAGCATCTTTGACTAATCATTTTTCAGCACGGTACAACCCACGTTTGTTGTCCTTAGTCACTTCTCGATGGTGGTGGTGGTGGTGTGTGAAAAATTCGCATACATCCTCTTGCTCTTCCTTCTTTATTCTCTTGATTCGGAAGTATATGGATAGAGACTTATGGTCCGCGATTTCTCTTCACACAAGGCAATGTTCTAGAGTGCTGGAAATCCTCGCCTACAATCTCCAAATAAAAGCATGGTTCGCAAGTCTCGAGACGCCAAGTTTGCGCGCTTGTTCGTCATGATGATATTAGGAGTGACTCTGAGTTGCTTCATTTGGGAAGGGAGCGCTGACGGAGAGTGTGGGAGGATCCCGATCAGTACCGCGTTCGCTGGCCTGAGTCCTTGCATGGTGGCAGGTAGAGACGCCCAGGCTAAAGTCCCACCCGCCTGCTGTGATAGAGTCAAATCGCTCATGCAGATCAATCCTCGCTGCCTCGACGCTGTCTTTCACTCTCCTGCAGCGAGGTTTGCTGGGATCGTTCCAGCCGCGGCTATGTCGATCCCCAAGAGGTGCAACATTACGAACAGGCCCGCCAGAAGGAACGCTTAAGTGAGTATAACTACCCTTTACATAATATTCTACTAAGTAGCTCCATATAATAATAGAACATCATCTAAATCGACCATGTTTTTGTCTTCTTTTTTTCCCTTCATTTATTAGCTGCTGGATACATCGTCCCCTGAGCGAGAAATGATGCCCAGCAACAACATAGGAGGAGGATGTTAATCAAAGTGATGGCTTGAGAATGTTGGGATTTTCCTAGAGAAAACTTGCCAATGTAAATCGTTCTCTGTTTAATTGGTAATCAACAGTTATGTATTTTGGTGGAGTAGTTGCCTCATTTCAATATCTCTTAATAAAATCCGTTTCAAATGATATTTCATCTCTTGGTTCCCTATCGATAGCATATAGTTCTTTTTACTTTTCATCCAATTATAGGTTGGCCATGAATTGGCTCTTTTTACTTTTCTTCCAATTATAGTCTCTTTTTAGCAAGAGACAAAAAGCAACAAACTTTAGAAGATGAAGAAATTCATGGAGTTGCTTCTAGATTAAGTTCTAATTTCTCCATTCCTTCAATTTTAGCAAAGAGAAGAACTTAGGAATAAGTTCAAGAGACAAAAAGCAGCAAACTTTGGAAGATGAAGGAATGAATGGAGTTGCTTGAAGAAAGAACTGCTGTTCTTGATTTCTTCTTTCATCTTCTTTCCACTTTTTATAGAATACGTGATCTAGTACGCATGAGATATCAACTTTGGCCAAAATGGATGCTCTTTTCGCCATTTTGACCAAGAATATGCAAAAGAAGCACTGCATAAAGTAACAGACGAAGAGCTTTTGCAAAAATTTTCCTGCGCCACCATGATCATGTCATTGAGCCAAAACACCCTCATCAGGTCCCTCACAATGCAAGGAAAATTCAGGTCCATATTCCAATTCGCCATTTTGACCAAGAATATGCAAAATAAGCACTTCCCAACATAAACTCCGACAAAAAGCATCCAAAAATGGCGATGATACAAATTGGAATTCCATGGAATTCCAAGGGAAATTGTCCAGCATATATTCTTTTGTATAACTTTTCAAGATAAATCTTTTTATATATACAAAATTACTTCAAATTCCATCTCCTAGCTAGTGAAGTGCTTATGCCCCTTTAGAGACAGCTTTTACATAGGTTGGCCATGAATTGGCTCATTTTACTTTTCATCCAATGATGGTCCCTTTGTTGAAAAATTAGGATGTATACAGCTTCCTATCTATTTATTTGACTAAATAGCTAACCATGAGATTTCCTAAATCCGAGTAAACATTTCCAATTTCGCATGTCATCTGCTGAATTTCGAACGGAGTTTAAAGAAAAGATTTACTTGAGATCAAGACATGATATATTACAACCACCGCCTGCGGTGGCCTAATTGGATAAAGCTCCCATGATCCTTTGCGAGGAGGAGAGGAGTTCGAATCCCGCTGGCCGCACAGGATTTTAAGTGCGACGTCGGGGTGGTGGGTCCTCCGCTAGCGTCGCCCCGGGATTTGCCCGCCGGCTGTCAGCTTACAGGGTTCCCTGGGTCATCAAAAAAAAAAAAAAGACATGATATATTACAAATATGAAGTTAGTATTAGTCAAAGAGCATGCCTATATTTGTATAGGAAAAAAAAAAAAAAAAGAGAAAATTTTGTCTTAAATACATGGATAGAAAATAAATGTATGTATATTGGAACTAGTTTAGGAATAAATATTTAGGGACAATGTCAAAAATAGCGTCCTTAAGCTTTGAATCTAGCCAATTAATTTTCGTTCTCCTTTAATGGCATCAATTTTGGTCTTTCGAAATCAATTCTGTCCATCGAAAGGCCCCCAATGAACGCCGTGGCCGTCGCTTGATTCACCCTCACGTGGCTCCCTTGACACGCCATCGGGGGCGTTCCATTGTTTGTTCTTGGTGTGGGGGCTTGTCGGCGAAGCTGGGGCGGCTCCCTACAGCTTTATTCGCCAACTGAACCTAGGACACCCCAAAATCGCCTTATTTGCTTTTCCATTCTTTCCTTATTTTATCATCAATACATGGCAAATTTAAAAGAGTTAATGATTTGAAAGTTTGGAAAAGAGTGGGTGATTGGAGGGCGGTCACACGGCTGAACAAATTTTAAAGATTGGATGATGAGAGGGTACAAAAATAAGAAAAGCGAATGCGGGTATATGCAACAATGATTTTTTTTTCGGTTAGGTGTTAAATTCTATTGTTTTCAACAAATCCGTCTCTGGCTTTCTTATGAGATGCATGGATAATCTATGAACGAAAATTATGTGCCGACTATACATAATATATTTGTGTAAAAGAAAAAGGAAAAAGATTGTTCTAAATACGTGGAGAAAAATAAAAGCATCTAGATTAGAACCACTTTAGGAAATAAATAAAGAGAGATTTAGATTCAAATTGGAAACATACGATGCTTTTTACATTAATGACTATTAAATGATCTAATCCAACTCAACTGCCACCTCTAACTTTTTAATTCAGCTTATTGGTCAAAAAAAGATAAAGGAAAAATTGACTTACCTGAGCCATCTGCGTTCAAATTATTTGGTGGAGTCGTGGGATCTGGTCGCGATTGATTGGTGCGCCCTCCAACCTGTCGAGCCTTTTTTCTTGATTATATCTACTACGTAGAAGAGAAGTAAACACGTAATATTCACAATATGATACGGCAATACTTTTTCTATGGCATTTAAAGTGGTAAATCTTGGGCTTAGGGGTATTATAATATGATCACCTGGATATTCCGTGGAGGTCTCTTCTCCAATATATATACTCTTTCCTTCTTCATTATCGGGCACGGTATCGTGGGGAGCAGTCACATATACAAACACAAATTAAATAATAGAATTTAAATGTTCAACAATAAGAAATAAATCACCTGAAAACCTAAATTATTTAACAGATTGAGTGGAAAGATTCCGTAAGAATATTTGTTAAGTGAATGAATTACAAAGGTTCAAAGTTCTTGAAGTATGTGATCAATATTTAGAAAATCAAATATGTTTTTATTCAATAATGGTGATGATATTACTTTTCAACTTTGTATATTCAAGAACTTACGTTTTTATTTTGTTCCATTAAGTACCTCAACTTTTAATATTAGGCTCGATGTTGGGCTCTCGGAAATGAAAAGCGTGTTACTTGATTTTTACTTAGGGAGGTGGGCTACCTAATACGGTCAAACTAATGTCGTGGAGAGTCTGGAACAAATTTCCTTTATAAATCGTTACAAATAAGACAATTTTGAATATTATGTGGGCTACCTTCCCATGACAATTTTGAAAAATGTCACAAGATGAATTACTTCAACGACCCTTCTGAATCTTCACAAATAAGACTGATGGCGGTTTTGAGGTGTCATGTCAGAAAGATGTTACTAATGCAGGGCAACATTTCCACACGGAAGCTTTACTAGCACGATAGTCTTTAAGGTATTATGAGAATAACAATTTATTGTGAGTTATAAATTTTGAAGAAGTGAGTCCCACAATAATTTATAATTACTTGTGATCCAAAATAAATTGTTATTCTTATAATATATTAAATATTATCACATAATCATTTTTGTACACATTGTCATTGATGGACAGCTGTGGAGGCATTTCGTTAGACATGCCATATGCCAAGTGACGGCTAAAAATGTAAAATCTGTGGTTCTTTTACCCTGTAATATTGACTGCAAGCTCAAAGAAAATTATAAATGCAGCTTTGAACTAAATTGTCGTGGTCAAAGAATTCCTATTAACACATGTAAAAGACGAGTTGTTTAGGTTTTAAAAGATCTCACAAAGTTCCTGTAAACACACATGTGAAGGCAAGTTTCTCTAAATCCGTTTCATGGTGAAAAGAAAAAAAGCGCCATCTACTTCACACAGTCTTCATTTCAAGGTCCAATTTCTAAGATATCGACATTTTGGTCCTCGTCCTCATCCTCAATTATTAAAGATTCCATTTCCCAATTTTCGATCCGAGATCATTATGTGAAAATTTAAACGAAAAAAAAAAAAAGGTCCTATGGGATTGATGTGGTTTTGCCACCAACTCTTTTCCGCAAGTACTTTTTTATTCCATCCGTTTAGACCACTACACTGTTAACTTTACCTTTTTTTTTTTTTTTTTTTTATATATATATATTGAAACCGAAAGCATCGGTTACAATCAAAAGTTGATTTAGAAGCGTCAAGAAACCAAAACCCCCAACGTTCAAAGTCTGATTCGAATTATCTCACCACCCCCACGCTAACCAGAATTATGTAAGATGGTTGGGAGTGAGATCAGTGACTCATCTCAAATTATCTTGTCCTTTTTTTTTTTTTTGGCCAATATGAACACGTGGCACGTTTATGTTGTAGATTCGTATTCTCGAGAGGGTATTTTTCTCTTGTAGATTCCACATGCTCTTTCCTCTTCATGTTGGCATGGGGCGACCTATTTATGTGTATTCGGTCCAGACTAAGCCTATCCACGCAAATAGCACTCCCTATTTGAGGTTATTACAAAGTAATATTCTTCACTCAAGTACGCTTTTGGTCAAAAACACAAAAAGGAAAAAGGAAAGACGAAACCAAACTTTTCAAGTGACTAAGTGCGACGCGAGATCCACTAATAAAACCAAGATATAACTAACGATAGTGAAAAAACCATGTTTAACTCAATTAAATTTGTTAAAGCGGGACGTATCTTTTACGTGTGCATAACACTAAACACTTTAACGTATATATAATCTGTTCGTATGATCTGGCCACCGATTCTTTTTGTTTAAATAAAGTTGACTTGCACCTCATGGATTGAGGTGCTTTTGCGTGGTTACGTCCATTTCTTCATGATGCATGCCGCTGTCCAGGCCATGGGCTGCGGGCATTTGGTCAGATGAAAACCTTATATGTCCATTGACCACATTGCAGGTATGCTGGACAGAGGGCGCCTAGCGTGTATTTAGTCTTACTTTGCATCTGCAACTTGTCTTGGGTGCGCCTTCATTGGTGTTGTGAGAAGGCAAGCAATTGAAAAGGAGAAAACAAATCGGATATCAAATTTAAGTGATTTGGTTGTGTGACTTATGTCCACATAGAGAGCAGCACAAAATTCCGTTATAGATTAAGTGACACAATAGAGATTCCAATCACGCTTGATGTACTCAAACATTTTTTAGGCTTCACAATTTTTCATGAACTAATTTTTTAATCTCACAGAAAAATTACGCAAATTCTAATCACAAAAATTTAATTGGGTTTAAACACCGGTACTTTAAGTGGACTTGAAAGAACACTCGAGCAGCCCCTCCGTATTCTTCAAATTTGTCAAGGTCCACTCAATGTTATATTCGATAGAGTAGCTCATTCCTCACAAATTGTCACCTATTTTACTGCAATGACATTGAGGGACCTTGACAAATAGGATGGACTAATTGGTCATTGGGCTCGTTTAATGAAAACAATGAGTGCTTGAAATCAATTTGGTCTAATTGGCTCTTGACATGACTATCCAAGTCGTTCATGCGTGCGAATCACATTTGCAGATGGGGTCATACCCGTCTTTGCCCGCGTCACTAAAACTTGCAAAAAGGCAAAAGCAGCGAGGAAGAGGTACAAGACATGAGAAAATATGACAGCATGCACATTGCACGGGTTTCGGAGAAAGGCCGTAGGGAGCTGCCCCAGCTTCGCTGACCAGCCCCCTCACCAAGAGCAAACAATGGAACGCCCTGCATGGTGTGTCCACCGACCCTCGCGGGGGTCAATCAAGCGAGGGCCACGGCGTTCATTAGCGGCCTTTCGAGGGACAGAATTGATTTCGAAAGACTAAAGTTGGTGCCATTACCAGAGAGGATAGAATTGGCTAGAGTCAAAGCTTAAAGGACCAAGTCGAATATTGGATAGGAGTATAGGGGCTATTTTTTTACATTGTAACTAAATATTTATTCCTAAACTAGTTCCAATCTACATGCATTTATTTTCTATCCAAGTATTTAAGATGGAATTTTTTTGTTTTGTTTTCTACACAAATATACGCATGCCCTTTGCCTAATGCCAACTTCATAGTTGTAATATGTTATATCTTGATCTCATATAAATCTTTTCTTTAAACTCCTTCAAAATTCACCAGGTGACACGCAAAGGAAATGTTTACCCGGAGTTAGGAAATCTCATGGTTAGCTACTCAATCAAATAATTAGATAGGAAGTTGTATGCGTATTAATTTTTCGACAAAGAGACTACAATTGGATGAAAAGTAAAATGAGCCAATTCATGGCTAATCCATGCAAAAAGTAACTATCTCTAAAGGGTGTAAGCACTTTGCTTGCTAGGGGATGGAATCTTAAGTAATTTGGTATATATAAAAAGATTTCTCTTGAAAAGTTAAACGGAAAAAAGAAAAAGAAAAAGATGAGCAATTATTACTGCACAAATGAGGGAGCATATTCTTGGTCAAAGAAAGGAAAGAGCATATATGACATCGATGGGGAAACAAGGGAAGAAATATCATGCGAAACGACCTTTATTTAGAGATATGAAATGAGCCAACTGCTCCACCAAAATGCACAATTGTTAATTGCTTATAATGCCGTAATCAAACAGAGAACGACCCTTTTACATTGGCAATTTTCATGAAGCAAAACCCCAACTTTCTCAAGCCATCAATTTATCATCCTCCTCCTATGTTGGTGTTAGGCATCATCTGTCTCATTACAAACCACCTTCATCGTCATTTTACGGCCCTAACCCTTTCGCCTTTCCCCGGCAAAGCGGTATGACTCTAACCCTAATGCTTTTATCGTCATGCAGGCCACCCTTTTATGGTATTGTAGCTGTGCCCAAAAACATAAAGCGAGAGACAAATCTGCTTTAATTTTAATTATACGAATTTTCATCTTGATTCACGAAAAAAGAAATGAACAAAAAAGAGGATATTGACATCTGTTTAATGTCCTTTTTTTCCCCTATTCGCTGGCCTCAGGAAACAACTCAAAAATTTTAAGTCATGCCTTGCTAGACCGTGATCGACCCACTTATGGTGGTGGCCAAAGGGGTCTCTCAAAAGAGGTGCTGCCCACCACCTCTGGTCGGGGCCATCGCTTCTCTTCTAATAAATGACAAAAGTCTTGTCTGCTAAAAGGATGACAAAACGAATGATTAACTGGCTATGGAAGGGTGCAAATCTGTTCGATTTTCAAGAGAGGTTGGTTGCCCCCACAACAGGTGGGTTGTACTCGTACGAAATAGCGCACTTGCATAGCCAGGCAATCCCTTTTCTCATCTTTCAGCATACAAGACTTAGTCGATTTTTAGCTGCGGGATACACTGTGCCCGGAGCGACAAATGGTGCCCACTTGCCCACCACCAACACACGAGGAGGGTTTTAATCAAAGTGACGGCTTGAGAATGTTGGGGTTGTTGGAAAAATATGGCTTCGAATTGGGTAGAACAATGAAATCGGATCGAGTAATCAAGTCGGACTTTGAGGCGTGATATCACTTTCTTTAAGGATTTATTTGCCCCACTACGTTGCTAATGGTCACTGGCAAATTTCCTCCAAGATACAATAAAGTCTCAAGTAAGAATACTAGATAGGAATTCTAGTATTTCTCCAGGATCTCTCATGGGAAACAATTAAAAATAATGGCTGTAATTTCTCTTGAAAGAAAGTGAAAAAATGGAAGAAGATCTATGTTTGATCTCAAAACAAGCGTATTTATCTTTTTTCTTTCGAATAGAGGCAACTCTTCAAAAGGTTGCAAAAAGAACAAAGACAACTTTTCGTGAAAAAGACGTCTCAAAGGTTACGTTGAAAAGACATAAAAATTCAAAATTAAATAAATAATAAATAATAAATAATCGTAACTTTTTGTGAACAGTTGCAGACTGTTTCAACAAGATTTTATAGTTAATATTTTATATAAATAAATCCGAATTTTCAATAAATAAAATTAACGATTGTCGGTTAGTGCCAAATCTCGTCCACGTGCGTACTCACATCTTTTTGATGTGGGACAAGGCATCTCTTCATTTGTTTTATAAACAAATTACCAACAGGGGTTTTGCCAAATAAAAGTTGCCTATGTAAAAGGGTCGTTCTCTGTTTGATTGGTGCATTACGGCATTATCTACGGCGATTAACATTTAAATGTTTTTGTGGAGTAGTTAGCTTATTCTTTATCTCTTAATTAAAGTCGTTTCGCATGATATTCCATTTCCTGGTTCCTCATCGATAGCAAATATGCCCTTTCCTTTTTTGACCAAGAATTTGCTTTTCCTTTTGTGAAGTAATAAGTCATTTTATTATTATTTATTTTGTATGACTGTTATTGAAAAATCTTCTTCTATACACAAAATTATTTAAAATTCCATCCCCTAGCAAGAAAAGTGTTTACACCCCTTTAGAGATAGTTACTTTTTATATAAGTTGGCCATGAATTGGCTCATTTTTCTTTTCATCCAATTATTACTTTTCATCCAATTATTATCCCTTTGTTGAAAAGTCAATATGCATACAACTTCCTATCTAATTATTTGACTAAATATCCAACCACGAGATTTCCTAACTCCTAGTAAACATTTCCAATTCGCATGTCACCTCCTAAATTTCGAAGGGAGTTTAAAGAAAAGGTTTACTTGATCAAGACATAATATATTACAGATATGATGTTAGTGCTAGTCAAAGAGTGTGCGTATAATTGTATAGAAAAAAAACAGAGAAAATTTTTTCCTAAATACTTGGATAGAAGATAAATGTATGTAGATTGCAAGTAGTTTAGGAATAAATGTTTAGGGACAATGTCAAAGATAGTTTCCTTAAGCTTTGAATCTGGCCAATTTAATCCTCGTTTTCTTTTAACGGCATCAAATTTAGTCTTCTGAAATCAATTCTGTCCCTCCAAAGTCCGCCAATGAACGCCGTGGCCCTCGCTTGATTGACCCTCACGAGGGTCGCTTGACACATCATCGTGGGCGTTCCATTGTTTGCTCTTGGTGAGGGGGCTTTTCGGCGAAGCTGGGGTGGCTCCCGACAGCCTTTCTCGGGAACCCGTGCAATGTGCATGCTCTCTTTTTTTTTTTACGTCTTATACCTCTTATTTGCTGCTTTTGCTTTATTTGCTTTTTTTTTTTTTGAATAAGTTTTAGTGATGCGGGCAAAGACGTGTCCGACCGCATCTGAAGCTTTATTTGCAAGTGAGTCGCACGCATGACCGACTTGGATCGTCATGTCAAGTGCCAAAAGACCAAATTGATTTCATTAAACAAGCCCAATGACCAATTAGTCCATCCAATTTATCGAGGTCCACTCAATGCCATTGCAGTTAAAGTAGGTCGCAATTTGCGAGAAATGAGAATTTGTGAGGAATGAGATTCTATATCGAACATATAATTTAGTGAACCTTGACAAATTTGAAGAATACGGAAGCCGTTGCCATATTGATCTTGGCCAAAGAAGAAAAACATGTGGTATATGTATGATTTCCCAAGTTAAACTCAATGCCATTGCAGTAAAATAGATGACAATTTGTGAAAGAATTTGTGAGGAATGATATAACATTGAGTGGACAAATTTGAAGAATATGGGAGCTGTTGCCATATTGATGTTGGCCAAAGAAACATGATATGTTTGGGATAAATGTGTTACATGAGTATAAGTTTTGGGTTTTTTGTTTCATAAAAAAATAATTTCAGGTAAATATGTGACATAAGTATAAGTTTTAAGTTTTTGGTGTCACAATCGCGGGTAACTGTGTTGGCTGAGAGTCTCTCCTTCATCACTGAGATCGAGAGTTCGAAACCCGCGCTTACTAATATATTGTAAGTGGAGGGTCATAGTGTTGGGAGTCTGTGCTCAGGCGTCATCACTGAGATCGAGAGTTCGAAACCCGCGCTTACTAATATATTGTAAGTGGAGGGTCATAGTGTTGGGAGTCTGTGCTCAGGCGGATTCATATATATATATATATATATATAGAGAGAGAGAGAGAGAGAGAGAGAGAGAGAGAGAGAGAGAGAGAGAGAGAGAGAGAGAGAGAGAGAGAGAGAGAGAGTAAATGTGTTATATGGGTACAAATTTGAAAGAGAGGGAGGAGAAAAAGGAGGAGGAGGAGGACTAAGAGAAGAGAGATAGATAGAGCGAAGCTAAAGAAAGAAAAACTAAAAATGGAATGAGTTTCTACTTTACATGTAAGGCTTAAAGGCAATCAACTCCTTTTATATGCCCTTTTGAAAGCGAAATGCAACAATGTAGAAAGAGACCGGGGATATTATTAAAGTGATATTATTAAAGTACGAGGGAAGAAAAAGAAAGAGAAAGTCAGAGAGAGCGACGGTAGTAAGACAGAGAGAAAAGGTTAAACACTGAGAATGGAATGAGTTTCCACTTCACATGTAAAGCCTAAAGGCAATCAACTCCTTTTATATGCCTTTTTGAAATCGAAATGCAACAATGTAGAAAGAAACCAGGGATATTATTAAAGGATGAGGGAGATGATTTGATTATGTTTCTCGATATAGCCTGTGGGATCGAGATTTAAGAATAATAACCCACAAATCGACAAGGGCGGTTCCTTGGAAAACGTGGGGTCATTTTGGGAATGGGGGCAATTAGCAATTATGTGTGTGGACCCAATTAGGTTGCCCTCACTAATTATATGGATAAAAAGTTAATTCATTTTTCACTGGACTCACTTAGGTCATCATATTTTTCACTGGACTCACTTAGGTCATCATAGTATTATCGTCATTTTGGCCGAAGAGCCACTTAGGTTATTGCCCTTGTTAATTATGTAAATAAAAAATAATCATATAAACTTTGGTTATTTGTAAGGTCTTTTAAAGTGCACAACTTTTCAAACAAGTAAATGGGAAAATCGCATACGGAATATTAGGGGTGAGCATGGTCCAAGTTGGCCGGTCCGCCCCCTAATCCTAGGACTAATCCGCACAATACTGGTCCTCAAATTTTGGAACGGAGGACCGATCCTTTTGAGCTTAGGACCGAGGACCAGACCGACCCAATGGATTTGGTCCGATTTCAGGGTCAACCCGAGACCAATTGATAATTTTTTATTTCATTTTTGTACTCCTTAAAAAAACGATTGAGGACCGAACTGACCAAATGGGTTCGATCTGGTTTCAAGGTCAATCTAGGACTAACCAATAATTTTTTATTTCATTTTTTGTATTCCTTAAAAAAGTGATTGAAGATCGAACTAACCCAATGGGTTTGACCCGATTTCAAGGTCAACCCAAGACCAACTAATAATTTTTTATTTCATTTTTTGTACTTCCTAAAAGGGCAATCGAGGACCATACCAACCCAATAGGTTCGATGATGAGTGAGTTCAGCTAAGAAAGGCAAGCAGTGAGAGCCAAGTAGGGTGAGCATCGAACAGAATGAGCATCGAATGTTGAGCGGGAAGCAACAAGTCAAGCGAGTATCGAGTGGCGAGCGGCACGAGTGACCCAAAGCAAGCAAGTCGAGTGTCAAGAGGTGGGTGGAGAAGTTGTTTCTTTCAATTTTGGCAAATTGAAGACTAAGAAGACAAATAAAATAGAAAATAACGAATACTAGAGGATGATGCTATAAGGAGTTGTTATGCCTTTTTGGATGCCATGAGGATTCCTCACAAAAACATTTTTATGACTATTAATGCCGTAAAAGACATTAAAAATCTAAATTATTAAATAACAATGTAAAATTACTTGAACTTCTCACAAAGAGTTGTTTAATATTGTTGACGTCGTTTATTTTAAGGTTTTCTCTATATAAAAAAATTATAAGAAATATTATATATATAGTCGGAGTTGGTTCGAGTTGGACAAACCTAAAACTCTTAACACCGAGGACCAACTTGCACAGCGTTGGTCCAAGAATTCTAAGACCAAAGACCAACCTAATCTCCCTAGGAATCGGACTAGGACCGATAGGGTTAGGCCGGTCTAGGGTTGACCCTGGACCGATACTCACCCCTATGGAATATACGGCATTCATACATTAAAAAAAGACATTTATTAATAAGGTGCATGATCATTTTGCAAAACAATATGAAGTTCAATCATTGTTTGAATCTCTTGGCACTTCTTTCCCTCATTATAACACAAGCTACTTGTGACATCCCGATTTTCCAATTTTATTTTCAATAAATTGAGACGGGCATTTCGTTGGCACGCATATAGTTCTTTTCCTTGAGTCGGCCACTCATATGAAAACTAGTCTATCGGGTAAAGCTGTTAAGAGTTTCTAATGCATCAGACTCGAGAATTTGACCAGGAAGCGACCTTTCGACCGAGCTAATCTGCAAGGATCATTACGGCACGATTAAAATCGATTAGAGATCGGAGATAGGTCGACTCGACAGAGGCATGTGATCAGGTGTGGGTGATTCCACTAGATCGCACAATTCTTGTCGACGGCACTGGACCGACTTTTCTATCGATTGGGTACCCTGTGTTCGTACTTGAAACCTTGAGATTACCCCGACAACCGAAAGTCGCCAATGTTTCAAAGATGTACATTGTGGCTTGAGATAATCAACCACAGGTCAAATGCATGAAAATTTCTAAAGGCTACCCGGTAGGTTGGGCCGCGCTAGTATCGTGCCAAAGCGAAATTAACCGTGGAATTGAGATCGAATTCAGAAATTGGAAGTCTGGGTGTGTCACAAATCATTTTAGGAATATGGACTAATCTTCGGAAGATTTTTCATGCAATCAGAGTTCTTTGGCAAATTAAATCCAAGAATGGCTATTTTAGCTCGAGAAATTAGTAGGCCGCTTTTGGTCGCGCTTTTGGGACTTAAGTTGATTATATAGACAAGTGAAGATGTGAATTGAAGTGTGGTGACATTGAATTAATTTTATGAACTTCAATTTGGACTTAATTGGACGTGGATTGATTGTAATTGAGGAATTTGATGCACAAGATTTATGCCCCGGCGGAAAAATAAATTGCACCTATTGGATATTGTTGTGGGAGGAATTGAGTTAGTGGAGTATGACATCACTCGGTGATGTCATGGTGTGGGGCAAGAATGGCTAGGATCTTGACACATGGAGGGTGAGGATTTGCTCTTGGAAAGGTGACCTATCACCATCATCTTCTTCCTTGAATCAAGGAAGCTTGTTGGATTTTGAAAGGAGGAGAGAGAGAGAACCGAATGGGAAGAAAAACCAGCGGATCCGTGAGCTTCGTCCGCCCCTCCGCCCGCTCGGTCGTCCGCACGCTCGTCGCCGGAGTTCCTCGCCGCCGCCGCACGCCGTTCGCCACCGCCGCCCGTCCGCACTCGAGTTTCTCCGCCCCTCCCGTTCTTCCCTCCGTCCGCGCATCCTAGCCATCATCCTTCGTCGTGCCAAGCTGTCCGCCGTCGCCGGAGGCCCGTCTAGCCGCCGTGAGCCACCACCGGTTGCCGTCCAAGCTCCGCCGGTCCTCCTCCGCCATCCCTCCGCCCATACCGGCGCCGGAACCGCCCCTTCTCGGCCTCAACCAGCAGCCAAGAAAAATGAGTATGGCAGCACCTATTTGGCCCGTTTTGGCCGCGAGCCCGGATGCTCGGCCCGCTTTGAGGAAAGTCGATCCTCGCGTCGTCCCCGTCGTTTTGGTCCGCTCGGTTCGTTAATCCGGTGAATTTAACTCACTAAATCTTGATTAGAGGGTTAATGATGCCCTAAGTGTGCTTAGTCTAAGTTAAGTAAGTTTAGGTGGTTAGATTAGTTTATTTGGTTGATGATTAGATTATAGTGTTTAATTAAGTTAAAGTGTGTTTAGTTTAAAGTTAAGTATGTTTATTTTTAATATAAAGCCTTGATGTGACATAATAGGGTTTTAATTTTGAATTATTTAATTGCTTCGAAATTCTGGAAATTTATAATATTATATTAATTCCGAAATTATTAAAATATTATTTATATTTAAAAAAAAAAAAACGGAAAAATTATTTTCGAGCCCGGTTGCTCAGAATTTCGTGCCGATCGTTGCTGTGTAGTTAGATTTTGAAATTGATGATTGGATATTATAAATTGAGCGTGGATCGTGAAATATATGGATATTATTATTTAATTAATTTTCGGAATATATTTAATTATTTAATAAATTCTGAAAATTATTTAGGAACCTTATTTTCTCAGAATTTCGTGCTGATCGCGGCTGCGCTTTTAGAATTTAAATTTGATGAATGAATGTGGCAAATTGAGTGTTGATTGTGGTAAATAGGGATTTTATTCATAAAAACCCAAGTGTCGGGTTTTGATGCAAAAATTGGATTTTAATTATTATATTAAATAGTGGGATTTGAAGAAGTGAGATATTGGCTTTTTGATTCGAAATTAGCGTGTCCCCACACACGTGAGTAATTTCTGGGATATTTTTAATATGAAGAAAAATGGCCGGGATCACTATTTTAAGTGGAAGCATTGATTGAAATATAAAGTGTCCTGGGGCCTAGTATGATGTGGCTGTGTGATAATTAAGAGGAACCGTCCTGGGCTGTTGAGCCGGACTTGCCCCTATATGGGATGCCCACACGGTGGTTGCGGGTCGCAGTAGATTCTGGGCCCATGCTCCTTCGGGAATGCCGTCGACGTACTGACGAAGCCGCGCTCCATGGGGGGAGGCGATGCCTGGCTAAATGCCAGTAGATAGCCGAACTGCGAGTAAGCTATGCCCTTGTGTAGCAGTGAATAATAATTGGAATGCGTGCTAAGTGCGATTGTGATTTATATGAAAGTGATGACGTTCCAATTGTTTGAATTCTTATTACTGCATATGATTGAGTGATATGAACTGTGCTAACCTGCAGAAAGGAACCGAGGCGAGGTAAGTCCTCTGTGTGATGTGGCTAGGCCACCCGGGGCGTATTTTCTTTCTAATAGGGGTTTAGGGGGTTGAACTTGCTGAGACATTGTCTCATCCCGGTTGTGGGATTAAAATTTCAGGTCCCTAGTGGATGGAGCGGCTAGATAGTTTTGGTTGGCCTTGAGGAGTTGCAGAGGTGAAGTCATAAGATTGGAGAACGTGTCCGACTTGTAGGTCGTAGGACAGTTCATTTTTAAGAGCCGGTCTTTTGTAGACTTTTGGCTGTAGGCTTCTGTTTGTAATTCTGTTGAATTATGAAAGTGTTATGTTGTGGTTTTACTTCCTGCCTTTCTATCCCGCAGAATGTTGTCAGGGGTTTTATAATACGTTCCGCATGCGCAATAATAAACGAATGGGTCGGCGACGTATCCTGGGATGTCGCATATAAGATCGACCGCAGTGGGATGTGTGCACGCTCGAGGTTCGGGGCGTGACACTACTCATCTATTTCTCTACTTACTATTTGATGTAGTCATGCCTTCATCCTTCATTCACAACCTTCCCTAGCCACAAGCTAAACGACAGTGATTTACTATCAGTTTCTTCGCTTGCAGAGTACATTTCGTGCATGGAAACAAGCTTGCGCATTAAGTTGTAGCAAAATGAGAGACCCGTACATGAAGGGAGATTATCAAGAAACGTATTTGTGGAAGAAAGGAGAGAGAACCTTGTTATCAAATAAGCGTGTTAGCACTTCTAAACCTTTGCATTTGCTTCATATGGACTTATTTGGTCCATCAAAATCCTAAAATCATTGATGGTAAAAATTATTATCTTTTATTATAAATGATTTCTCTATATACACGAGTTTTCTTTCTTGCTGATGAAAGTGAAGCTTTTCATGAATCTGGCCCATATCAACAAGATTCATAAAGAGAAAATATCTCATTTATTTCTATTTGAAGTGACCATGGTAGTCAATTTAAAAACCAACTTTTGTAGGATATTTGCAAAGAACATGGTCTTGATCACAATTTTCAGCCCCTAGAACTCCTCAACAAAATGTAGTAGTGAGAAGGAAAACCACGCTCTTCAAGAAATTTTTAGAACAGTATTTTGTGAAAGTCTTTGCCAAATTGTTTTGACCCAAAGATGTAAACACCGCTTGTTATGTTTTGGATCGTGTTTTAGTTAGACCTGTTTTGTGGAGACCCCTAAGCACTCTTTAAAGAAAAGAAAGTTGATGTTGCTTATTTTCATGCTTTTACTCGTAGTTGCTTTTTTCTTAACAATGAGGAAAAAACTTTGCAAGTTTGATGAAGAGCGATGAAGAGATGTACTTTGGTTATTCTTTGCATAGTGCAACATAATAAAGAACTTCAGTTATTGAGGAATATATTAATGTTATATTCGATAAATCTATTTCTATTTAACAAAAGCATGATTAGATCTTTTGGAACATGGCTCTAAGGATTCCCCATTTACATCAAGAGATTTGCCTAAAGATTGGAGGTATGCGAAATACATACAAAAGATCCATCAAATAGGGTAACTACTTCAATGTTTGTCAGTAATTGTTTTTATTTCAGAAATAGAATCTAAAACTGTTAGTGAAGCCCTAGATGTTGGTGATGCGTGGATTATGGCCATGAAAGAAGGACTGCTTCAATTTGAGAGAAAGAATTATGAAAATTGGTTGCTAGACCTACAAATCGTCTTGTTAGATCTAAACGGGTTAATAAGAACAAACTGCATGATTATGGCAATGTGATCAGAAACAAGGCTGGGTCAGTTACCGAGGGATACTTTCAAGAAGATGGAATTGATTTTGACAAGAGAATTAAAGCTATTCCCTTGTTGCGTGGTTTTGAATGTTTTAAAAATTATAAATTTTACCAAATAGATAATAAAAGTGCATTTTTGAATGATTATATTCAAGAAGAGGTTTAAGTTGAACCCCTCGAGTTTAAGATTCCAAATTTTCCTAATCATATTTTCAAGCTTGAAAAGGCACTTTATGATTTGAAACAAACATCCTGGGTTTAGTATGACAGTCTAATCTCTTTTCTCATTCAAAATGTTTTTACTCAAGGAAGGTTGATACTTCTCTCTTTGTCAAACAGAAAAATAACGATATGTCGGTTGTATAAATATATGGAGATAGACATAATTTTTTGTTCTACCAAAGAGCCCACGTGTGAAGAATTTACTAAAATTATGTAAAATGAATTTGAAATGAACATAATAGGAGAACTCAACTATTTCTTGGTTTACAAATCAAACAAACAAAGAAGATATTCTTATTCATCAATCCTAGAATGTCAAAGAACTTCTCAGGAAGTATGAGACCGAGAACTCTAAAGCCGTAAAAATTCCCATGAGCATTGGTAAAATTAGAAAAAGAGGAAGACATGAAAGTCTATTATAATAGTAGAATAGTTATTTACTGCAACAAATAGAGTGTTATTTAAATAACACATAAGGATGTTTTCCATAGGTACATTGAAATAGATCATCATGTCATTTGATATTATGCACTTCGCAGCACTGTTCGTCTTGTCTTCACTTCATCGATTGATTAGACTGCTGATATTCACTTGAGTTTTCTTTATTTGGATCTTTCCCCATATTGCAAAGTGAATCATAACCAAGTAAACAAGAAAGGTAATAAAAGATTGGGTAAAAGATAAAGTAACTCAATACAGTCAGGCAAAAATATAACATGGCATTATTATTAAACTCCAGGATAGTAAGCCCCACAAGCTAAGTTTAATATGATTCCAATTTTTCTTCAAAAAGACTAATCTACTAAGTCTAAACTATATCAAGGGTACTTGGTAAAATCCATAAACTATAACTATATGAAACTAAGCTAAATCTAGCGCTAAAACTTTAACAACCCAATCAACAGGTCCCTGTTTCTTGCCATTCTGCAAATTTGAATTTTTTTCATTAATTAATTATTTTTTTAATTCCGAAAGTGGGGGCTCGGGCTTGTCCCGTGGGCCCGGCCTGGATAATGGGTTGACATAGTCTTACGGGTTTGGGCCATGGACACGATTGGTCTTGCTTAAAACAAGCCCACCTCAAATTGAAAACTCATCCCCAACTTGTTGAAACTAATTACACTGAGCCCTTTTCCCTTCTAACCGTGTCAAGCCTACATTAAGCCTGTAATTACAAGATCTCGGAAATGTCGTTGCTCTCGGTCAACAACAGCGAAGAAGTTTCGAGCGAAAATCCAAGCTAGTCAGACTTCTTGGATTGAGAAACAGAGTCTAACAGAGCTGTACTGTCATGGCAATGAAGTCACGAAAGGAAGCTCTTGCAAAACGGCGTTTATGGCGACTGAGAATGATGGATCTAGAGGCCTCCAGCCAACTCGGGAGATTTTTAGGTACCTTTTTTGACGTGCTTGAAGATAATGAGCCCCCAAAATCCCCTTTATTTCATCACCTCCTCTGCCCACTAAACGAACGAATCCTCCCTTTGTCCAAAGCGGACACCTCTCTTTTCTCCTCATTCGTCGAGCCGTTCTGGGGTCTGAGATCCCCTTTCTCGAATGGCCTCGCTCAATCTTGACGGGCGTCGACGTCGTCGTTCGTCTCCCCCGGCGCAGAGAGAGCGAGACAGAACGAGCCCGGGAAAGATGGGGTTCCTGTGTGTGATAAATGGGCTTTCTTTGTTTTTCAATTGGATGGGCCTCTTTCAAGTCAAGAGTTCAAATAGGCTGTGGACTCAATTGAGCTATTATTTTGGACCAAACGGACTAAGTCCACTTGAAGGAATGCAAAGCTCAAACTATTTGGGCCTGAGTGGTATGGGCTGCCCGCACTTTGTCGCAAAAAATTTAGATATCAATAGCTACCCACTCTTTGGAAGAAATCTCTCCTTTCGAAGATAAAAGATGCTTGAATTTTGTTGACAAGCATGAAATGTAAGCACAAATGTTTTTTTTTTTTTAATGTAAGAAAATAGTTTAGGTATATACCGACGCTTACTTCAATCCTCTATATTTGATGCACTGGCGAACACCTTACTTATAGTTTAATTTTTCTTCTTCTTCTTCTCCTTCTTTTGGATTTGTTCAATTTTCTGACTTTTTGTTCTTTTCATTCTTTCTCTTTCGTTCTTTCTTCTTCTTTTTTTTTTTTCTACTTTTTCTACTTTCTTTTTCTTCTTTTTTTTTTTTTTTCTTTATAGAAAAAAATATGCTTGATTTCTCAATGAAAATTTAGATGTCAACAAGTTACGAATTAAAAATTTCTTGCTAACATGTTTTGATTGTTATCAATGCTTAACACATGTTACCAACATGAAAAGGTGCTTGAATTTTCAATTATGGAATAGTAGACTTGTCCAATTCTACATAGTCTACTCATTTCACATTAAACATTTACATTACATTATAGGACAAAAGCAAGACATTTTTATAATCACCAAATGGAAAGAAAGAAGACAAATGTTGGAAAATAATGAGCACAACTTCTTTATAACTTGAAACTTCAACAGCAATCTTCCATCATGAAGAAAGGAACTATGAGCTCCACGGTAGTTGCAATGGTGCACTTTTATAATTGGATATTCAATTTGTACTTTCATGCAACGTGCCCCCTGCATCATAAATATGAGGGAAAATGAGAGAGAGAGAGAGAGAGAGAGAGAGAGATTGAATTTACTCACTAAATAACCTCTTATGTGTACTTTCATGCAGGGTGCCCGGAGGGAGGGAGGGAGGGAGGAGGGAGAGAGAGAGAGAGAGAGAGAGAGAGAGAGAGAGAGAGAGAGAGAGAGAGAGAGAGAGAGAGAGAGAGAGAGAGAGAGAGAGAGAGAGAGAGAGAGAGAGAGATTGAATTTACTCACTAAAAACCTCTTATGTGTACTTTCATGCAGGGTGCCCGGAGGGAGGGAGAGAGAGAGAGAGAGAGAGAGAGAGAGAGAGAGAGAGAGAGAGAGAGAGAGAGAGAGAGAGATTGAATTTACTCACTAAAAACCTCTTATGTGTACTTTCATGCAGGGTGCCCATCATAGAGAGAGGGAGGGAGGGAGAGAGAGAGAGAGAGAGAGAGAGAGAGAGAGATTGAATTTACTCACTAAATAACCTCTTCTGTGTGCAGCTGAAATGGAAAGACTCTCTTGAACCAAACCATGATAATCATCCTCCCAGTCGACAATTTTTCGACAATCCTATCCACCATCCGACAATAGGATGTCCTCCAAGAATGATTGACATGTAATATGCCACATAATCCCATCAATGCTGCTGCGAAACCCAATCCTAATCCCGAGTAAAACCAATTGAAAACAAAGTCACCTTCATTAGATCCATCTTCACTTGAAGTGTGACTAGATGATCTATCCATATTATTATGCTCATCTCCTGGACAAACTTTCAAGGGAGGAGCACCGCAAAGTCCCTTGTTGCCGCGATAAGGAGATTGATCATTCAGAGTTCTTAGATGATTGCCCAATGGAACATGACCTGACAAATTGTTGAAGGAAAGATCCAAACAACTTAGAAAGTCTAAATTGGATATGATAGGAGGGATTTCACCTGATAGCATGTTATTGGATAGATCAAGTGATTCCAAATATCTTAAGTTGCCAATATCTGGAGGGATTTTTCCGATCAACTTATTTTGGGAGAGGTTCAAATTCTGAAGTCGAACAAGCTTAGTCAACCCTTCTGGTATTTGTCCATCTAATGCATTGCATGAAAGGTCAATGGAAAATAAATATAGGAGCGTCTTGGTGAATTCTAGGATTTCTCCTTTCGTAGTAGCCATAATAGAAACCCTCGGCATGAATCCCCCATACAAGTCAAAAGTGGAATTGGCCCACATCTGTGAGAAGTTGTTGAAACAATGAGGAATGCCTCCAGAAAGGTTGTTATGTGCTAGGCTTAAGAACTGAAGATTAGCAAGATGGCATAGCTGCAAAGGAATGTCCTCGATGAAGTAATTTTTCTCAAGATCGATTATCCTAAATGATTGAGAGTGTTGTCCAAAAAAAGGTATCCTACCAGTAAATTGATTGTCACTGAGATCAAGGATCTCCAAATGTAGCTTTGATAAACATTTCGGAATCACTCCATTCAAGCCATTTTCATGGAGGCTTAGAACTCCTAATTCCTTTAGATAGCATAGAGAGTTTGGAATCTGACCTTTTAACTTGTTGCCTCCCAATGAAATCCAATTTAAATATGCTTGCGACTTCCTCCAGCACTGTGGAAGTTTCCCAGACAGTTGGTTCTTAGAGAGATCAAGAAAAGACAACAAATCTGACATGCATAATGAATTTGGAATGCCACCAGTAAGGTTACTTCCAGAAAGTGACATTTGCGTTAAAAATGGCATCTTTTTTCCTATAATTTGGGAAATATTTCCTCTAAGCATATTGCCTGAGAGATCCAACACTTCAATGTTAGATAAAATGTCAAATAGCCAATAGGGAACTTCATCTGAGATGCTAGCATTTGACAAGTCTAACGACCGTATTTTCCTTTGTGTTCGAAGCCAGTTTGGGAATTCCGGTCCCATTTTGCAACTTGCCATGAAAGCTACTTGAATTTGAAAAGGAGGAACCCAAGATGTGCTAAGATTTATAATAAGCTCGTTCCTTGAAAAGTACAACATAGTCAAGTTGGTGAGATTTGCAAAGTGAAGTTCATTGACAACTCCATCCAATTGATTGTGACCAATGTCCATCACCTCTAGATTGGATAGTTGCCCAATACTTTCTGGAATAGGACCTGAAATTGAGTTCCAAGAAAGATCAAGGAATTCAAGATCTTTGAAATTCTCAAATTGATTGGGCAAGTGACCACTAAAATTGTTGCTAGAAACATCAACAATCTTCAAGTTATTTTGTCCACAAATCAAAGCACTGTCTTTGGTGTCAGAAATTCTCCCAGTAAATTCGTTAATACCCAAGCTTAGTACTTGTAGATTGCAGAACATGCTCAAGTTTTTCAAGAGTTCACCTTCCAGCTTATTTTCAAAGACATCAAGGAATCTAAGCCATGGATTATTTTCAAGGATGATAGTAGGAAATATATGTTGGAGATCATTATCTCTTAAATCAAGATGTTCGAGTTTGCTAAAGTTTTGAAACCAAGGAGGAATTGATGAATTCAAGGAATTGTGACTCAGATCAAGTAATCTAAGAGAAGTGAAATTGACATGTAGAGAGGCTGGAACATCTTGCAAATCACATTCACTCAATATTAAAAAATCTAGGGAGGAAAGCATGTTGATAGGGCTTAGCCATTCTTTGGTATCAAGACCGTGAGTACCAGAGAGGTCCAAGTACTTCAAGTTGGAAAGTGTGGATAGCCATTGAGGATTCCCTATTTTTAAAGAATGCACCCACCACCCATTACTAAGATCCAAGTATTGTAACTTGGAAAGGTTACTAAGCTGATGAGGAATATCTCCTTGGAAACCTCCATTTGACAAGTTAAGATACTCCAATTTTTTAAGAGAAGCTAAAGATTCTGGAATTTTTTGGGTTGAAAAATTATTGAAGCTGAGGTCTAGATACTTTAAATGCTCTAGTTTGTTTAGATCAATATGTATCTTACCTCCTAGACTGCACTTCTCTAAGTCATCATAGGGATTACGAAGATCGAGCTTCGAGACATGAGCAGTCTTCTCGTTGCATGTGACTCCTTCCCACTTGCAACAATCCTCACCAGTCCACGACCAAAGACGTTTGGAAGGATCGGTGAGATCCTGCTTGAACTTGAGAAGAGCTTCCCTCTCAGAGCCAATGCAGGTTACATTCGTTAAGACTTTGGAATGAATTAACTCCAAGGCTTGAATGACAAAGAGTGCACACAAAAGTAGGGGCATGAAGCTAATGTAGAAGTAGGATGCCATTGTGTTAAAAATAACCTGAGAACTTCCGTTTATATAATGACTGGAAAAAAAACACTATTCCTTAAGGAAGATGCAATTTAAAAAAAAAAAAATATTTTTGTTATACGAACTCTGACCTTGATTCACAAAAAAAAAAAAAAAAAAAAAAAACAAAACAAAACAAAACAAAAAAGAAAAAAAGAGGACATTAACATCTATTCAAAGTCCTGATCGCTGGCCTCCTAAAGTGACTCAAAATTTCTAGTCATGCCTTGCAAGACCCGTAATCAAATGGTCAAGGACATCAACTGTAACCAATAATCCATCACCTTGGGAGCACAAGGCCAGTGTAAATGCAAATTTACTTCCATGGTTTGACAGTGAGGTGGATAGGCTTGATTGATTATCACCAAGAAAAGGACATTAATCATTTCTACTTACCGTGACAATAGGTTTAAATACCCATTCTTCTTCCTCCCTCTAATATTCTCTTTTCAACGGTCCTTCCTTTTTACGGCTCCAATTGCAGTCGACCTGTCATTGTCTCCACTTTGCAGGACATCTAGAGTCACTGAACGTTCAAATGAAACCAAGAAAATCAGAGTCTACAAGTGTGTTACTTTCTTACTATCTTCATATATACATGTCATATTTCGCATATTTCTGTTGCGAATAGATTGTTTATGAAGTTGGTTTTATAACCTTATTTTTCTTCACGTTAGCTCCTTTTTTTTTTTTTTTTTTTGATGCTTCATGTTTGCTCGTTTAGAAAGGAAATGCTATGGAGAAAAACCAATTCTTTTATTTGCTTTATTATGGAAATTGTTAAAAAAGTATAGGAGTAAATGTCATATTCAAATTTAATTATATTCCATATAATGTAGAACATATAACATTCAATAGATTAATATAAAGCTAGACGTGAAGCACACAAATACTGCTTCGCTCTATCTAAGAAATTTAATTAGTACTTCTTCAAACAATAGAGAAGTTAATAACCCCCCCAAAAATTTGAATATTGTTAAAGATGATGACCTTCATGAATTAACAATTGCAACAATGCCAACAAAAGGGTGAATGAAAATAACGAACTAATTTCACAGCAAATGAAATTATGTGTTATCTTATTTATAATCAGCTATTGCATAGAACTTTCAGATGCAAATTGAACCTGCTTCTACTTATTAAAAAAAAAAGTACCTTGAAGCTGCTTTAATCAATTATGTTCCCAGGAAACTAATGCACACTTTAAGGCGTCTTGTTTGTCCTACTAAAGTCAATTCCGCAAACTCAAAATAAGTCTCTCAGTTGCTAATTTCCATCAAACTTAGCATATTATATAGAATATAATTTATCTCACTTATAAACTGCAAGGGCTATTTACTATAAACTAGTTAGGGCTCCTAACGATTTAGTTTCCTTGCTTCCAGAGATGAGCAGTGAAGTGAAAGTGATTGAAGTTGATTTTAAGAAACTCTGAAGAAAATTACTAGAAAGCTCAATTTACCACAGCCTCTATATGACTACCGTCTCGAATATGGCAAGTATCATGCTTTTTACAAATTCAATGTCCTAATCACGAATATGCCATTCACCCCTGGAGTTATCTAGCTTACGGAAAAAAAAACGAAAAGAAATCAGACGCTAAAGAAGCAGCTAAACATGGTGTTGAGCAACTGAAATGGCAAGTATGGTGTTGGCATATATGATCTCAATCATAGTGAAATGCAACTGTAACGAGACAATTTTCATCGTCTTACTGCCGACTGAAACTTCAAGCTATGTGGGACGAACTTAGAGAAAACAGGCCATCAAAATCAGTTCGCCGGAGGATGAGAACGTGGAAGACAAAACATGTCACATTAGCAATGTTGTTTTTCTGAAGGGGGTCATGAGATGTAAATATGCACTTTTGGCAACTGTGGGTGATGTCGGGAATGAGGTAGATGATGTTCACGACATGCACTTTGGTATGATCAACATGTTCTACTTGCAATTATGATGTTCTTATTCGAATTTTAAGGAAATTTTAAATGAAACTGTTCCTTTATGTAGCTAAAAAAAGGGAAGAGAATAATCTAATCAATATAGTTCATTAAGTCCCGCTTTGATCTTATCCTTAAAGTATAATAGAGAAAGACCTACAGTCCGTTGGGAAGAACCGAAGAAATTTCTATCCTCCCACTATCAACTCTAAAGTCTGAAATGTTGGACAAATGCCAGATTCGGTCCAGCAAGTAAAAAAAATGATTAATTTATGTAATAGAATAAAAGAAGATGTATTCTTGATTGTTGACACAAGCACGACAACTAAAGAATTAAATTGAAATTATTACTGGACGTAAAATGTTAATTATAAATGAATTTGGAATGTGAAGACTATATGGATTGCACGTAAATTGTCTTGACAGTTTCAATTCAAAAGGTTTTGTCGGTAATGTAAAAATATTTATTAAAATACATATAGAAAGCATTGGTATTCATGAGATTATTGTGCAAAAGTATGTTGCTGAAATTCCCCATTAATTTGACCTCACATATAACAGAAATAAGTTTAGGCACGAGCCATTCAAATATATTAACTAACAGGGTAATTTATTGTCATTGACCACGTAACAAACAGAATAGCTAAGAAAATATACGCAATACAAGTAGCATTGGTATCACACTAGTAGTGGCTATAAAGGCGAAATTCCTCATATATAAAAACAAAAGAACGACTTTCTGTTTTTTAGACATCCACTGCTTTGTATCTGAGGTTAAAGTTAGAGGGGTTGGAAACTCTCCTTGTTCTATATTATGAAAGCTAGGAGGAGCTCCGTCTATTGACAATGGCAATGAGTTGGCTTTGGGGAATATGTTAGTTGATTCGATGTGATGAGTTCCATTCCCACGAACAGCGACCAATGTGGTCTTTGTTTTGTAAAAAAAATGAATATCCACAATCTTTTGCTAGGTCTTTATCTTCATCTACCAATAAGTTGGAGGTGTGCTTGGAAATAGGCTACTACAAGTACATTGATAAAGTTGACGAAGACAACAGAGTTGTTGTCCTAAGATAATGGGAGAAGAAAGCCACCAATTTTCCCATTCTTTCCACCACGGCTTTTGACTTATTGACCCTATAAGCGTTTATGGTACCATCAAATTCCATGTTCAATACTAGCCAATCAATTTGGAAAGACAATAGATCCAACTTCTACAAAAAATTTAGAAATGGCTGTCATAGGACATTATTGACTTTTAAAGAAAAAAATAAGAATTGATTTTAAAGGAACATTCTCAAGATGAATAAGAGGACAACGATGACATTGGATCATCCAAATCATGATAAGGGACATGGCACCGAAGATATCAAACTTATTAGACATTCTCTTTTAGTGTAGTTTTTGTGTAATCATTATTAGAGCACCATTATGATTTTTTTTTTTTTAATTATGTGAAGTTATACTTGTATTTGGATTTGGTTTAGTTTAATGAGAGCTTTTCATTAATTTTCCTTGATTAATTTTTTTATTATTTTTATATTTGGAAAACAATATTTTCATTTTTACCAAAAAAATATTTTCATTTTGTTTTGAATAATTCTAGTTAAGAAAAATCTATAATTAATTTTTACTTCAAATTAATAAATAAAGTTGGCGAAGACAACGGGGTTGACGTTCTAAAATAATAAGAAAGGGGTGCCACCAATTTTCCTATTCTTTCCACCATGACTTTTGACTTATTGACCCTATAAGCGTTTATGGTACCATCAAATTCCATGTTCAGTACTAGCCAATGAATTTGGGCGGACAATAGATCCAACTTCTGCAAAAAATTTAGAAATTTCTGTCATGGGACATGATTTTTCTTTTTGTAAGACTTGACTCTAGGGGAACGTTCTCAACACGAACAAGAGGATAACAATGGCATTGTATCATCCAAGTCCAGATAAGGGACATGGCACCGAAGTAACCAAATTTATATCTTTTGGTGCAGTTTTTGTGTAATCATTATTAGAGCACCCTTACGAATAATTTCTTTTAATTATGTGAAGTTATACTAATATTTCAATTTGGTCTAGTCTAGTGAGAAGTTTTGATTAATTTTTTTCAATTAATTTTTTATTATTTTTAATATTTGAAAAATATAGTTTAATTTTGTTTTGAATAATTTTACTTAAGAAAAATCTATAATTTATTTATTTAAAAAGACTTACCCAGCCTTACTAATGCGTTTATTTCTCTCTCTTCCATATTTATATTTTCATAAATAATCCATCAGTAGGAAGCGTCTTCAAACAGACATATAAAGCTTATGCGGAATCTACTATCTAGGACCACTCAATGGAGCCAACACTACTGTCGCGACCTAAATTTCGGGTGAACCACATAAAATTTGGCTAATGGATTATTAAGCCTAGACTTAACTTGGGCTCTCCCAAGCCCATACCAATTCGCGACTTAGGTTCAAGTTCTTAACATGCAGATAGATTTTATCTAGGAATCGCCACTAATCTATTTTTGGTGGGTCGATTAGAAACCCAAGTAAAGTAACAGGAGTTTTACTTTACTCCTACGAATCAGAGACTATGGGTACGGAGACTTGGTTACACTAGATTTTTCTAATGCCCTTTCGGTACCATTCTTTTATTTTGAAAAATGTTTTTTTGCAGACAGCTTAAATTGATTTTAAATCTAATTCCCTAACATGTGAGATGATCATGCAGGTGCACAATCCACCAATTTAACACAGGGATAAACAATAAATAAATTGCAAAAACTTACCTCAAAGCAACGAAAGCATCCGCAATGTTAAATTAAAATCCACATCGACAACCCTAAATATGATTTCTAATTAACACGCAATTTCTTTTTTTTCACTTAATTAATAAAAATCATACAATATGTAATGCGATATTAACTAAATGACCTAATTCTATTGACATGTAATTTCTAATTAAATGGGCCTAGCAAAAATACTAAATGACATGCATCTCGGTGAATCTAGTCCCGATGACATGCATATGACATTTTTTTTCTTTTTCCTAAAAGAATGCATTTTATCATAAATAATAAAACTAATTTAACCTATGACATTTTTTGTATTTTTTCATGAAATTCGAAATTTGGTGAAATGTGAAAATTACCTAATTAGATTAAGATCCTATTTAATTTATATTAGGAATTAGGTTGAGCCAAATCCTAATTTAAACTAAAACATTATCTTAACCTAAATAATCCTAAAATGCAATATATCTAAAAAAATACATAAACTTATAACAAATTAAGAAAAAAATATTATCTAAAATTAAACTAAGTGCAATTTAACCCTAATATGCAATGGCGTACAAAATATGCCCTAATTCTACATGAGATATGCATGATGATTTTTTTATTTAATTTTGAAATTAATAATTGCCAAATAATTAAACATGCAATCCAAATTAAAAATCTAGCAACCTAAATTGATTGATTTGATTTTTTTGATTTTTGATTTTAAAATTCGAAATAAAATTCTTATTCTAAATATGTAAACCCTAAAACATGCAATATTATAACTCAAACACATTTCAAGATAAATAAAGCAATCAAGACCATCCAAAATTACCAAAAATATCACACATCATATAGATCAAGAGATGGTATTTCGCTAGTAAAATCGATAAATTGATCTTAAGCCTTAAAGATCAAAATATTAATTTTATTCCCGCTTGATTAATTATTTTATCTAAAGCCTTATAGATGAAATAAAAAAACCCAGATGCGGTTGCGAATCAAGTGGTGTGTTGAAATTTCCAATCATAAATTAAAGACTACTTATACTAAAAAGAACAAATAAAGTAAAATAACAAAAATAATGAAAATAAAACAAGATAAATAAATAGAAGAAAAAAACTACCTAAATTGATTTCTTTTTCTTTTTCTTTTTCTTTATTCCAAGCGAAGATGATGATTACTTCGGTGAAGGGATTCGCCGACAACAGTCTCCGGCGAAACAAGGCGACGGCGACGGGTGTCGCGGGGAAGGCTGTGGCGTCGAAGTAGAGGAGGGCCATGGGCGTCGGGTGCTGGTGCAGACGCGGGTGAGGCAAGTAGCGGTAGCGTGGGTGCGAGGCTAGTTGTCGGGCGACGGGCGGAGGCTAGTAGCAACGGTGCGAGCTCCGGTGGCGTCAGGTCACGGCAGCGACAACGGCGCAGCGGCAGCTGAGCGTCAAGCGGAGGTGAGCAGGGGTGGGGTAGTCTCTGATGGCGTCGGGCGAAGGCGAGCAGGAGCACTAAGACTTCTGGTGCTGCAAATCGGCGACAGCAAGGGCAAAGCTGGGGCGCTTGGGTAGTGACTGCTGCAGGGGATCACAGATCTGCTGGCGTCGGGGCTGGGTCGCAACAGCGGGGAGCGGGGGCTAGATGCGAGCTCGCGGGGGGGAAACCTCGGAGTGGCGGTTTGGAGTCGCAGGTGTAGCGATCGGCGTCTGCGAAGGCGCAGTTGGGTCACGATTGCAATGGTGGGCATGAGGAGCAAACCGGCGAGGTGGCGAGGCGCGACGGTGTCCGGCGTCGTGGTGCCGACGTAGTGGCCGGCGCAGGGACAGGTTGGCGCGAACAGGGGAGCCCTTGCGAAGAAGACGACACTGTAGCCTTTTTTTCTTTTTCTCTTTTTTTTTCTCTCTCCCTCTCTGTCGCACATCCCTCTCTATCTCTATACTCTCTCTCTCTCTCTACCGTTTCCCTTATGCAGACATGACTTCTCCTTCTTTTTGACTTTTACTCTTCATGACAAACCGAAGAAAAATGTGTTCAACGAAAGAAAACAATTTTTTTCTCAATTTTTCCCTCGAATTTGCTCTGCCGAACCCTGTGCAGGTTAACTCCTTTTTATAGTGGTTCTAAATGGCGGCTTTCTATGGCAAATTTTAAACTTCCATCTTCTGTTGCATTAAATCATAGATGTAAATCGGAGCATGATTTTGCAATAAGCTCGATTTTGCACCAATTCCTTCCATTTTATCAAAATCCTTGCCCTTTGTTCATCTAATTTTTAAATTGCTTATGCATTTAACAAAATCCAAATATCCATCAGAATTCTAATTTTCCATGCATAATCAATCAAATCAATTTCCCCCATTTTTTCATTTTTTTTCTTTTATTTGTTCCAATGCAATTTTTATTTTCTTTATTTTCCTAAATTTACAAGAAATTAGGTGTCAGCAGCTGCCCCTCTTTGAAGGTGAGCTCGTAGAGATTGCCTTCAAAGACAAGTTGAGACCTAAATTTGTATTATGCACATGTATTGAATGACCCTTTTTTTTTGGGAAAACGAATCCCATTTTAAAATAAAATTTATATGATGCATGGAAATGCTAATGCAAATGATAAAGGAACTTACCTAGAATTACTTACCTTCGGGGATGGTAGAGTAACTCAAGATAAATTGGTGTCACATGTCCAGGACATGTACCATTATACGGTCGCCTAGTATGGCATTATTTGATTGTGTCTAGGACTCATACCATTCTACGGTTGCCTAAACGAAAAAAAAAATTTCCATGACCCGTACCATTCTATGGTCACCTGAACTGAGGTTGTTTAGGACCCGCACTATTCTATGGTCGCCTAAACGAGGATTCAATCTTCAGGACCGGTACCATTCTACAGTCGTCTGAATGTTGTCTAGGACCCATACCATTCTACGGTCGCCTTGACGAAAAAAAATGATTTTCTAGGACTCGTACCATTCTACGATCGCCTAGCATTGCAGCATAGATCATCTAACCAGCTTCCGAACCATTCTTCGGTCGCCTTGATCAGAATGAATCTGGAAAAATCTTTGGAGGGCAACTCCATCGAGTGCTAGTGCTTGAAAAAGGAATACCTGTACAATAACAAGTATTTAAGGTATGGATAGAGATATACTTACCTGGTGGCATCTCTAATCCTTAAAGATATATCTCACAAATTAATGAGGTGACTCTGGGCTACAAAAGCACACCATGTCGAAGAAGGGGAACTTCGGGCTATGGAAGCACGCCGATTTGATAGGGGGACTTTGGGCTACAGAAGCACGCCATGTCATATCAAGGGACACCGAGCTATGGAAGCACGCCTAGTCAATAAATATGACACCGGGCTACGAAAGCACCCAGGATCGATGAAAGGGACTCTGGGCTACGAAAGCACGCCAAGTCAATATAAATGACACCGGGCTACGAAAGCATGCCGGGTCGATATAAGGGACTCTGGGCTACGAAAGCACGCCAGGTTAATATAAAGAACACCGGGCTACGAAAGCACATCGGGTCGATGAAAGGGACTCTAGGTTACGAAAGCACGCCAGGTAAATATAAAGGACACCGGGCTACGGGAGTACGCCGGACCGATGAAAGGGACTCTAGGTTACGTAAGCACTCCAGGTCAATATAAAGGACACCGGGCTACGGAAGCATGCCGGGTCAATGAAAGGGACTCTGGGCTACGAAAGCACGCCAGGTCAATATAAAAGACATCGAGCTACGGAAGCACGCCGATTTGATGGGGGGACTTTGGGCTACAGAAGCACGCCATGTCATATCAAGGGACACCGAGCTATGGAAGCACACTGGGTCAATAAATAGGATACCGGGCTATGAAAGCATGCCGAATCGATGAAAGGGACTCTGGGCTACGAAAATACACCAAGTCAATATAAATGACACCGGGCTACGAAAGCACGCCGGGTCGATATAAGGGACTCTGGGCTACGAAAGCACGCCAAGTCAATATAAAAGACACCGGGCTACGAAAGCACGCCGGGTCAATATAGAAGACAGCTTGACTGAGTCAAGTGTTGATGCACTTGGGAGATAATACCTGCATAATGACAAGTATTTAAAGTATGGGTAGAGATATACTTACCTGGTGATATCTCTGATTCTTGGGGATATGTCCTTTTGAACTTGGATATCCTGTGGAGGCCTCTCACCTCCTGAATGTCAGAAGCTCTTGGGTCTTTGAGAAAACATTATCTGTCAGACATGATTAGAGCAAAAATGCATTCACCAAAGAAATAAGCAATTAATGCTATTCTAGAACGCACACTTCAAAATCCACTAAAATTTTTATCAATTCGATCGGGGTTCATGCATAATGACCTTTTGCATTACCCAAATTTCCACTGGAGAATTACCGTTCAAGATAATTTTCACTCATGACATGGATTTCTTAAGAATACTAAATAAGAGACTTTCGGTTAGAAATGACTTTCACTCACTCTCATTTAAAAGAGAATCACTCCATCTCACCATATCGATAGGGGTTCGAGTATTCTCGCAAGTGGTACGACCTTACCAATCTGAGAGGTCTTTAACAGGGACCATATTGTGAGCTTGGTCAACGGCTTAACAAAAGGACTCTTTGACTCAAGGCTATTGAAAGAATAGCTTCATAATCATCTCTAGGTTTACAAGTCAAGATCCCTGCAAAATGAGAAAGAAATAATCTTGCTTGCATTTCTTCGAGCTATGCTTAAAACATGTGAACCCCTAGGTTAATTCAAATGCCATAATCTGAAGAGACTTTGTAAGGGACGTAACATAGGTTGGATTCATGGGTTGAGAAACGAAAGGATCATTAGGCTCAAAATATGTGTGAAGGGTCAAAGCTGATGATCATCTAGGCATTGTCGCTGGTCTTCTCTTTTGCCAAGGATGCGCCATCGATCTTAACTATTTGAATACTGCTCTATTGAGATACAACCTTTTGCAACTGATAGTCATTTATCATGACTCTTTCTTTTTCATTTTCATTGGCCTTGCTTCTACTAGGCACATCACTTTTTCCATGCCCCTAGTTTTCATGCATTGTTTTTATTTCTTTTCATGGGCATTGGCCTTGCTTTTACCAGGCACATTGCTTTTTCATGCCCCTTAGTTCTATTTTGATTTCTATGCATGTGTCAAACAATGACACTCAAACTTTCAAAGGTCTTCATTTGTCTTTTGCCTTGCCCCAATGTGGGGGATGATCATCAACTGGGTTTAAAGAAATGAAATTGCAAGCTCAAGTGGGCTATGCAAAGGATATAAGTGTGTAGGATAGAGAAATAAAAGCTCTTTGTCATCCTAAGGCACTTAAATTACCACATGAATTCAATGTAATAGCACGACTTGAAGATTGATGCAAGTGAGAGCAAGAAAATTTCAATTCATTTTCCTCACCTCATGATGCTATCTTACTTCTAACTTGCCCCGATGTGGGGTGGTTCTTAATAGGGGTAATTTGAAAAGAATTTTCGTAAGTGTATGAAGCTTCAAATGGGTTAAGCAATGGATCACCTGTAGTGTTTAGGATAGTCAAATGAATTCCCCCTCATCATTTCGGTTGCCGTACCTTTTGCGAGAGAACTCTTTACCTTGTGTATATGAACCTTCCTACACTCATCTCACAAGTGTATGTGTGAGAGACTGTGTATAGGATAAGGTTTTCCTTTCATCATTCTGACTCGTCTCATTTAGTATGCTCAATCAATTCCACATCATTCATTAAATTAGTCCATCTTGATATTCTTTAGTGGAATTGGTGGCTAAGAGTCATCATGCAAAATCCTATTTTAGTCATGAAAAATTGTCAACTTCAAAGCAAACAATTTTCCACACTGCAAAATGGTTTTAAGCATTCATTCAAGGATTCCTCTACAATGGGATTGCCTTAGCAGTTGATGTCTTTGGATTGTCCTTATCATTCAAGACTGAAAATCCACTTTTGCCCCTGCACAAGAGAACGTGCATGAATATGATACTATGTAACATCAAAGTAAGAGTAGATGGAATATCCAATTTTGGCTTAGGCCGAGATCTTATCTTAGTCGGGTCATTACCAAAATCTGCCATGTCCCCAATCTGTCACATTAATTCCTTAGAAATGTGTCCTTGACAGTTGGGCTAATTGCAACTTGGTGTGCCCTTTTTCAAAGGCCTTATCATCAGACCGAAAAAAGTAATGCTCTAAAACATGAAGTAAATGAATCAGAAAATTTAACAAAGCTAACCTAATGCATGTTTTTGGAAATGGCTCCAAAAATATTTTTTTTTTTATGAGGAAGTATGAATAAACCTAGTCCTCAGAATTCTCCTTGGATGACATTTTTTTCATTGTTGGATATCGTCACAGGGCTGGTTTGGTGTGCCTCATTATGTCCTCAAAATTAGAAATAAAATTGTAATTTCATTGAATATAATCAAATGAATTACATTATTGGAATGCAAACAAGCAAACCCTAGAAACAAAAGCAATAATTGAAATCTCATAAAGCAGGAAATCTTGAAAAACTTGAAGTCCTAGAAGATAAGAACTTCTTCACTCAGTGCCAGTGTTTGCGCCTCCATCGTGGTTGGGCGGAGGATTTTTCTGATTACTGCTGAAAGAGAACACCTTTGTATCCAAAGAGGTCTTGGACCTTATGCTTCAAAACAAAGCAATCATCAATGGAGTGACCAACCTCTCCCATGTGATAGTCACACTTTTCAGAGGGATTATATGCAGGATAATGCTCGGGATTTGGTCGCTTCGGCTCAGTAGAGAGTAATCCCTTCTTTTGGAGGACAATCAAAACTTTGGATAGGGGTCTAAGAAGAGGTATGATAACACTACGTCGTCGACTAGGGAGCTGATGTTCTCCACCTTGTTGCTCAGTAGAAATCTTAATTACTGGGGTGCGACCACGATTCGGTTGAGAATAGGTCATATTAATCTCAGCTTCAAGGTCCTTCTCCTTCTTGGTAGAAAACCTTTTGTTAGATGGCTCAGTAAACCACCCTTCTCTTATCCCCATCTCAATTTGTTCTCCTACAGGAACAAGTTGGTTGAAATCTTTGACATATGTGCTAGCCATCCGGTTACGGAACTCAGACGGGAGAGTCTTGACAAACAATTTCATCAATTCTTTATTAGTAGGCTCAGGAGTGATTTGAGCTGCCATATTTCGCCATCTCACAGCATACTCTTTAAATGATTCGCTCATCTTCTTCTCCATCCTCTCAAGATCTTCTCGGGAAGGTGCAATGTCCATATTGAACTTATACTGCTTGAGAAATGCATCAGTCACTTCATTCCAAGTGTCGAGAAGATTGACATTCTTCATCACGTACCGATTCAGTATGAGTCCGGTCAAACTCGCATAGAATGATTGGATCATGAGGGGCTCATTCTTGACATGCTGGGCCATGCGTATGTGGTACATCTGCAAATGAGATTTTGGGCAAGAAGCACCATCGTACTTCTCGAACTCTGGCATTTTGAACTTGCTTGGCATTTGGACCTTCTCATAAACTAAGAGGTCAAATGAAAGTGAGCTTTGTGATTCCTACAGCTGTCTCACTTTCTCTTTCAGCTTTGCAACGCGCTCATCCTGCTCTATCTTGGGAATGCTATCAGGCTTGGCTTTTCCAACAAGGACCAGGTCATCTTCTAGATCAGGCATTTCGTCATCGCTCATTTAGGCCCTGTTCCTCGGGACTACTATCTTAGGGAGAACGGGTGGAGGATTTGGATTCACCTGGAGGGATTGAAGTTAAGTTGTTATAAGCTGCATGGAGGCGGCTAACTGTTTGAGTTGATCTTCCACAGAGGACATGCGATCACGCATTTCAGCTTGTTCGGCCATTCTAGCTCTTAATCGTGTAATAATGGATGAATGTGGCGGCTCCGTTGTCACCTATTTGGAAGAAATGAACAAAATAAGCACGAAGTGTAAATAGATAGCCAATCCATGACAATGATCTGATTTTTTTTCATTTTTCATTTTCATTTATTCATGAAAAGTTTGTACAATAGAGGAATTTCCTAAAAAAAGGCTAGAAAAATTGACACCCTAGCAAGATCAAATTTCCTAGACATGAATTGAAAACAAATTCTCCAAAGTTTTGTTTTTTTTTCCAAAATGATTCATTGCATGGCAATTTCTTCATTTCATCTTTAATTGACAAAAGAGTTAAATCAATGCTTGACCTAAATTGTCATGGACAGACTAAAAGCACGACAAAATAAATTGCATGGTATGGGGATAGGAAACTTACTTCACCAAGAAAAATTGACAGCAATCACATAGACATGCACATGAGATGTGAAGCTTGATTTCTACTCTAAACAGGCTTAGCAAAGTGGAGTTAAAAGGGTGTGATGACTTAGTTGCAGCCTCGCATACAAGGTCAAGTCCTCCTAATTCTGGCTCAGTCAAGAATGATACCCCGATACGACGCAACCTCGCGGGCAGAGGTAAACATTCTTGACACCAAGAAAAACTTTTAGGATTGAGTTGGGCAACCTTTACTACGCGGCCTCGCGATCGAAGTCGTATCCAATTCAATACCATCCTAAGTATCATAGTGCGGCCCAAGTCCGGCGGCAGGTTGTGTGTGCAAAAGTGTAGTGAAAAATGCAAAGCATGCACTACAGTTTATATCAAGCAGCACTTCATATATTAAAGTAAACCATACATTCCTACACCTCCCTACAAAACAAAGGTTAGCAAACACTACTCCCCTTATACCTCCCAATATGCAAAAACATTTAACACGTAAATGTTAGGGACATACCTGGAATCCTCGCTGCCAAACAAAAACATTTTTCAAAAAGAAGAAAATTGGCCTAAGTCCACTAAGTGTTTTAACACAAGTCCCCAGCTGAGTCACCAAGCTGTTGCGACCTAAATTTCGGGTGAACCACTTAAAATTTGGCTAATAGATTATTAAGCCTAGACTTAACTCGGACTTTCCCAAGCCCATATCAATTCGCGACTTAGGTTCAAGTTCTTAACATGTAGATAGATTTTATCTAGGAATCGCCACTAATATATTTTTGGTGGGTCGATTAGAAACCCAGGTAAAGTAACGGGAGTTTTACTTTACTCCTACGAACCAGAGACTATGGGTACGAGGACTTTGTTACACTAGATTTCTCTAATGCCCTTTCGGTACCATTCTTTTATTTTGAAAAATGTTTTTTGCAGACAGCTTAAATTGATTTTAAATCTAATTCCCTAACATGTGAGATGATCATGCATGTGCGCAATCCATCAATTTAACACAAGGATAAACAATAAATAAATTGCAAAAACTTACCTCAAAGCAACGAAAGTATCCGCAATGTTAAATTAAAATCTGCATCGACAACCCTAAATATGATTTCTAATTAACACGTAATTTTTTTTTTGTTTTCACTTAATTAATAAAAATCATGCAATATGTAATGCGATACTAACTAAATGACCTAATTCTAATGACATGTAATTTCTAATTAAATGGGCCTAGCAAAAATACTAAATGACATGCATCTCAGTGAATCTAACCTTGATGACGTGCATATGATATTTTTTTTCTTTTTCCTAAAAGAATGCATTTTATCCTAAATAATAAAACTAATTTAACCTATAACATTTTTTGTATTTTTCCATGAAATTCGAAATTTAGTGAAATGTGAAAATTACCTAATGAGATTAAGATCCTATTTAATTTATATACAGAATTAGGTTGAGCCAAACCCTAATTTAAACTAAAACATTATCTTAACCAAAATAATCCTAAAATGCAATATATCGAAAAAAATACCTACACTTATAATAAATTAAAAAAAGATTATCTAAAATTAAACTAAGTGCAATTTAACCCTAATATGCAATGACATACAAAATATGCCCTAATTCTACATAACATATGCATGATGATTTTTTTTTGTTTTTATTTAATTTGAAATTAATAATTGCCAAATAATTAAACATACAATCCAAATTAAAAATCTAGCAACCTAAATTGATTGATTTGATGTTTTAAATTTTTTTGAATTTTGATTTTAAAATTCGAAATAAAATTCTTATTCTAAATATGTAAACCCCAAAACATGCAATATTATAACTTAAACACATTTCAAAATAAATAAAGCAATCAAGACCATCCAAAATTACCAAAAAATATCACACATCGTATAGATCAAGAGATGGTATTTCGCTTGTAAAATCGATAAATTGATCTTAAGCCTTAAAGATCAAAATATTAATTTTATTCCCGCTTGATTAATTATTTCATCTAAAGCCTTATAGATGAAATAAAAAATCCAGATGCGGTTGCGAATCAAGTGGTGTGTTGAAATTTTCAATAATAAATTAAAGACTAATTATACTAAAAAGAACAAATAAAGTAAAATAACAAAAATAATGAAAATAAAATAAGATAAATAAATAGAAGAAAAAAACTACCTAAATTGATTTCTTTTTCCTTTTCTTTTTCTTTATTCCAAGCGAAGATGATGATTGCTCCGGTGAAGGGATTCGCCGGCAATAGTCTCCGACGAAACAAGGCAACGGCGAGGGGTGTCGCGGGGGAGGTTGTGGCGTCGGAGCAGAGGAGGGTCGCGGGCATCAGGTGCTGGTGCAGACGCAGGAGAGGTGAGCAGCGGTAGCGTGGGGGCGAGGCTGGCTTTCGGGCGAAGGCGAGCAGTGATGGTGCGGGCTCCGGTGGCGTCGGGTCACGGTAGCGACAGCAGCGCAGCGGCTGCGCCGTCAGGCGGAGGCGAGCAGGGGCAAGGTAGTCTTCGGTGGCGTCGGGCGAAGGCAAGCAAGAGCACTGAGACTTCTGGTGCTGCAGATCGGCGACGGCAGGGGTGGAGCTGGGGCGCTCGAGTTGCGACTGTTGCAGGGGATCACAGATCTGCTGGCGTCAGGGCTGGGTCGCGACGGCGGGGAGCGAGGGCTAGACGCGAGCTCACGGGGGGGAAACCTCAGAGTGGCGATCTGGAGTCGCAGGTGTAGTGGTCGACGTCTGCGAAGGCGCGGCTGGGTCACAGTTGCGATGGTGGGCGCAAGGAGCAAACCGGCGAGGTGGCGAGGCGCGATGGTGTCCGGCGTCGTGGTGCCAACACAGTGGCCGACGCGGACAGGGGAGCCCTTGCGAAGAAGACGACACCGTAGCCTTTTTTTTTTTTTTTTTTTTTTTTCTCTCGCCCTCTCTCGTCGCACGTCCCTCTTTGTCTCTCGTAATCTCTCTATTGTTTCCCTTTCGCAGACATGACTTTTCCTTCTTTTTGACTTTTACTCTTCATGAAAAACCGAAGAAAAATGTGCTCAATGGAAGAAAACAATTTTTTTCTCGATTTTTCCCTCGAATTTGCTCTGCCGAATCCTGTGCAGATCAACTCCTTTTTATAGTGGTTCCGAACACCGGCTTTTTATGGCAAATTTTAAACTTCCATCTTCTGTTGCATTAAATCATGGATGTAATTCAGAGCATGATTTCGCAATAGCTCGATTTTGCACCGATTCTTTCCATTTTATCAAAATCCTTGCTTTTTGTTCATCTGATTTTTAAATTGCTTCTGCATTTAACAAAATTTGAATATCCATCAGAATTCCAATTTTTCATACATAATCAATCAAATCAATTTCCCCATTTTTTTTTTTTTTCTTTTATTTGTTCCAATGCAATTTTTTTTTTATTTTCCTAAATTTTCAAGAAATTAGGTGTCAACAACTACAATAATTCTGACTAAGGATGTTTATATGGGTAAAATTATCCATAGGAGGTTTCCATAAGCCAAGTGAAATCATATTTACTATGAAATTTTAGTTTATAAGTAGATTATTAGTTGTATGTTGTACGTTACTTTATCCTACTTTTAACACAAGTGAGCCGTGAACTTCGTGTTGAAGGTGTGATATGTTTCATTTACTCAACTAAAAACTTGAAAAAATTAACATGATGATCAAGCAAATCATCGATTGAGGCTCCGTATGGTAACGTTCCTCTTTCTTTATTTTGTTGTTGTTTTACTTCATGGAATAGAAAAAGAATAGAAATCCTTTTACTAACATTAGTTAATTTTTTTATTCTCTGAAATAAACAATTGGCTAGAAAATAGATTTAAAATCAAAATAAAAAGTAGAAAAGAGTAATTTCTTGATCCTAAGAATAATTTCTAGAAATAAGTCATTTTTTTTTTTTTCTTTTCTTCTTCTTCTTCTTCTTCTTCCTCTTCCTCACCGCTTGTAGCTCGCTGCTATCTACCACCGTCCACTGCCATCGGTTGTTCAGTCCAAAACTTTTCAATTTGGTCAATATAGTTATAAATCTTTTAACATTAAGACTAATTCAATCTATTTGACTAATTTAGGCCAAAACCATTGACATAAACTCCAATTGTCCTATGTGGTGTAGCAGACATTGACGTGGATATTTTGTTAACAATATTTTTAATAATTTTTATCATTTTTGTTTATTATTATTTTTTCTTTTTTTTTTTTTTTCTCTTTATTTTGTCCTTGGCTAGCGACCCTTGTTAGCCATTGGGCAAGAGCCAACAAGCTCTTGCCAACCGCCTTTGCCCACCATGGGCAAGGCGGCCCTCACCCATATTGACACCTAAATTTTGATGACCCTAGGAAAATAAAGTAAAAATTGCATCAAAACAAGAAAAATGAAAAAATGGAGAAAAACAATCCGATTAATTATGTATGGAAGTTGAAAATTCTGATGAATATTTAGATTTTGATAAATGCGAAAGTAATTTAAAAATTAGGTGAATAAAGGGCAAGAAGTTTTACAAAATGGAAGAAATTAGAGTAAGATTAAGCTAATTGCAAAATTACTTTCCGATTTGCAGTCTTGATTTAATGCAATAAAAGATGGAAATTCGAAAATTGCTATAAAAATGGCTGTCTAGAAATCACTACAAAATGGGCCACAATTCTCGTGCCCATGGGGGGGTGATTTTCGAAAAAATGAGAGCAAAAAGTTTCGGGGAGAGAAAATTCAAAGAAAAGAAAGAATTTTTGCAAGAAGAAGGCCTCATTTGTCTTGGTCAAAGAGAAAGCCTTTCTCTTTTCTTTCTCTAACAAGAAAAGAGAAAAGTCAGCTGCAGAATAGAGAAAAGAGAGAGAGAAGTGACGTGAGAGGTGAGAGAGTAAAAAGAAAAAGAAGAAAAAGAAAAACAGAACAGTGCAGCACTCTCTTCGTTGTCCACTATCGCTTCACCAGCGATCCGCCGGTTAACCCCTGCGCCGGACGCCGCGCGGCACCACCGCTCGCTCCTCCCGCCGGCCACCGCACCAGCACCGCCGCTTGTTGTCCCTGCTGCAGCTGCGGCGACCTGAAACCTCCGCCAACTCGCTCGTTGCTGCGTTCGCCGACACCCGCGACTCAGCGCCCAATGTCCTCTACTCCAGCCGCGACTTGCGCAAGCCAAGCCTCCACTCGCTGTGCCCGAGCAGCACCCGACGCCTTCGCTGCTCCGCATTGACCACCCGCTGCAGCAACCTGAACCGACCCCCTCTGCTTCGCCTGCAGCCGCACCACCACTCGGAGCCCGACGCCGCCGCGCCTCTGCAACCTTCGACCCACCCGTCGCTGAGTCCGGCCCGTTGCTCGCCACCGCCTCAGCATCCCGCTCGGCCCCGTCGCGCTCGCCAGCCTCTGCTTGCGCGCCCAACGCGAGCACCCGAACACCTTTGGCCCCCTCGCCGCTGCACCTCCGCGAACAGCCGGCAACGCCTCTGTTCCCCGTTGCTGGTCGCCGTACGCCACGCCGCTTGCCATTGCCTCGGCACCATCGCTTGCGATGCCCCCCACCGTCACCACTGACCAGCTCTCGCCGAAGTCCCGACACTGGACAGCGACGCCCGGAGGCATCCACCGTCGTTTTCCCCCTTTAGGTAGTTTAGCTTTTTCTTTTTATTTATCTTATCTTATTTTATTTTATTTTATCTTATCTCATTCTTTTGTTCTTTTTTAGTTTATCTATTTAAGTTGTAATATTTGATGTCAATAAATTTTGTAGGCATTATCCGCAGGGGTTTTCCCCCAAAATTATTGTAATTACTAATTTGATCCGTAAGGTGTCGGATCATTTTTTTAATTATATTAATTTTTGGGGTTTGTTGATGGTATTTTAATTGTTAAATCAATATAATTATTAATTTGATCCGTAAAACTTCGGATCACATTTTTAATTATTTTAAACCTCTTTGTTGTGATAATTAGGGTTAGAATAATCGTTAATTTAACCTATGAGACAACGGGTTATTTTTTCGATTACTTTAATCATTTATTTGTTGATTATATTAATTGTTCAAATTTGATATTTAATAATTACTATCTTTAAAAAAAACTAAAAAAATAAAAAAAAATCAAAATCCTGCATGAGCATATAGGTTAGTAAATCAGACATGTAGGTTTAGTAAATTTGATTTTTTTTATGATTATATTTTTAGGATTGCATTTTTAGATAATTTTTTGAAATAGGTTAAGGTTGGACCTAAATAACCTTTTTTTTTATATAAAAATAGGGTTTTAGATAATGTTTGCACATTTTAATAATCTCGTTTTTTTTTTTTAAAGGGAGTTTTCTAAGATAGGATAGGGTTTAAGTCAAATTAATCCCTAAAATAAATTAGAAAATTATTCATTTTGATAGTTTAATTAGGTTTTTATTAATTCCGAATTTCAATAAAAATACAAAAATATTAGGTGCATGTTAATTAGTTTCCATAATAGGTTCATTTAATTAGGATTTGTTTGTTAGTAAATTATGTCATATAGTTAAAAATGCATTTTTATAAAAAATTTCTAATTTTCAAGAAAACCTAAAAAAAATTGTTTGCTTAGTATGATGCAATTTATTTTTATTTATTGAATGTCTAATAATGGTTGAGCACCCGTATGGTCATCTTTTAACATGATAGTAATTTAAGTTAAAATAAATCCAAGCTGTTTGCAAAAATATTTTTGAAAATTAAAAAGAAATGATACCAAAAGAACATTAGAGAAATCTAGTGTAACCAAGTCCCCGTACCCTTAGTCTCTGATTTGTAGGAGTAAAATAATTCTCCATTATTTTACTTAGGTGTCTAATCGACCTACCGTAAACCGATTAGTGGCGACTCCTAGATAATAATCATTTACATGTTAAATATTGAACCTTAAGTCGCGAATTGGTATGGGCTTGGGAGAGCTCGAGCTAAGTTTAAAGACTTAGTAGTCCATTAACCTAGTTTTAGGTGGTGCACCCGAAATTTAGGTCGCAACAACCCAAATCTGGCGAGGGCCTTTACAACCTCACCTATAACTAGTAAGGCCAAGGCGACCCCTACCAATGCTTAGCAGGGTTAGGAGGGCTTGCAAGCCCTTGCTGGCCAAAGTGAAGGAAACAAAAAGTAGAAAAGAAAGAAAAAACAATAAAAAAAAATAAAAGAAAATAAAAAATCCAAAAATTAAAAATATTATTAAAAAAATCCACGTTAGTGCCGGTTGTACTATTTAGGACAGCCTGCATCTACATCAATTATTTTTGGCCTAAATTGACCGGATGGACTGAATTAGTACCAATATAAATATATTTAGAACTAAATTGACCCAATTAAAAGATTTATAAAATGAATTAGTACCAATACAATAAGTTTTTATTTTTTAAAAACTTTTCTGTGTTTAACGTAAATGTGAGTAACATTTATTATATGTATTTTTTATATAACTCATGACTTTAAATCAAAGAAGGAGCAAAGCAAAGTTGCAGTTGAAAAATGCAAAGCTAGGATGAACCGAAAGGAAAGTGAAAATGGAGGAGTAAGTCAAGGTCGAGGCAATAAATTTATAAGCCTGAAAAGTAACTGGGGAAGTTGTTTCCAATAATCTTTAATTATATATAATTTACATTTCTTCGAACTTGGATTCATAGATTCATCACTCCATCCAAGCCTCATTCACATATTTTGCGTCCAAGTATGGAGTGACGGAGGTCCTTTAATTTGAGTAAAGAATATACAAAGCTGAGAAAGTAAACAATCACAATTTATGCAAGTTGGAGGCATAGTGCGACTATACAAGGAAGTAAATCCAATACTACTCAAGTAAAAGATATACAAAACCGCATTATTGAACCTCGAGATATGAATCCCGTGAGCTAAATTCAAAATCAAAATAAAATTTACATTTGACTAAAGAGAGCTATTTATTAAAAAAAAAAAATCACTGAACCATGTTTAAAACGAAGACATGCATCCAAATACTTATATACTCATCATTAAAACGCACTTTCTGACACACAAAAAAAAAGAAGAAAAAAAGAATGCAATTTAGAAACATACAGCCTAGATTCACCTTCAAAGCATATATAAGCATGTAACTCGCAAATGATTAACAAAAGACCGTTGGATCGAGGTCGGACCGTGACACGCCAAGAGAATCCAACGACAGTCAACACGATATGTCTGTATTGAGAACTAGCCTGAACTTAACATAGATAAAACTAATGTCTGAAAAAACTATGGGCGAGAACTTACTATGAATTTCTTTGCCGCTCCCAATTTTTTATTTTGAATATATCGTGGTGTGACACTTATCGGATATATTTAATTTAAGATAGTTCTGATTTTCAAAATAGTAACTTTTCATAATAAGATTCTTGATTATTTTTTTCCTTTCTTCATTCGAAGAAAGGAGATCCACGGATAAAAGAAATTGTAATTACGAGGATTTGAGTGATTAAGGGGTTAATTTACAGCTTAATTTCATTTTCCTCAAATGATCACTTATAGGGGGAAAATTTCAAAAAAGGACCCGAAGTGTTATTGTTTTCTCAAATAAGGACCCGAAATAGAATTTGTTTCAAAAAAGGACCTAAAGTATTCTTAGTTGTTTCAAATAAGGGCCTGAAGTGACTTTGGTTATTTCAAATAAGGACTTGATCTTGCCGATCGCCGACTGGCTAAATTTTCTGACTAGTTAAGAGTATTTTTGTCATTTTGCATTTCATCTTTTTTTTTTCTTTCCTTTTTTTTTTCCTAGTTCTTCTTCTTCCTATTCAACGGTGGTCGACCGGCCACTGGTGATGCCCATAGAAGGCTAAGCGAGATCGCCCCTGCTGGTGAGGGCCACACACGCTGGCCACAAGTGAGGGATGACCTCGCTTGAGCACGATGACCCTCACCCAAGGTCCTACCGCAAGGTCGGCCCTCGTTAGTCCCAGGTGAGGGCCGACCTCACGGATGGCCCTTAGGCGAGGGTCACCATACCCAGGTAAGGCCATCCCTCACCTAGCCCTTTGTGGGTGATGCCAGTGGCTGGCTGGCTATTGGCGAAGAGGGAGAAGAACCAACCAACCAAAAAAATGGAAACAAAGAAATAAAGAAAAAAAAAATGGAAAAATGACAAATGACCAAAACACCCTTGATCGTTGGAAAGACGGGTTCCTATTTAAAACGAACATAGCCACTTTAGGCTCTTATTTGAAATAAACATAACCACTTTAAGTTCTTATTTGAAATAACATCCACTTTAGACCCTTATTTGAGAAAATGAAAGCATTTCATGTCTTTATTTGAAACAAAGTCCACTTCGGACCCTTATTTAAGAAAAAAGAGGATATTTCGGGTCCCTTTTTGGAATTTTTCCACATATAGGCAACCAAATAATAGAGGACTAAGATCAAGTCATATTACCATTTTAACCTTAGTTTTATCGAGATGCCGTCACATTTAACAAAAAAGAAAAAGAAAAGGAAAAATATCACATGGCAACCTAAATATCCCTTTCTCTAACATACACGGAAGTTTCTATGGCTTATGGATGTGTTTATTTCACTAAAAAGTAATGATCTGGAAAACATCTGTTAAATGAACAACTTATATTATGCATAAAAGTGAATTAATGAAAAATATTTTTTAGTTAATAATGGATACATTTAGGGATTGATTGTTGCCGTTGATGAAATTTTCTATTGAATAATTTTTTTAAGTGACACAAATAATACTCATAGAAAACATCTCCAAATTATTGATTTTTCGCGATATAAACACGCTCAATTTATATTATTTTACTGGTATAGCTTTGGGCACCATTTCAACGATGCATACAAAAGTATCGATTCGGTATTAATAATAATAATAGGTGGCAATACCAAATTTACATGGTTTTATGATAATAATAATAGGTGGCAAAATAACTTGATTATGCAGAAAAATAATAATCGATTCGGCCTAAACAAAAAGATTTTCATTAAATAGCACATCACATAGGTATTAATATTATTTGCATCAACTCAGTTTCATTTTTTTTATTTCACTTTCCTTTATTTCGGATAAATAGAAATTTTTTAAAAAATAAACAAAAAATTTAATATTAAAAAAAGGGGGACTCGGTGGTGGGCTTTCGCCCCAGCCTCCTTCTATTTTTCTTCCCCCCGCGGGCCCGGGCCCAGTTCGCCCCAACTCTTCCCCCTGGGTCCGGCCCCCTCTCCCTCTTTCTCCTACCTCTTCCTCCTTCCTTCCTGCAACCATCACGCGCGAAGGCTGGTACCGAGGCAGGGTAGGTAGCCGGCGACGGATGGGACGTCTCGCAGGCGCCATCAATGCCGCCGAATGGTGCAGAGCAGGCCTGGCTAAGGTAAGGCCAGACCTACCGCGGATGGTGCGGCCGATTGGATGCCGGTTCGGCCAAGGGAGAGGCCGGCCGGTGGGCCAATAACCGGCGGCCGAAGCTCCTCCGTCGACCGGCCTCCTCGATTGGATACCAGAGCCGTGAGAACGTTTCGGGATATACAAAAAGGGTAGAAGAAAGGGGAGAGAGGAGGGAGATCCGAGAGAAGAGGGAAATCGGAGAGAGAGAGAGAGACCCGGTGCGAGAGAGAGGTTCGGGTGAGAGATCCGAGGGTGAGAAGGTGGCCTGCATTTCTCCTCTCCCCTCGACTAGTACACGGTAAGACCCCGTCGTCCTCCGTTCGGGTTCATCTCGATTTGGCGTCGGTTTTGGTCGATTTCCTGAGGATCCGAGCTCGCAGATGCGCGAGGCGAGCGGACGTAGCCCGATATATCGAGTTCGTCTTCCGTCCGATGCCGCCGAGCCTGGTAGGGACCACGACCGAACAAACCTGTTTCGGACCACCTCCCCCTTTCCTTGCTCTGTTTTATCCCGTCTTGGGTTCGCCGGACCGAGATTCGTCTTGATCCGGCTCACGCGATTTCGCCATGCCTGATCTGTGGTCGGTTCTTCCTGGTCTTGGCTAGTTAATTGTTGTAAACCCCAAGTGCTAATCTGGTCCCGAATAGGCTGATGTTTCCCCCACTACCGATGCACCCTATATGTTCGATGGAATGCCCAAAATAGATTTGCATTGGTTTTCTTGGTTTTTGGTTTGATTTGGATTCGCAAGTCATTACCCATATTTCTTTATGGGGTTTCATGGCCGTTGTTGTTCTGGGCACCGCTCGAGCTTTGCCTCTTTGCTTCGCCTTGGTTTAGCCCAAGCCGCATTTGTTGGTGGCCGGAGGGGGGTGACTCACGGCCGATGTTGATCGGATTGTCCGAGGGGCGACGATGTGGGCGAGAGGGTCGAGGGGGTGGTCAGAGGCGCGTTTAGCGGCCACCCGTCTTGGCCGTCCGCGGGGCCGCGGTTTGGTGTTCGGGCATTCGGTGGCCGGAGTTGCAAGTGAACTCGCGTGCTTTTTAGGGGTAAGCAGTGGTCTAGGGTCGACCCTCAACCGACCCTGGACCGGCCCAACCCTGCTGGTCCTAGTCCGGTTCCCAAGGGGGCTGGGTCGGTCATTGGTCTTGAAATTCCAAGACCAACACTGTACGTATTGGTCATCGGCCCTAAGAGTTTTGGGTCGATTTAACCCTGAACCAAATCTATATATTATATTATATTATATTATATTATATTATTTATAATTCTTTTATATATTCAAATCTAAATAAAATTTATATTATATTATATTATATTGAGATATTCTATCAATAGAACTAATAATAATTTCAATTTAAAACTTTTGTTGAGTATTAATTATGTGTCGTTTGTTTTGTTATCAGGTGTTTAGAAGTTCAAGTGAATTAACAAAATGTGAAGTTATATGTTCATGGTTTATATTATGTATTTTGAACTTTTTATGGTTTAATTGTATTTTACTAATGAATTTCAGCTGCACTTTGCTTTTTAATTTGTGTCAAATGGTAGAAGTTTTTTAAGAGTAGAGTGGTATTGCAGTTGCTACGGTGATTTGCTAATCAAGTGGTGTGAAGCACATTTTTTAGTTGAGTAGACTCTACATGATCGAATGCAAGAAAATGCTTTTGCATATGGTGTTATGAATATTAAAAATAGATGATTACAAGAACTTTTCATCTTGTCCTATATCTCGATGAGCGGTTAGCAGGTACGAAATTTCTATTATTGTGTCATCTTAAATTTGCTAAATATGTATTGGTATTTTATAGTTTAGTTGCGTAATGCCACATTGTTGATAGATGTGTAATTTGAATTTGTAAGTTTGCTTTTTTAGGGAGTATAAAAAATAAGACGAGAAAAATTATCGATCGGTCTCGGGTTGACCTTAGAACCGAACCGAACCCATTGGGTCGGTCCAGTCCTTGGTCCCAAGCTTAATAGAGTCGGTCCTTGATCCTAAAAATTGAGGCCAAGACAGACTGTACGGGTTGGTCGTAGGGTTAGGGGTGGCGCCTGGGGCCAACCCTTCACGCCACCCCTAGTGCTTTTTGGTTCAATATTTAGGACGTGGGTTTAGGCTTGCTCTGGCTATTAGATCAGGTTTGGGCTGAATCTGGTCCATTAAGGTGGGCTTTCATCAAATCCTAGAAGGGATTGGGCGGGCTTTCATCAAATCCTAGAAGGGATTGGGCGAAATTATATGGTTGAGCCTAATCCGTTTAGTTAAAGCTTCCTTACTGTGGAGCCCATCTCTTTGTATCCTGGGTCCAACCCTAAGGGCGGAGACAACCCACATTTGGACTGGGCTAAAAGGCCCAGCCCGAGTCCTAATTTCGTAATAAAAATTATTTAAATTATTTATATAATAATAAAAAATCCGAAAATACTTTATATTTTCCAAAAAATGAGAAAAAAAGCTTTAAAATAGTCTCTTTGGGTTTTTTTTTTTTTTACTTAAATATGAGAAAATCTTTAGAAGAACCCCCGGCCCCACGAGAAAAAAAAATTGTGTTTAGAAAGTAACTATCGGATTGATATCTGCATATTTCCTTTATTTCAATTATGTACTTATGACTCGTGATTGGTAAAAAAATGTTGCATAAATTCTTTATTTGATGTTTAAAAGATTAAGTACCAAAATAGCATTAGCCAATTAATTAGTGTAATCAAGTTTTCAATGTGCTTGATCCGTAGAAGTAAATTTTTTCTTTCAATATTTTACTTGGGTACCTAATGAACTCACCACAAAGCAATTAGCGGCGGTTTTTAAATGAAAATGACTTGCAAGTTAAAAACTTATATCTTAAGTCACAAATTGATGGGTTTGGAAGAGTCCGAACTAAATTTAAACTTAGGCCACGCATGACAACCATTCTATTTCTATTCCATAATTATTTTTCTGTTTCAAAATTATTTCCGGAACAAAAATCTGTTTGACAATGTAATTTTATTTTTCTATTTCTTGAACAAATTTTAAGTCCAAAAATATATTTGAAACATAAATGAGAAGTAAAATTTTTATACTTTTCTATTTCTAGAACATAAATGAGAAATAAAAACTCTTATCATTGCTCATTATTGCTATTAGCCGACCGCCTACCCACCACTAACTGCTGTTTGCCACTATTGGTTGTTGACCACCAGTGTAGCTATCCGTTGTCGTCTACCGTTGTTTGCCACTGGTCGCCATTCGTTGCCGTTTGCGATCAGTCACTGTCTGTTGCTGATCACCGCTATCGGAATGAAGAAATTTTATGTCACTAAAAAACAAATTTTTACTCAAGGTATGGAAATTTTGTATCATAATCAAACGTGTATTTTTGCTCATAAACTCATTCATAAATAGAAATAGAAATATTTGTTTCTGGCTAGAATGATTATGATTCGTGATCTTAGCAAGTCATTAGCTTATGCCCCCACGTGTAGGGCTTGGAGATGTTGCAACAATCTTCAAGAAGGCATTGGGAAAGAAGAGTCGAGGGGAAAATCTTGAATTTGAGTGTCATATTTGATCCCCATGAAACCGATCTTACCTTCTGAAAATTCAAGGAAATCAGGCCGCGTATTGCGGCCAATACCACCAAGACGACAAGAGCTGTTTTTCCTTAAATGCATTCTGATATGAGAGCCCAATAACAGCATGCACAATAGTTTTTATATGTATACATGAGAGAAAAAAGAAATTAATTATCTAATTATTTTATTTATAAAAGGAATTCATATAAGTATATAATAGGGAAAGCAGTTTCCTTAAACAAACACAAACGGGCTCTAGTCCATTGCTAGGTGTAATCGAAGTCCTAAATTTATGTGGGGAACTTTTATTTATATAAGGAAATTCATATAACCCAGGCGTACATTTGGGGTCTTTGCCAATACCATGGGTTTGGAATTTCTCTGACACTTTTTCTTGGCATTTTCTTATGATTGTGGATCCTGTTACTTTAGGTGTTTAAGTGTTAAGTGCTTGATTTAGACACGATAGATTTTATATTTAAAGTATATGGCTTTCATCCAGAATAACTTAAGAGCCACTCCATCACGATAACCTATATTTGATACACATGAATAGGGTGATTTATATATAACCTTGAGTTTAGTTGAGCCGAAATTTTCAAATACCTCCTAGGAAAATATGTTTTGTTAAAAAGTGTTCCAAGGTACTTATTACACGAATGAATTGCAAGGCTTAAATTTCTATGATATGTGATCAGTGTTTGGAAAGTGGAATATAATTATATTTTGTAGGTGTATGATCCTATAAGGATCTAAACTTTTCATCTTTGTATAATCAAGAACTTAAGTTTTAACTTTATTCAACTAAGTACCTCAACTTTCAAAATTAGGCTAATGTTAGGCTTCCGGTAAATTGAAGCGCATGTTACTTGATTTTTACTGAGATGGACTGACTAATTAGGTCAAGTTGATGATGTGGACGGTCATGTCATTCAATTTTTCCAACTCAACACAGAAATAGAAATTTCTTTCGCATTGAGTTTTCGTTCCTTCGTTTCTTCTTCTTGTGATGGTGAGGCAGTGTGGTTGGTGGTGGTAAGGCTCGATTTGTTCACATCGGCAGGACTAAGTATTCCTGACAGTGGTAACATCGACTTAGGTAATGGCGACTACTGGCGTTGGCGGTTTTTGGGTCCGTAATGGTAGCAAAGTGTTCGAGAGCAGTAGTAGCCGCTGCAGGAGATGGGGGAGTTTTCAACAAAAAATCAATCAAAAAAACTATCTTGTCAATGAGTTCCCTTAGGGAACTTGCCAATGATACTTGATATGAAATGTTTTGTTTTTGGAAACATCATTTATGCGAGACACAAAATAACAAGTACACAAACTACAAGCTTTGCTTAATGAGCTGCGAGAGAGAGAGAGAGAGAGAGAGAGCACGTTGGATGCTGTTGTGCACTTTTGAAGATTACCTAATAGCGTTAATATTAAGATCAAATACTAATCAAGTCCAATTCTATTAAATATGTTCAACCATTGAAGACTCATGTCATTATTAGAGAGGACTAAATAATGGACAAATGTTCTTAAAAGATACAATTTGAGTTAGATTTCTCGCACCACGAAGTGCATAGAACCTATGTCGAAGTCACTTATTAATCGAAAATTGACTTGTGCGTTACCTAACCTGTGAGGTTATCAGGCACTTCATCACGAGAATTAACCCAAAGTTTTGTCTTTGAGAAACTGAAGACGACGGGCTACACTTATATCATATATTACCCACAGCTGCTTCACCAACTTTTTTACGAATATTCTATCAATCTTTTTTCTTGCCTACGCCTCTTTTTTCCAGGCCATTCTTTCAGGCCTTCTAAGCTTTCCACTCGATATTAAACTTTACCTTCTATTCACGGCATTGAAACCGTTAGTCTACTGTTGTAAATAGTTTGTTATCTATCATTACGTAGGGCATGCGCACTTCTGATCTAACGGAGCCCTCAGTGGGAGGACCCAATCATGGGACTTTACGTCCGCATGCTTAGCAAGAATAGACACATAAACTTCACGAGACCAAACCCCTGCATGTTCACACCTTGATCTTCCCAATCTCACCCACCCCACGATCTAAAATCCCTTCCACCGAACAAAAGGAGGAACCGATGTGTCGTCCGATGAGAGGGAGACTCGCTGGTTTTTTGCACCACCATGAGTGGGAAACATTTGATTCGAACGTGTCAAATCATAATTACCCTCTTGAAGGTACAAGCAAAGGTCACGAACCCTCCAAATTTCTTCCACGTAGGTTTACTCAACTACCCCACTATTCCAAAACCCATCGCCTTCTTTCAGTTCCTCTTCCTTCTTCGTGGCCTGTGTTGTGTATTTATATCGAGTCATATTCCTGACTTCTCTCCACGCACCAACTTACTAGAGCAAAGTCCTAGAATAGAGAAAAATTGTCACCGGCAATCCTCACACACAAGAATGGCTCACAACTCTCGTGTTGCCATGGTTGGGCCCTGGTCAGTCTTTATGGTATTGGTGATTTTGAATGGATTAGCTTGGGAAGTGAGTGCGGCTGGAGAGTGCGGGAGGACCCCAATCAGGTCGGCTGCCGCCAGCCTGAGTCCTTGCCTAGGGACAGCTAAAAATGCTCGAGCTAAGGTCCCGCCCGCCTGCTGTGCCAAAGTCAATGCGCTCATCCGCACCTCTCCTCGGTGCCTCTGCGCCGTCCTGCTCTCTCCTCTAGCGAAGCAAGCAGGGATCATGCCGGCCACGGCTATCTCAATCCCGAAGAGGTGCAACATCAGGAACAGGCCCGCTGGAAAGAAATGCGGGAGTGAGTATTACTATCCTATGCCTAACCATCCACTAAGTAGCTACTTATAATTATTAAATATCATCCAAAATTAATTATTGTTTTGTCTTTTTTTTTTTCCTTCATTTATTAACTGCAGGATATACTGTCCCCTGAGTGACAAATGCTGAGCCCGGCCCAATCAAGAGGGAGGATATTGATCGAAGTTATGGCTTGAGAAAGCTAGGGATTTACTAAATAAGCTTTGCTAATGTAAAAGGGCCATTCTTTGTTTGATTGGTCCAGGCCCATTATGGAATTATCTATGGTAATTAATAATTATGTATTTTTTTTCCTATCCCTTAATAAAAATCGTTTCCCATGATATTTCATATTTTGGTTCTTCATTAATAGCGAATTTACTCTTTCCTTTTTTGGCCAGGAATTGGCTCCTTTTAAATTTTCGTCCTAATATAGTCCCTTTGTTGAGAAATTGACATGATTCTACCTGCCTGTCTAATCACTTAACTAATTATTAAACCATGAGATTTCCGAACTCCCGCCATTGTCATCTAGATTTCCGAACTCCCGCCATTGTCATCTTCCTCCCACTCCTCATTAGAAGAAAATAGTGACAACTGAATGGCAATTTTCAACAAGAGATTTTCTCCCATAATCATATCCTGGGACAACCCGAATAGGAGGAGCCCGTTGATTCGATAATCCAAACTTAGAAATCCGTAATCACCTTCTTCATAGTACTCATCGAGAGATTGATCTTCTTCTTCTTCTTCCTCTTCTTCATCGTTTTCTATGAAGTGAACTGAAGAAGAGCTTCTTCGGAGTGGCGAGGCAGTCAGAATTGATCGGGAAATGGGAATGAGGGAGGAATGGAGACTAGATCGATCTTTGCGAGTAGTTGAAGGTGAAGAACGACTTATCCAGGAACTTGTGGTGGAGGTTTCCTAACATCACTGGCTCTAGATACTCCCACCACCTCGCAAGCGTTCGCTACGAGACCGAGGCTTTCTTGCTTGTCATTGTTTGCTTCGTTCATGGCATTGTTCTTTGTTGCGAATTGCGGTTTGTTTTGTCCCAAATTACCTCGGGTTGAATAAGGATTTGAAGAAGAGACAAATGGCGTGATTTGTCTAATGAGGTTTTAAATTTGGGGCAGATTTGTTGAATGATGGTGTATAGGGCTATTTATGTTGACTCAAAGCGCTCATGAGCATTTCGATTAGAAAACAAATGATAATATATTGTCATATTAGATTTCTGGTATCCAAAAATCAGTGATGACACTTAAATGATATATATATTTTTTTAACAAAGTAGTACTGAAATAATCCGATGAAAAGTTTTACTACTAAAGTAGTGTTGTGCAAAAATATTATGACACTTTTAATATCTTTTTTTTTTCTCTAGTGAAGCTAGGGCGGCTCCTGATGCCTTTCTTTGGAACCTGTGCTGTGCGCATCATTTTTTTGTTTCTCGTTTTGCCATTTTTTACCCTATCTTTGGTTTTATTCCTTCTTTTCCAAAACACATCACCTTTTTTAGTTCCCTTCCTTCTTCATGGCTCGTGTTGTGTATGTAAGAGTTTTCCTAATGTGGACTATATTAATTGATATTGTAATTTACTGTTTTTACGGTTACCGTAAAACATGATTGGTCTAAAGTGAGATAGAATGTTTCTTAATTAGTCTAATATGGGACTGGCTAGTGTGGGCCGAGTTGAGCTTGGCCCGTAATGAGGGGGCCTGGTTGGAAACTTTATAAATAGTGCTCAAGTCTCTCCTCTAACCCTAATTCTCACATGTATTCTTACCTAAGGGGCGTTTACCTAATGCTAAACGTAAGGGAGCTGCCTCATTGAGCCAGTGATATGGAGGGCAATAGAGGAGAAGGACTTGATGCATTGATCCCCTTGATATGTGGGTAATTCCTTTTTCCTACTTCCGCTTTATGTTCGATGGATCTCAAAACAAGTGCGTAATCTTTTTACTCAATTATACATGTTCCTGTTCTAGTTATGAAGATTTGGGGTTGCGCAATTTGCGTCCAACATATGGTATCAGAGCGACCATAACCCTAGAACTTGAACACATAAAGTTTTTGCCATAATTTGTGATTTTCGAGATTTTTTGTTTAATAAAAATAAAATTAAATCACAAATTCGGACTGGGCTCGATAAGACGAGCAAGACGGTCAGCGGCGCGTCGTCGGGGGAGGCCTCACGTGCCCTCATGCACCGCTAGGGCGTCGGAGACGCGCCTCACGTGCGGTCACGCGCCCTCATGCGCTCCCACGCACGGGGTGCGGCTTGCGCGTGCGCTCCATGTGCCGTGCACTCAAGTGGCGCGTGAGGGCGCGTGGAGCGTCGGATCGGTGCGTGGCCGGCGGTGTTGGATCCGTATGGCCGTCCTTTATCTTGTGGTGAATTTATTTTATATGTTTGATGATTTTATGGATGTGAAAATACATACAGAACCCTAAATACGTGTATTTTTAGTGTATTTTTGCGTATTTTTCTTGTATTTTTTGTGATTTTGGAAATACAGGTGTTAAGTTACAAGTATGTTATCACATAAACATTATAATGGTGTGATTCATTAATAAAAATTAAACTTTATTGTGAACTAAAATTAGCTTATTGAGATACAATCATTATGTGATAGTAATTGAATTATGTATTGAGGTGATGTGAAATAGTAAAAGTTATGGAACTTTTGTTACTCAAGCATAGTTCTTTATACGCATCTTGATGTATTTTTGTTTATTTAACCTTTGAATGGTAGACGTCTTAAGAACTCGTGATCATACTAATTGTACTGATTAACACATCTGCTGAATGTGGGTAATGCATGTCAGTTAAGTTAGTGCATGTTGTACCTAAATTCATCTGATCACTTGTTAATGTCTATCAAGTTGAATATTTTTTATGATTAAGAAGTATGATAGCATTTACGCAAAGCAATAATATCTATTGTTATAGTTTAGATATTTGGTTCTGTATTTTGACTCAATTTATAGGCCACCAGTTGATGCAATGATAATTTGTTACTTAAAATTAGCTATTGGCCTTGGAGTCATGTTTTGCCTTATGAAACTTATGAGCAATAGTTGATCAGCTATCAAGCTTGTCAATCTGGAGTATCCTGTATTGCCATTGATGTTAACTTGTGAGGGATCCTTTGGATCGGCATTCTTTTAATGTTGTTCTAGTAATCAGTAATTTGGGTACACAAGAGATGATTGATTCTATGTTATGAGAAGTTTCTTGTGTTGCTGTGATCAGTGATCTCATTGGAGTCTGTCTTTCAAGTTATATATATATGATTAATATTTTATTAATGAATAAAGTAATGTAATTAGCATGATATGTGATTTTGGTGATATGCTGTCCCTATTACTAAAGTTAAAATCACATGTATATGGTGTATGTGAGAAGTAAAGTTTATATTCATAGTATGAGAGAATTTCAAGGATTCAATTTACTAGTGACCGCCAAAGTGGTACGCTTGATTAGGTTTGAGAAATTTCGGTCTCTTATGATGATTGAGATGTCTCATAGCCTAATGTGTAGTCATACTCTCAAATGAGGTGATTGTGTATTAGTTCATGGAGGAATACATGATGGTGTGGTGGAGGAGTGACTGATTCTAGTGATTCATATACCCAAATGTGATGAATTCACAAAGAATTGGAATATATTCTCATAACCGCTATCATGTAGAGAGTGTACAACTGCATGTCATGTATTCTGCCCAAATGTGATTATATGATTATGCGTGTAACTCTCTAGATGTGTACTTGTACATCAAGTTACACGGTGCTCACATGATGCTAATTATATACATTGCTTGTTTTTTTTTTAGTCACATTTTCTGTAATAACTCCATTATTATTGAGGTTTTTACTGTTTCAAATTTTAAGTTGTGGACATTTGATTTGTTGCTTGAGAAAAGAGCAATAGAATTTTGTTTATTGTCCATGAAGTGTTCTATTTTGGAACACTTGAAAAGATATTTGACTGCGGACTGCACTTTTATAAGATGATGGAAGCCTTAGTTGTTTGAAATTATGTCTTGTATGATATTGAAATTAGGACATATTTGTAAAGATTGTGTTTAAGTCCTAATGACATATACATCTCGTATATGGTTAAAATGTTGTTTCTAAAAGTTTTCTATTTAAGGAAAATGGCCGAGATAAAGAATAAACTGATTCAAATTAGTCTTGAAGGTTGTCACGCCTAATAGTAGCGGTAAGTATTTTGGCAAGTATGACAATACTAAATTGCTTAAATGGTCATTTGTCAAATACTTGCTAAATTCTGGGGTGGTAATTTAATTACTATGCTTGAAAATCCTCACAAGAAGATTTGCCTAAAAGGTATGAAGCACCATAATGAACATAGTGATGAGTATGATTAGTAAGACTAATTTATCCGGTCTTCCGTGGGCTGATATTATGAAAGCAACTTTTTCAAATATAAAATGTGTCTCTTATCAAAGTTGTTTCATAAACTTCTTTTGAGTTATAGACTGGGCATAAATTACTTGAATCATATTAAATTTAGAGGTGTCATGCAGAAGTGAAATTATCTAATCCAATTTTAAGTGTGTTGCAATTCAGATCCACTCGGAATTATTTTGTATCTTATCTAGATTGTTAAAGGGGTATTGATTTTATGACCCTAAAGAAGGTATAAGAATTAAGGAATCACATACTCTAAAAATTCTTAAGATTAACATAATTGTAGATGATAGCTACTCTTAGAATATTAAAGATGATAGTATGATGGATATTACCATGTTTTTGTCTTTACCTATACAGATAATTATGGAATCTCCTTATCATAGACTAAACTTGTTGAGGTTCAAGGTACTATTCTTGATATAGTTTATAATAAAATTTCTTAAACCTCTCAAGTGTAGAATGAAGTTGTTGCAGCTTTATTAAGGAGATTTGTTAGGGAAATACAATCAGTTATAACTATCAGATTATATAGTCTATTTGTGAGAGCATGATTACAATATCCATTACATGGTTGTTTTAGCAACTTATATAAATGTCGTTTCTTATTCTTAATTAAGTATTTGATTAAATGCCATAAAAAAGATAATAATGTTTTCATTCTGAAAGAGGGGTGGATAGTTTATAGTGAAAAAATAAATATTTCTTTCTAGTATTTTAAAGATTCTTTCAGAGTGAACGTGTCATTAATAATTTATTTTGATATGGAGTTACGCCAAAAAGATACAAAATCTATATTGTGCAACTAGAGAATTTTGCAACAGATATTTCAAGTAAACTTGTGTGTATACTAAAAAGTCTTATTCATAGTTTTAAGCAAGTTTCTAGACAATATTATTAAAGTTTCATAGTATTGTTATCTTGTTCAATTGGGAACAAAGTAATTCAATATACTGCAAGGTTAGTGGGAGAAAATTTGTTTTTTTTCATACTTTATGTACATGATATTTTGTTTATAAGTAATGACCTTGAGGCATCTTTTATCCTTTGTATTGAGGTCTGTAAGGATTGTTTTTTTCATATTATATTAGATTTTCTCGGAGGACATTTGCTGATTGTATATTGGAAATATTCGATATACATCATTGCAAGCCAGGAATTGCTCATGTTGTTAAGGGTGATGGACTGAATCTATCACATTGTCATTATTTAGATATTGAGAAAATCTAATTAAATGGTGTACATTGTGTCAGTGCACTTAAAAGTATAATGTATGCTCGAATTTGCACCAGATTAAATATCGTCTTTGTGACGGAACTTCTAGGCAGATATTGGTCAAATCCAAGAAGTGATCACTAGCTTGCTGCCAAAAAGGTTTTAATGTACTTAAAGATGACAAGAGATTATATGTTAATTTACAGATATGTTCAATTATTGCAGTTAGTAGGGTATTTAAATGTAAACTTTGCTGGCTGTTATGATGGCATGAGATCAATAACATAATACATATTTATGTTAGTAGGAAGTACAATAAATAAAGTTCTATGTCATCTTCTATTATGTAAGCAGTGTTAGTAACATTCTTTTAGGCTGTTACTTGGGCTATTATGTTCAAGAACCTCATGAAGGAGTTGACCATTTTTAACTTTATGGATAGATCCATACGATTGTATTGAGATAATAAATTTGAAGTATTTTTATTAACTACAGAGGTCTCAAGAGGTCTAAATATATGGTAGTTAAAATTTTTGACCAAAAGGAAACGATACAGAAAGGTGACGTAATAATATAACATATTTCCATAGATGATATAGTTGCGGATCCACTAATTAACGGCCTACGCCCATGTGTATTTGAGCGACATGTCATTAACATGGGTCTAGGAGCATCATGAGATGCTATTGTTTAGTGGGAGCTATTTTGGTTTTACTCTGATAAAGGTTTCATCTATGATTCGTTACACTTTGTAACGGTTTGATATATATCAACTTTTGCATTCAATAAAATATTTTGAATGTATTGTTATTATATTGAATACATATTGATAAAGTTTCAAGGTACTGTATAAACCTTAAGTGAAGGCTAGGGACATCTAGTTATTAGCCTTATCTATATATCTTGTTATACATAAAGAAAGGTTAACCGTAAGGACAAGACATATGTGGGTTCATGGAACCATAAAGACATTCTCTAGTGGCACAAGTTTTTTGTGACATCTAAGGTAAGAGAATGGTGACTGACAAATAGGATCTCTCTATGAAAGATGTTATCCATTTGACACACTACCATATTGAATTCATATCAATAAAGTTAAGAGTACTCGTGATCATGGAAGGCTCTGTGTGTATACATGCAGTTACCGCCATGATTCGGTGTTTAAGACTTTATGGGATATGATTGACTATTAAGAATTATCTCTAGACCAATGTGCGCACATAAGGTACGATTTCAATTAATATAGTCCAAGTGGGAAAATGTAAGAGTTTTCCTAATGTGGACTACATTAATTGATATTGTAATTTACTGTTTTTACGATTACCGTAAAATAAGATTGGTCTAAGGTGAGATAGAAGGTCTCTTAATTAGTATAATATGGGACTAGCTAGTGTGGGCCGAGTTGAGCCTGGCCCGTAATGAGGGGGCCTGGTTGGAAACTCTATAAATAGTGTTCAAGTCTCTCATCTAACCCTAATTCTCACATGTATCCTCACCTAAGGGGCGTTTACCTAATGCTAAACGTGAGTGGGGTTGCCTCATTGAGCCAGTGATACGGAGGGCAATAGAGGAGAATGACTCGATGCGTGGATCCCCTTGATATGTGGGTAATTCATTTTTCCTACTTCCGCTTTATGTTCGATGGATCCCAAAACAAGTGCGTAATCTTTCTACTCAATTATACATATTCCTGTTCTAGTTATGAAGATCTTTGGGTTGCGCAATTTACGTCCAACAATGTATATTTATTGAGTCATGTTCCTGATTTCTCTCCACACACCCAACTTACAAGAGCCAAGTCCTAGAATAGAGTAATTGTCACCTGCAATCTCCAAATAGAAGAAATGGCTCACAATTCACATGTTGACATGTCCGTGCCCTTGTCCATCTTGATTGTATTGGTGAATTCTCAAATGGCTTCGTTTGGGAAGCAAGCGCACCTGGAAAGTGTGGGTGGACCCCCATCTAGTCGGCCACCATCAGCCTGAGCACTTTCCCGAGGTTAGCTAGAGGCATCTGGGCTAAGGTCCTACCTGTGTGCTGCGCCAAAGTCAATGTGCTCATCCACATCGCTCCCCACTGGCCGTCCTGCTCTCTCCTCTAGGGAAGCAGGCCAGGACCATGCAGGCCACGGCTATCTCGATCCTAAAGAGGTGCAACGTTTGAAACAGGCCCACGTGAGAAGCAAATGCTGAGCCCGGCCTAAGATAGGAGGATGCTAATTGAAGCAATGGCTTGGGAAAGCTAGGGATTTTGCCAAAGATACTTTGCTAATGTAAAAGATTCATTCTCTGCTTAATTGGCCCAGGCCCATTAATTAATTATGTATTTTGGTGGAGCTGCACCACTGGAGCAGTTTTCTCACTTTATCACCCCTTAATAAAAATAGTTTCCCACGATAATTTCGTTGCTCGACTCCTCCTCCATAGCAAATTCGTTCTCTGCTTTTTTGGCCAAGGGTTTCCTCATTTTAGTTTTCATCAACTTATAGTCCCTTTGTTGAAAAGCCAACACGCATCTAACTCCCTATGTACTCACCTAGGGTGCGTTTGTCTCACCAAAAAAATAATGATTTGACTAATATTTTTTCTAAAAATAATCACTTATATATCTTATAAAATCTTCATCGTCCACAAAAATATTTAGATATAAATTATTCTTGATAATGAAATAATTTTTCAAATCATTCACATTTCGCGAAATAAACGGAGTATTAATTAGCTACCTAAACATGGGATTTCTTAACTCTCAATAAACATTTCCAATTTTTTGCGTGCCAACTTTTAAAGGATTTTAGAGAAAAGATTCTATGGTGTGCATATATCGGTGGCACAAAGCACGCACGTACGTGTACAAGACCCAGCGACAAGAGCTGGTTGACCCTCGCAAGGGCCGATCGACACACCACCTGGCTGCATGCCATGATTGTCATCGTCGGCTTAAGGCAAGGGCGCTCAATGCCCAAGCTGGGACGACCCTGCCACCTTTCTCTGAAAATTGTGCTATATGATCCTTTTTTTTTTTTTTTAAGTTTTCACGTTCGTTCTATCCTTTTTTTTTTTCCTCCTCAGTTTTTGTTTTATTTCTTCTTCTTTTCTTTTTTCTTTTTTTAGGTTTTAATAATGTGGGTAATGGTGTGTAAAGCTACAGCAGCAAATGTGACTCACATGCATGTGTCACGGGCCGATCGATTTGGATCGTGACTGTGTGGCGACTCAGGCTCTTTTGGATTGCCTAAGCCAACCCTTGCTCGATTGATCGCACACTCGCTCAGGCTCGCCTTGCTTGATCAATCGCACACTCGCTCGCTTTACTTAGATTGTAGAGAGAGAAATTTTAGAGAGAGAGTTTTGGAAAGAAATGAGCTTTGGTATTACTGAAAGGATTGGATGGTTACAAATAAGGGAGATAACACCCCTTCTTATAGTAGAGGCCCTATCATTACATTTGTTGATTGACTTTTTATTTGACGAACGAGATTGCACCGCCATGTCTACCGAAACTAATGACAGCTACCAACTACCAACTTAATGGCTAGAGACTTCTAGAATTTGTCGTAATGACAGTATTGCCTGCCCTTGGAAAGTTCCGGAAGAAGTCTCGTTGGGAATCCAAGCGAGCGTAGGAGGTCCTCCGCAGCAAGGCATGCCCTTTAGCTCCAGAAACCTCTTGGCTGTGACACATGGCTGATTAGGGTTGTCATGTCAAAATGCCAATCGGACCAACTTGATTTCAAGGATTAATAAATTGTTTTCGCTGAAAGAGCACAAGGACCAATTTGGCCACAATCAAAATTCAAAAGCCAAATTGAGCATTAGATAAGAGTATAAGAATAGTTTCTAACCTTGTGCTCAAGTTACACTAATAGAATTTAATACTAGGAAAAGAGCGAGGGCGCGTAAATAGTTGGTAAGCTGTGCAAATAAATGTTGGTAAATTATTGAACACTTGGAATTTGAAAATTATAAACGATGGTTAATTATGGCTCAAACAAAAGTTGGTTATTTCCTGTAAGAACTAGTAAATTTAACATCTTGCTAACTTTAAGAAATAACTTTGTAAAGTATTGGAAGGTTGGTATTGCAAGCAATCAGATAACATTAAGGGTTGGTAATTTCCTAGAAGAGGTAATATATTGAATAGTTCGTATGCTCTTGCTTATCAAACAAATGTTTGTAATTTACCCAAATAATAATTAGTAAAGTTAAAATTAGTTGGTAACTTAACTCGCAAAACTCGATATCACCCAGATCAAATTAAGGCTGGTAGATTTGGATAAGATTTAGTAATTTTGAAGCGCCAATGACTTTTACAAAAAATCTTAATAAAATATTGAAGCAATCACTAATTTTGAAACAATTGGATAAATGTTGATAAGTGGATGCAAATAAGAATCAGTAATTTTCTATAAAAAAAGTTGGGAACATTAACACATTGGTAAATGATGTAAATAATGTTAGTAAATTATTAAAATAAGTAATTTAAGACAATCTAATAAATGTTGGCACTTTCGTAAAAGTGTTGGTAATTTACTAATGTGTTATCAATAGAACAAGTTGCCGATCATAATTTAATTGCTAATGTATTTGATAGTTATCATGCTTTTCACATGTTACCAGCTTGAAACATCGTTCCAATTTTTACCCTACCAGAATGGTTGACTCTATCCGGTTTTGGCTCACATGGTTAGGCTCATTTTACATATAACATATACATATTCTTGGACAAAAGCAAGAGATTTTTTTAAAACCAAATAGAGATAGAGATGTTGGAGAATAATGAGCACAACGTCTTTATTATTTGAAACTTCAATAGCAATCTTCCATAATGAAGAAAGGAACTATGAGCTCCAACCATCGGCCGTGGTGGCTCAGCTAGGTAGGCTTTAGTGAACCTTTGTGAAAGAGGTGAGGAGTTCGAAACCTTCGCGAAGCAAAGGCTCTAGCGGAGTTACTTGGTGACTTAAGTGTGCTGCCGGGGGTGGTGGGTCCTCCCGCTTACATAGCACCTGGGGGTTTTACGCTTCAGCTATCTGTTGAGGCGGTTCCTCCAGCACAAAAAAAAAAAAAAAAAAACTATGAGCTCCATAGCGATTGTAGTAGTGCATGTTCGTAATTGGATAATCAATTTGTACTTTTATGTAGGGTGTTACCCATGACTTATGAGAGAAGAGAGAGGAGAGAGAGCGTGCAAGGAGGCAAGAGAGAGAGAGAGAGAGGCGGTTCCTCCAGCACAAAAAAAAAAAAAAAAAAAAAAAAAAAAAACTATGAGCTCCATAGCGATTGTAGTAGTGCATGTTAGTAATTGGATAATCAATTTGTACTTTTATGTAGGGTGTTACCCGTGACTTATGAGAGAAGAGAGAGGAGAGAGAGCGTGCAAGGAGGCAAGAGAGAGAGAGAGAGAGAGAGAGAGAGAGAGAGAGAGAGAGAGAGAGGAGAGGAGAGGAGAGGAGAGAGAGAAAAATGGGGCCACCACGACATGACACGTTCTAGAGACCCTTCTTATTTGTCACGATGATAAATGAGATGTAACTAATATTTTCTCAAAACCATAGATTCACAAGTCTTTTGAAATTTAGTGGTTGTTATTAATTTGTTTTGAAATTTAAAGCGGCCCCAGTTACAAGTTATTAACTTTATTAATAAATTAATACCACTACCAAGTTCAATTATAGATTGTGAACCGCTTTTATCGTATGATATTTGGCTGTTAGTGGGGATGATCAAGCAGTAGGCCAGCCCCTAAATTTTTGCCCAAACAATTCTTCAAACTAGGTTGGGTTAGGCAATTCTCAATAAATGCCCTTACTATGTCCTAACCAAAAAGTCGGGGTGGGACCAGGCTGACTTGGGCGGCCTTGTGGGCAGCCAGGCGAATGATCGAGTTTAGTTTTTGGTAAGGTATAAACGAAATAATCATCATACCACTATGGAGCATCACTAAATACATTATTATCTACATACATAATTCAACAAGTAGCATAAAAAAACTTATCTCAAAATTTAGTGACTTATTTTTGAAAATAGAAATGTGGTATAAATCACCACATACATGCCAATTTAATGAAGGTTGGCATGGCTATGATCCATTCATAGAGTTTACCAATGCAAAAGGTAACTAGCAAGATGACATTGCAGTTGACGTGAATAAAATTTTTCATTAGGTGGCCAAAAAATAGAATAGGGTGTTAAGTTGCATTTCTTAACAACAAAATGTAATTTGACTGATGCAGCTGGGATGACATGGATTCTAAGTTAGTCGGATTAGAATTTCAGCTCATCAAGATGGACCATGCATCATTTTCCATTAAACATATAGTTGATCTTGTATGACAGTAGGAAAGAGAAAAACAATTGAGTACAACTCCTTTGTTAATTACTTGAAGCTTCTATAGCAATCTTCCACCATCATGAAGAGCGGAACATACCTTTGGACCGATGAGTTCATCTTACTATCGTGAGCGAAATGCCGCAAAATCCCTTCAATGAGGAACAAAACAGGTTTTAAGCTGAAAGAGTGAAAGAAAATTTGTAAATACCAAGTTTTCTATTTTCACAATTAAAATGCCACCATGACATTCAAAAAGACGTCTCTAATTGTTTTTCAAATAAACAAGTTTACTTGTGACACAAATTAATTGCTAAGGTGATGACAAAAAATGTTTGTCGATTTTTGTTGAAAGAAGCAATATAGCAGAAACGTCAGGATCTAACCTAACATGCTAACTTTAGTATCTTATAGGGGCATTTCAAAGTGCCACACAATGGATCACTAGATGCATCTTACCGTGGAAGTCTCATAAGGGACATTAGTCCTACGTTGTGAATGGCCAATTTTGTTGAAGTGACATGTGATCCCTCATGCACACCGTGCCTTAATAGATTTTCACTATGAGGTCGAAATGTAAATTATCACAACCATCCAAGCCAATATATGTTTATGAGATAAGTATATTGGAAGTCCTAAAACTAGTGCAATTAAATCATAAAAATTTCTATAAGTGTAATCAAGTCTTAAAACATGTAAAATTGATCAAATCAAATCTTTTCATTGTATGCTTTTTGAAAGTTTTAGAATTCGATTATACTGTCATAATAAGTTTTAGAACTTGATTGGAATTTTTGAAAGTTTTGGAACTCAATTGCATTTTCTTGACAAGTTTTTAAGACTTATTGAACTTTTTGAAAGTTTTAGGACCCGATTGTACTTTCATAATAAAATTTAGGACTTACGATACACTCATATCTATTTTTTTTTGGTTATATTCCCTCACTCTTCTCTCTCTCTATAACTTTTACTTTCTCTTTTTGCAAAATGTGGAATCGAATCCAATACTGGAAACTAAGGAGGCGTTTGGTAACAATTCTGTTCCTGAGAACAGATTTTGACCATAAATGATTATTTTTTATTATGTTCAAAGGAACTGATTCTAGGTAAAAGAACGCGTTTGGTAACTGTCCAAAATTTCTGATTCTGTAATAGAATTGCGTTTGGTACCATGCTCATTGATTCTATTCCAAATCAATTTCTTTTAATTTTTAAACAAATCTTCTATTTTTTTTTTTTTTTTTTTTTCCTTTTTTCTTTTCATTTGTTTTCTCCTTTTTCTCCCATTCTTCTTCTTCTTCTTGTGGCCGTTGTTGGACCGATGATCGGCCAAACAAGGGTCAGTGAGGCCGCCCCTCGTCGGTCAAGCCTCGCCAGTAGCTAGGCTGGCCTTGTCGGTGCTGGGCAAGGCCTGCCTGGCCACTGGCGGGGTTGGGCGAACCTCGCCGGGGCTAGGCAAGGCTCGCCTGGTCACTAGCGGGCCTGGGCAAGCCTCGCCCAGCCCTAATGAGGCCCGCCTAGCCATCGGCAAGGCTCGACCTCGCCAGATCTAGGGAGGCCGAGCCTCGCCGGTGGCGGGCTTGCCCGGCGAGCTCGCCGGATCTCGCCCCGGCCTAGCGAGCTCGCCGGATTGGTGGACAGCGACCGGCGTCGGCAGCAAACAAGCGGCGGCGGTGGACGGTGGCGGGTGGCGGCGGGCGGGGGCGGGCGGGGGTGGATGACGGTCGCGAGATGGCCAAAGGGAAGAAGAAAAAGAGTTGCTTTTTGATTATCAAATTTGTTCTTGGAACAAGAATCAATTTTTTTTTTGTTCTTGATTCTACTCCCACTCTGTTCCCGAGAACAAAAATTTTACCAAACACGAATCTCGGCCCAAACCGATTCGGGAACAAAAAATAAGAATTTAGCCATGTTTGGATGGTTACCAAACATGGCCTAAATGTCCCCACCCTAAGCAAATATCTATAGAATAATTAATATCTATGACATTTCAATCTAACAGTGAAAGATTGCAAGAGCACGGATGTCTACACAAAACCCTAAATTGACCCACAACGAAGTTGGTCTGTTGATAAACCTTTTGATATATTTTGACGAGTCTTCCCGCTGGGGGTGCCAGCCTCATCCATGATCCATACCTCCTGAGTCTCCCAGGTCGGCAAGTCCTAAAAGGTGGCTCGATTTATGTTATACTTCGCAAGAAGATTCCTAGTATCCACGAGCGCAAAGGAAGAAAACCATTAACAAAGTCCAGCTTTAAGTTTGTGTCCGTCTGATATTGACTTGTGAGCACCTTTTATTTTATTTTATTTTTATCTTTTCCACATTTCAGAACTCCCAGTTCTGTGACTTGACCTATATTTGACGCGGATTTAGCTATTGATACGTAGATTTATATATAATATCCGTTATTTTTTAAATTTGTTTTAATCTTCTCCATTTTCCAATTTATGAAAAAAAAATATAAAATTACTCTTATTAAGCAAATCCAAGCAAACTTAATCGGAAAGCACTCATTCTACCAAAATTGTAGAACCTCATCTGTTGTCTTTCAAATTTATGATGGTAGTTGAAAATTCTCGTCAAGAAACTCTAAAAAGATCATGTAACGAATGACCTAAATAAAGTACTTCACGGGGAGCGCTCACAAAAGGTCACTGGATGTATCTTACAATGGCAGCCATCATGAATGATGCTATTCACGTCTCAAGTATGGCCAGTTTTGTTGAAGTGATCTGTGATCTCTCATACACATGATGTTTTAATAGATTTTAATTATCCGATTGGAAAGCAAAATATTACAACCAAATCTGTCGAGCGGGTTGAGATCCAACGGCGGCAGGAATGGTGCCGGGAAACCGTAGACCCACCCAGGATGAAGTTGGTCTTTTTATAAACCTTTTGATATCTTTTGACTAGGCTTCCTGCTACAGTCCCCGTCTCATACATCATGGGTACCTCCTAAGTCGTAAATGTAATGGCTCGTGGTGGAATATTTTGAGCCGCCCGGGTTGAAACTTTGCTGGTGTTTTTGTTATGAAGTTCATGTTTGATGTGACTTATAAATGTCACGCGGGGAGCAGGAAAGGAAGGGCTTTAACTAGAAAATCTTGAATTCAATCTATTTTCATGTCCGAAATAATATTAAAATAAAGAGTCTAGATTTAACACTTCAATCTTATTCAACCCCGGTCCCATTGGCAGCGATGGCCTCGCCCACATCTAGGCTGGCCAACAAGCTTTGGCGACCCTCACCTAGTGGCCAGTGAGTTTCAGTGACCCTCACTAGCCATTGTGGATGAAGGAAGGAAAAAGAAAAAAAAAAAAAGGAAAGGAGGAAAAAGAAAATGAAGAAAAAAGAATAATAAAAAATTCGGTAAATATTAAAAAAATTGTGCACGTCAGCACTAGCTATGTCACATAAGATTATCAACATTCATGCCAATGCCGGCCAGCCACGACATTGTCACGTAATAAAAAATTTGGTAAATATTAAAAAAAATTATACACGTTAGCGCAGGTCGTGTCACGTAAGATTATCAACATTCATGCCAATGCCGGCCAACCACAATTGGCTAGATGGACTAAATTACCATAGATATAAAAGATTTAAGATTCGATTGACAAATGAAAAATGTTTATAATTGAATTGGTATAATTGTAATAATTCTATGACTTTTTTGCTAATTCTCCCAAAGATCGCTAAATGCATCTTATTATTGCCGTCATCATAAGTGACCTCAATCATATATTGTGTATGGCCAATTTTGTCGTAGTGGTAAAAAAACCCCTTAAGCGCACCGTACCTCAAAAGTTTTTCACTATTATGTCGAACAAGTAAAATTATTCACCCTTCCAAACCGAAATCTGTTGAACGATTAAGATTTGTGGCCTAGGCATAGATGCCCAAAAAGGATCATAGGCTCACCCACGACGAAGTTGGTCTATTGATAAACCTTTTGATTTTATTCTTTTTTGGCTCTTCTTGCTGAGTTCACTATAGTACCTTCAATGTCCCAAATATCATGGGCTTGTGGATGCTCGAATCTTGTTGCAAAAGTGGAATATTCCGAGTCGCCCGGGAAGCAAAGATTCAACGAGTAGACGAAGCTTTCTTTGATTTGAAATGCCCTATGCTTTTACTAAAAGAAGCTTTTGGAGGGTCAAAAGGCTAAAAAGAAAAGGCTTACCTAGAAAGTCTTGTATTTCATTTGTTTTCGTGTCAAAAGTAAAAACATAAAGGTCTCACATTTAAGTTTGTGTCCGTTCGATATGACTTGTTATCACTTTTCTTTTTAATTTTTGGGAAAATTCCAAATAAGGATCCGAAGTGGACCAATTTTCTTAAATAAGGACCCGAAATTAACTTTGTGTCAAATAAAGACCTAAAGTAGACCAATTGTCTCAAATAAGGACCCGAAGTGATTGAATCAATTCCAAATAAGAACCTGAGCTTGATGGTCAGCCAAATATTCACCAGCTATCAAGCATGTGACATTTCTGACAACTAGAGTTTGGGCAATTTTGTCCAAAAAAAAATATAGGAAAAATTAACAAATCCTAAAATAGAAAAAAAAAACTAGGTTTTTTACGGTCTCCCCGTTCCTTGTACCCGTCCTCTGCAAAGTCAAAGACCGAAGTTCTCCCCATTCCTTGTACCCATCCTCCGCAAAGTCGAAGACCCAAATTCTCCTCCGGTTGAGGCACGAATTAAAAAACAAGAAAAAAACCATATGCTTCTTTGTTTGTTTGCGGAGACCCAAATTCTCCACTAGTTGAGCAAGGCGAGGAGCAACGAGAATCGAGTCACGACGACAACCGGGCAGCGATTTAGTTGAGGAACAGCGAGGGAGGAGAAAGAAGAAAATATAAACATCTAAATAAATAACCTAAACTTAATTAATTTAGAATTTTCCATTTTTTTCCAATCACAAATTTCTGACAAAATTGCCCCTATTTTAATCGATGGAAAATGTCTGCCGACAAGCTAAGATCCTTAATAGAGATTAACTTGATCACTTCGGGTCCTTATTTGACACAAAATTCACTTCAAGTCCTTTGAAACAATGGGTTCACTTCAGGTTCTTATTTGATACAAAGTTAACTTTGGGTCTTTATTTGAGAAAATAGATTCACTTCGGGTCCTTATTTGGAATTTTCCCTTAATTTTTTTTATCCTGAATCTTGGAAGTTATCTCTATGACACGAATAAAGCTATTAATACATAAATTTACATTTGATATTGTGCACTTATTGTAATCTTTTCCAATTGTTCTAATTTTTGCAAATATACAAGATTACCCTTTGTAAGCATTTCCAAACAAATACCGGCTCTCCAATCAACAGTACAAACTCAAATCTCGAGATAGATTTATGAGGAAAGTTCCTATCTATGCTCGGGCATTGCAAGATCACGTCATGAGCGCCCAACACAACGTAATTCAATTACCATTATAATCGCGACACTCGCCACTCGCATTCAGATCGATCGGGTGCGCTTTGCAGGCTCGATTGTAAATTTCGTGTCGAGGATCGATTGCTAGGACTTCTTGGCTCAGCGCAGGTGATGGGCATATTTGCATGGACATATCAAGGGGTGGATTCGGATTTTCGTAGCAGTCATGGTGGACCGTCTCGTTAAGGCATGTTTTCGAAGTCATAGGACACGAAACCGGATGCCATCATAAGGAGCTGAAAAGAGGGGCTTAAAAAGCAAACACAGGAGTCGCCGCTAAAAAAAAAGCAAGCTCTCTCTCTCTCTCCCTCGCATTCACGGAGCGAGTGCTGCTAGCCGAGCGGGCGGGCGTGGGTGGCGATGCCCGCGAGTTAGCCGGCGGGGCCACCCAAGGCGGCGCCCGCCGCATCGGAGATCGGGGTTGATTCCGGTCGTAGCGACGGCGGCAGCTGCCACTGCCGCCACCACCACCACCACCATCATTCCCTCGACCCTCCTGGCCCACTGAGTGGTCAACGCGTGGACAAGTTACTGTACTATCTCTGTTTGTACGGACGCTTTTTCTTGGACATGAAGGGGCTGCATGGAAATACTTTTGTTCTTTTTTTGTTCCAGGGAAATAGAAAAAAAAAAAATGTTTATGTTTCGGGGAGCAGTTTTTGAACAAAAGAACGCGCCAGTAAACTTGTTAGAAAATAAAAAATGAACGAAACACGTTTGGCAAATTTTTATTCTTTTTTGTTTCTTTTAATTTTTTAATTTTTATTATTTATTATTTATTTATTTTTTATTTTTTTCTTCTTTCGGCGGTCGCCGGCCTCCAGTGGCCGGCCGACGGGGCGCCCGGCAGCCTCGCCCGGCTACGGCGAGGCACCGGCCCCCCGCCGAGGCTCGGCCTCGCCGCACACGGCGAGGTTGAGCCTCGCCGGATCCGGGCGAGCTCGAGCTCGCCCGGCCATGGCGAGGCTCGGCCTCACCGGGGGCCGGCGACGCTCCGACAAGTTCGCCGACCCTCGACGGTGTCGCTGGCCCTTGACGGCCAGTCGCCGGCCATGGCCGAGGCCGGCGACCGGCGAAAGAAAAAAGAAGAAAAAAAGAAGAAGAAAAGAGAAGAGAGAGAAGAAGAAAAGAGAAGCGTTTCTTTAAAATCATTTTCGGAACAAGAAACAACTTTTTTTTTTTTTTCGTTTCTATTCTTTTTTGTGTTAGGGAACAAAAAAAAAAAAAAAAACAGAAACGCAACCAAACGCGTTTTTGTTCTTTTTGTTCCCGGAACAGAAAAACAAAAAAAGTGTTCCAGAACACTTTTCGAAATGAAAACATGCAGGGCCATAGTTTCCGCACAAACGGTTGGTCCGCATGATATCCGAGCTTGGAGTCCGAGTCCCCGGTTCTTAACACTCTCTGATCTGGTTATACCGCTTATATTTCTCACGTTATTAGCATCTTCCCGGATTCTCTTTTCTCCACGGCAGCCCCACTCAGAATCCGAAAAGCACGGAGCTTTCGACCCTGCATATCTTCATTTCTGAAAAGTGTTCGTGGAACACTTTTTTTTTTTTTCGTTAGGGAACAAAAAAAGAATGTAAATGCGTTTAGTTGCGTTTGTTTTTTTTTTTTTTTTTTTTGTTCTCGGAACACAAAAAGAATAGAAACGAGAAACAAAAAAGTTGTTTCTTGTTCCGTTAAACGATTTTAAAGAAACGCTTCTCTTTTCTTCTTCTCTCTCCTTTTTTTCTTCTTCTTTTCTTCTTCTTTTTTTCTTCTTTTTTTCTTTTGCCGGTCGCCGGCCTCGCCATGGCCGGCGACCGGCCATCGAGGGCCGGTGACGCCGTCGAGGGTCGGCGACCTCACCGGAGCGTCGCCGGCCTCGGCGAGGCCGAGCCTCACCTTGGTTGGGTGAGCTCGGCATCGCCGGATCTGGCGAGCCCGAGCTCGCCCGGCCAAGGCGAGGCTCGACCTCGTTGTGCGCGGGTGAGGCGTGAGGCTGCCGGCCGGCCCCGTCGGCCGGTCGCCGGAGGCCGGCGACCGGGGCCGAAAGAAGAAAAATAAAAAGAAAGGAAAAAAATGAAAAATAAAATAAAAATATTAAAAAATTAAAAGAAACAAAAAAAGAATAAAAAATTTGCCAAACGTGTTTCGTTCATTTTTTATTTCCGGAACAAGTTTACCAAATGCTTTCTTTTGTTCAAAAACTGTTCCTCGAAACAGAAACATATTTTTTTTTATTTCTGTTCCCTGGAACAAAAAAAGAATAGAAGTGTTTCCATGCAGCCCCTATTAAACTTTTGTGCATCAATCATAACACTCTTTTGCCGTGTAACAGCTAATAAGCATGTAACCATGTCTTTGGCCAACAAAGTTGCTGCGGTTGAACCTAGTTTACTGGTTTTCTTCCCAATTTTTCGTCTTTTATATGTTGTGGAATTTGTTATTGCGCTATTTGAATTGTACCTTAACAATTGAATGATCAGTCAGATGTTCTGAGTAAAGATAGTGTTTGAATTAGGGGAAGGGAAGAGGGGCTACTCTGATACTTGCCTACAAGACGCTTGGGGTCGTGTTTGGAGGCCTAGTAACATCTCCCCTATACGTGTACCCGTCAATGCCGCTATAGTCTCCAACAGAAGAAGACTACTTAGGGATCTACAGTATCATGTTTTGGACGCTCACCCTCATTGGTGTTGTAAAGTACGCGGGAGTAGCTCTCAAAGCTGATGATCAAGGCGAAGGTCAATGCGAGACCCTAATAAAGTTTTTGATTTAGTTTGGATTGTATTATATTCATTTCCTACAGTTACTTTGCTAATTCTACTGGTTCCCACATACTCTTCTCCACTCTGTAGCTCCTTCTACACACACCATTGCCCTTTAATCTACAATTCTAAAACCAGTCTAGTTGAAAAAGTGGTATTCAAAGTTCTGCACGCAGTTCCCAAGAATTTATATTGGTGACACATGACAGCTCGAAAGCTCTTTTGGAGTAGTTCTCTCTCTTGAAGAGCTAGATTTGTACAGCAGTCGCTTTTGGTTTTTGAGGGAGCCAGGTAAAGTATTTTGAGTCATCTCTTTCATGGTTCTATTCCAGTTTTTGCTGAAAAGTACACTACCAAAGAGAGAATTACAGCTCCAGCTGAATGAACGAGAAAATGGTGGCAGGAGTGACAACTGAAGGAATGTTTTTTGAAATTGAAAATAGTAAAACAATTTAGAAATTCTATGACCTGGAAAATGGTTATGCTTATTATAAGTGGACCTTACAGTTTCCTGGAGCATTGTGGTTTAAGCCGTTAACGATGCTGAGTAGTTTAGAGCCACTCCATGAGTCAGACAATTATTTGTGTGTGAACATATTGGATCTTTCTCTTGGTGGCACATTAAATAATGGAGATCCTTTTTAATTAAGAGTGTCTATTATTGTCATGTTGAAAGTATTTTATTGCAAATTCATGAAGTTGTCCGACACTGGGGAAACATTGCTAGTATGTCATTTCAAAGCTTTTTAATGTTTTAGAAGCAAGTATACTCCAGAAATTAAGTTAACCTACAACAAGCTTGGAGGTGTCTGATGAGGTCAGTTCTCCTCCTTCAAATTGGTCTTTGGACCTTTCTAATGGTTTTTCGGAAATTAAAATTGATTTCCCTCTCGTAATATGATCTGTTATGTTTTTGATTGATGAAGACATCCGCTATTGCAGGTGGGACATTTGCATTGTACTCGTTGCTATGTAGGAAAGTGAATGTTGGCATCCTCCATCCCAAACATGTAGAATTAAACTCCGGTGCTTCATGGCATGGCTTGCCAGAGGGCACTGAAAAGCAAAGTAGGCTTGGAAAATTCTTTGAACGGAGCATAGTTGTGAGGAGGGTACTACTATTTATTACTATGTTGGGGATGTGTATGCTAATCGGTGATGGTATACTTACCCCTGCAATTTCAGGTTAGTCACCATCCCATTTTTCCCCCATTGCTGAGATTTCTGCTTGGGGTTTTGAGTTTTTGACTTATTATATTTGTTGATAGTGTTATCGGCAATGAATGGAGTGAGGGCACCTTTTCCTTCTGTTAGCAAATGTAAGAATCTACAACTATCCATATTATTTTATTTTTTCAAGGTTGGAAATTGTTAAGCCCATCAGATCCGTGTTATGTTTGAAGTGAATGAAAAAAGGATCCAGCATTCGTATGTTTACACATATTCACTTTTTTTCAGCTTTAGTGGAAGCACTCTCTGCGATAGTTCTTATCGTTCTGTTCCTACTGCAAAAGTTTGGTACATCTAAAGTGAGTTTCCTCTTTTCTCCCATCATGGGAGCATGGACGTTGACCACCCCACTTGTAGGAATTTACAGCATCATAAAGCATTATCCGAGTATATTCAAGGCCTTGTCACCACACTACATTGTCCATTTCTTCTGGAGAAATGGCAAGGAAGGTTGGCTATTACTTGGTGGAACTGTGCTTTGTATTACAGGTGAGCTTACTGTTATTTACATAACACGAGCTCCAAGACTGACAGGATTGCATTCTTGTGACTTGAATAGAAGTATGAATCCTTTTATCATTTGAACTGTTGTAGAGGGTAAGTATAGGAGTCATTATGGAAATTTAGACTCTGATTTTACAGGTACTTCCAGGTTGTCAGGTTATATGGGGGCATTTCTGTAATTCTCAGGATTTTGTCAGGTTTTGCTGCTGTATTTTAACTGTTCATTGATCAGATGTATTACAAACAAATGTGCTTCAAGATTTACAGAATAATTTCTGAATCATTTGCTTGTTCCTGCAATTTACTTTGAACTATAAACTTTGATAGGCAAAACGAGTTTTACTGATACATTGCCCTGATGGATTACTTAATAGTAAATGGAGTATCCTTAATCTTTACCGTTTAAATTTCACCAGAGTTCTATCTTATGTACAAGGATGAATTAAGTCGCGACACAATCTGAATCCCCTATTCTAGTTTGTGTTCCAGTAGTTAGAGTCCAAATAATCTCTCTCTCTCTCTCTCTCTCTCTCTCTCCCTCTCCTCCCCCGGGTCTGATTGTACTGGGCCATAGTGAATTCAAACTTGCTCTCAGTACTCACTGATGCCTAAGAATGAACTAAGCTTGCGTTGCAGATGTGCATTAAAATAAACCTGCTCTTCTGACAATAGGAAACATGGTACATTCATGTGACTCTCTTTTATAATATCAGGTTCAGAAGCTCTGTTTGCTGATCTTGGTCATTTCAATCGGGCTTCTATCCAGGTGAACCTTCCTCTCCCAAGCTCTTAGTGTTGATTCCTTTCCAACGTATCAGTCTAATGCCACTTTTCCTCAACAGATAGCATTTCTATGTACGATTTATCCATCGCTGGTACTAACATATGCCGGCCAGACTGCGTACTTAATTCGTCATCCTAATGATCATGATGATGGGTTTTACAAGTTCATTCCAGGATCTATATACTGGCCAATGTTTGTTGTTGCCACACTTGCAGCAATTGTTGCAAGCCAGTCGTTAATATCAGCTACCTTCTCTGTAATTAAGCAATCCGTAGTACTTGATTATTTTCCTCGAGTAAAGGTGGTCCATACTTCCCCCAACAAAGAAGGCGAAGTTTTTTTTTTTTGAACAGAAGAAGGTGAAGTTTACTCTCCAGAAATTAATTACATCCTCATGATCCTCTGTGTTGCTGTCATTCTTATTTTTGGAGATGGAAAAGATATCGGCAATGCTTTTGGTGGGTATAGATGACATCCTGAATTCTATATCATACAGCAATTATTTTAGTATGCCATTGCTGCATTAATGTCATCTTCTTTTCCAAGCAAAATCTCTGTGTGTGACCACAGGATTAATTAAGACAAATTTTGAGGGCCAGCTTGGAGTTTTGCTTTTCAACTTTTTCCTTTTAGCATTTGAGATTTATTTTGTACTAAACACCTCGATTTTTTAAATATATATACTTTTATGGACATTTAAGGTCACCAAAGGTACTATGGAATTTTTTCAGAATCTGTCAAACTAAAAATAAAAGTTTCTACTTTTGGTGGGAAATTTAAATTAGTACTTTCTACTTAAGAAAAGCTCAAAAAGGTACCCTGATACTTCTAATCTTTCTATAAAGGTTTTGAAGGCAAGACGCTGAATGTAAAATATGCTTAAGTGAGGTGCAATAGCGTGCTGAATAAAATCTCTTTACACTGTTAACCCAATCAAGCATTCATGATCTCTTTATTGAAAGTAAGTATTGGCACTCTGTCAAAAAGTTGACCATAAAATTAATGATATTGTTTTTCTTTGGGCACATTTGATAATCATATAGAAAGACCTTACTAACAACTAAGCATCTCTTGCAGGTGTTGTTGTCAGTCTAGTCATGCTCATCACCACCATACTCTTAACCATTGTTATGATCATGATTTGGAGAACTCCCATAGTGCTGGTCGTGCTTTATTTCTGTGTATTCTTTGTGATGGAAGGTGTCTATGTCAGCGCTGTTTTCGCAAAAATTCTTGAGGGGGGATGGATTCCTTTTGCCATATCTATTATTCTCGCCTTTATCATGTTTGTTTGGTTCTACGGAAGGCAGAGAAAGATGGAGTATGAGCTGACACATAGGATAAACCTCGACAGGCTTGAGACATTATTGTCTGAGCCTGGTATACAAAGAGTTCCTGGATTATGCTTCTTTTACACCAACATTCAAGACGGGCTTACTCCCATTCTTGGTCATTATATAAAGAACATGAGATCACTTCACAAAGTCACTGTTTTCACTACTCTTAGATATTTATTGGTTCCAAAAGTAGCTCCGCATGAGAGAATCGTTGTAAATAAAGTGGGCCCCAAAGGAGTGTATGGACGTGTGATTCAGTATGGATATGCAGATTCACTTAATCATGAAGGAGACGATTTGGTCACTCAAGTTACCAATGCGCTGATCGTGCACTTGCAGACCGGCTCGAGTTTCTCACTGCCGGGCTCGCCAGAGGAAGTGCATCAAGAAGTTGCTTACATAGAAGAGGCGAAGTTAGCCAGTGTTGTACACATACAAGGGAAGACTAGGTTTGACATAAGCAATAGTTGTGGCTGGTTCGGTAAGATTCTGCTTGGCTTCTATGAAGTCTTGCACGGTAATTGCAGGTCCGCACTGCCTGCTTTAGGGGTGCCATTGCCACAGCGTATTGAGGTCGGAATGCTTTACGAGGCGTGAAAGGTGATGCATCATTGCTAGTGATTATGTATCCAACTTGGTTATTAAGTCCTTCATTAAGTCCTCCCATGGATGGCTTCTGGTTCAGGGAACTTCCAATTGGAGGGACAAGAAGTGGTACTTACCGTGGAGTTCTGTCAGATAAAGTTATGGCTACTGACGTGTAAGTTTTTATCTACTTAAATATACAATAGTCTCAATTCAGTCTCCATGTTCTGCTCTTGTGATGATCAAACACATTTTCTATTGTTCTTCCCCCAAAAGTTGGGTAGGACTGCAGTTTGTGAAGTCTGGTGCTTTACAGTTTGCACGTTACTTCTTGTAAATGGCATTTTGGTTTTGGAATGGGAAATGTGGTGGGAACAATAGATTGATATGGAGGAAGTACTGCATTAATGTGTACTCAAATCAATGTTCTGGTCCTCATCTTTATGTTATTTTTCTCCGTTGCAGATCTTCTTTGATCTACTGACCTCATCACTTTTCATCTTGTTGAGTTGGTACTTCGTTTAGGGGTTGTATTGGCCAAAATAATTGCGTAAAATGGAAAAAATAGATGTCACAAATGGATGTTCAAAGCAACTTTTTTTTTTTTTTTCAAATAGTAGATAAATGTTAAACCTCTTTTTCTAGTTGAGATTGAAAGGAATACGATAAAAATAACTGGATCGACTTATAGAGAAATATTGAGCATGACAAGTTGAAAAATACCTCTCTCATGACAATCTGGGGATTGTAAATCCTTTCTTCATTAGGATGGTTGTTAATGTAAGAGCTGTAATGTGGTGGAGCTTATTACCAATTGGTAGAGTGTGCATGAATTCTACCTCCTGACATTGGCATCGCTACAATCATGTCGGACAAGTCTCGAAAGTTACTTTGCCTAGACCTGATCAATAGGCTTGTCAAATTATGTCTTAAGTTTGAATGTTTGTAAAACGCGATTCGTTGAACTCTTGAATATTTACAAAAGAGAAAATAATAGTATAAAGAAAAAAGGGGAGCAAAGTTTTCTTTATCCGCGGGAGGAGGCCGGATAAGGTTTGATACGTGGAGCTCAAAGTCAAGTCTTGACTTTTGGGCACACAGGTATAAATAAAAGGCAACGTCTCCAGGAAGAAAAGCTGCCGAAACCTCTCTGCACGTGGAGCCAAAAAAATAAAGAGCTGGTGGGCTCAGGTCAAATATTTCACGTTTGGGCACACGAATTTCCCTTCTGGCGTGCGTGAAGCGGCTTAAAAATCCTACGAAAGAAAAGGAGCCGCTGCAGTCGTACAAATGAAAAAGGAGCCGCACGTAGGAGCACGTGGAGAACACAAAGCCGTACGTAAGCGGACCAAAGATGAAAGCTGGAGTTCTTGATTTTGGCGTACATAAAGTTTTTTTTGTTTTTGAGTTTGAACACGATAATTTTATGTTGTGAATTTATATTCAAGTGAGTTGTTTATTTATAAATATTTTGAGTTTTTGATTAAATCTGCAGGTATGGGAAATACTCGAGCGTGTAAGTGATTGTAAACTCTGATTCTCCGATTATAGTGGATTATTTGCTGTTGGTTCTTCGCATAGACATAGTTACCTATACTCAGATCAAATCACGTAAATTTCTTGTGTCATTATTTATCGTTTATTTGTCTGGTGATTTTGCGTTGACATGAATTGCAAGATTCTGTTATTTCCGCCTATTATATTCCAATAAGGCGGGCTTGAGCAAACTGTACTGGGTATCCAATGTAAAAGTCCTTACTTAAGCTCCCCCATGACATAAAGAATATCAAATTTTTTTCATTAAACATAATCGTCTTTAGGAGAGCCAAAACGGGCCAGGGCAAAAGAATGGATATATCTGCTCAGATCCACCCAAATTGTGCCTCAGGTCCAACCACAATTGATAATTAAGTACATCGACTTACAACTATATCGCAAACTTAAGCTTAGTGTATATTCAGATTCTACAGTCAGTCTATCTTCACTCATGACAGTATCTTGCGCATCGCACCTGCCATGAATCAACAATGTGATGCTATCTAGTGCTAACCAAAATTTGAGAATCTTTGTTGGTAATTTATGAAAGGAAGAGTTGTTAAGGTGCTGCTGGCATCGAGAGGCATTCTAGGTAGATCGGAGAAATTCTGCTCCATCCGTGGGCCCCGTCGTGGAAAAATGAGGAATGCAATGAATGTCTTTATCGACAGCATCGGACAACGGCCTTCTCCACCTAGATGTGGTCTGTACATTTGAAAGAGAACATCGTACCTTTCGAGCAAGGAGATATAAATTGGAAGAGTTAGTTTCCTAATTAGACAGCTAGACGGATCGTGCCGGGCATCCCTTTCAAGTGTTCTGCAATTCGATGTTCATTTGGCCGGAGCAAATCCAGTTCTGCCCAAAAAGGAGGAAGACAAAGGTTCTGTTCTTGGACTCCACCTGATGCAGGAATTAGGAAGTTCAACGTGGATGAATGTTCTGATGGTAAGCTTACCAGGATCATCCGGATCGGGATGTCATTTGAGATCACAAGGGTAACATCAACATGCTTTCCTGCCTATGCACATCAGATTGGCCAATTCAAATGTTATCTACGAAACATTGTCCATTTAATATTTGTGACCATGAGACTGTAGAGATAGGGATTTTTCCTTAACAATCTAGTATTTCAAGTTCAGGGTTTTGCTTTTATGTTCAGAGAAGCAAATGTATGAGCAGATCAGTCTGCGGTAAGGAGGCCGAGGAAGAACCTGATATAATGACCTTGTTTTAGCTTCTTAAGCTTGTAGCGTCCTTTATTAAAGGGAAACCTTAGGTCATCAAAGTTTGTTTAGGATAAAGAAACAAACTGACTTTAATTTAAGCAAATCTATTCTCTGTGAAATCTCAGCAGACGATGCGGCACAGTAAGACAGCTCCTCTTGGTTGCTCTCACTATGTCAAAAGAACAGATATAGATAGAGTCAACAAGGCTTTGACTTGCCATTTATATCTCCTCGAACGTCTAATTTATTATATCTCTTTTTTTTCATCACTTATTGTTATCTTTCTTACGATGCCAGCATTCGTAAGAGCACCGTCAGCGCCACAAAATTTACATGCACTAGATAATAAAAGCAATTGTTTACAAACACTGATTGCGATGATGAGAAGAGACTTCCTTTCGTCTTTCAAGAAGCGTGGCGAAATGAAAGTCGACTGGGCGAATCGATTCTCACTATGACTTCTTCAGCAGCGGATTCATCGTCGCTGGAATCGTCCGCACGAGTTACCAGTGTCTCTGTACTCTGCTGCTGAGGTGGAGGAGCTGGTCTAGTGAACTTCCTCACCTCAAGGCTCCTCCCTGCTGTAGCAGCCCCTTCGGATTTGACTGAGATAAGCGGTCGATTAAGGTTTAAAGGAACCCTTGGATACGACTGGCTATGTGAAGTCTTTGGCTGGCTTGCTCTGATGAAGCTTCGATTTCGGAGACGAACATCCACCTTGTGAATTCAGAGGAAGTATAGTTAGTACTGACTACAGAGTGCAGACACGCAGCTGGGACTAAGTTAAAGAGTTCGCGATGAACTCGGCATTAGAACTCAGTGCAGAGGGAAAAAGAAAAAGGGAAATCTAGTCCCTGTGACACAGACTTCGATATACCATCATCCTAAAAAGATTTCACTATCAAGAACTTTCCCAGTCAACAGTATCCAGCACTATGCAACTATAAGCTTGGTGAAAAGAAATCGAACATACCATACTGCCGTAGACGCTCAGCTGCATTGCTCTGGCAGACATACTGTTTGAGTGTTGATTAATTTCTTCATGGCTCTGTCTATTTTGCCCAGCCTTGTAGAAATGTTTTGGCCAGCTCATAAGACCACCGTGTTCCCGACTGTGGGCTCTGAGGGGGTGATCTACCGCATGAGGAATTAATGAAGTCGTTCTTTGAACAGCAGTGTTGGCTTCAAATGCCGCAATATCAAAAATAATAACCCTAGCTCTAGTCTCCACGAGATACCAGGATCCTTGATGAGAGAATCTGACGGTCCTAATACCTGTTTCCCATTAGCATAAATCAAAGATTTATTTGCAAAACACGCATATTAGTACTGCTCTCCATGATAAACTATCCATGTCTCTGGTTTGCAACGGCCTCACTAAATTGGAAAACAATAACATTGTAGCACACCATTTACAGAAGCAAAATTAATATATTACTGCCAAAAATCCATGGAAACAAATTAATGACTTGGCTTCTCCTACAAAATGGCTCGGCAAGCCGGGGGGAGCACACCATTATTCCTACCAGACATGTGGTTGTAGAAACTAACTGAACCTTTAAATCACCGATTATCTTCTTTACTGTATTTAGCTAAAATGGAGTATCACTTTCTTGTGAAAAGAGAAATATTGGCTAGGCTACCGCTGCCCTCGTAGCTAAGGCACTCTATATCAAAAAGTTACATGACATTAATCTGCAAACAGCAGTAGAAAGAAACTATGAAAAGAAACTAATTGAACCTTTTAATCATAGATTATCTTCATTGAAAACTGAACCTTTTAATAACAGATTATCTTCTTTACTGTATTGAGCCAGATTAGAGTATCGCTTTCTTGTGAAAAGAAAGATGTTGACTAGGCTACCGCTACCCTCACAGCTAAGGCACTCGACATCTAAAAGTTACATTACATGAATCTGCAAACAGCAGTAGAAAGTTTGCATTGCTGAAGTATTGAAGAAGAAATTGCAAGCGTCAAGAGCTTCAGTATTCTGCCCGAATCAGTCAAAATTAAGTATAATTATCTGGTGACACACTTCCCAACAGATAATAGATTAGGTTACCTGACGTCTCTGGACTTCGGAAACTTGAATTCCCATGTGAAGGCAATAGCACCGCTGGCGATGTAATCAGTTCTTCCTCAACACCTTGTGCTTTTATAAATCCTTCTAACAAAAATCCAATGGAATGTTGGGGTATTTCTATAGTTTCTCCTCTAATGAATATTGTCATTTCTGACCTTTCGGCAACAAGAGCTCTCAGTTCTTGCATTGCCATTTTCTCAAATACTTGAGGAAGCAAGAGCTTTGCAAGAATGATAGCACTTTCCTGCAAGTAAATATACTCAGCTATATATCCTTGATCATTCGATGAAGAATTAAATACTATTCATGGATTATTAGAAAATAGTAAAATTAGCAAACCATCATCCAGAAAAAGTGATATCCTTTTGACAATGAAAAGATGCCTGTTACTCAATGACAGAGATCTGGATGCAGACATTAAGTCCCTAAAACAGATATCAGACATCCTTTGCAAGCTTGCTAAGGGATATACATAGGAGTCATACCTGCCAGAGGAAATCTTCTACTGAAGGATCTGACCGAAGCACCGAAAGTATCTTTTCAGACTCCAGAAAGAAACAAAGAACAACAGAATCTGTAATCATGTCACAGATACATAGTTTCCCACTCAACACTTCATATAGGCCCAGTGTACTCCCATATGTAAACGTCGGATGCAGTGAATGCTTGTTTCTTATGCTCTTACTACTCCACTGCCAAAGATCCACAAAAAAGCTATTAGAACAAAATAAATAGATCTTCAACCAAATAAGTGGGAAAATTTTTCGACCAAGAAAAAAAAAAGTGGGAAAATCCATCTTGCCCATGCTCTACAAAATTACCTTGACTATCCCATTAGATATAAGCCAAATACCATTTGGCTTGGAGCCCTCTCTGTATAGCGTCACACCACGTAGTTTCAGTGTCTCCTTGGTTGAGCCTTTGAGTGGTTCACTGACCGCAGAAGGAAGGGCACCCAGCAGGGGATGCACACTAACTAAATCACTCATTTTGGGCATCTTAACTAAAGGAGGATTTCTCAGAAGTTTCTTCAAATCAGTCTGTGTTAAAAGTTACGTACTGTTGTGAGCTACGGAGTATCAAATGTTACAGTTAATGGAAGGCCACTCAAATGTACCTGCACTGCATCATGGAGATGAAGCATCTCTTTCTCCTCCAATAACCCAACCTTCTCAAGATTTTGGACATATTCAATCAAATGATTCAGCACAGAATAAGTAACCTGTCTTGTTTTAACCACACGGAGTACCTGGTACAGTTTCCAATATGAAAATCAATCAGATAGAAAGACTATCACATCAGCAATCAAAGCATACACATCCAATATGTTTGACTACCAAGGGAAAGCTAAAAGACAAAGGAGCAACAGAGTTACATTTATTAACCTGAGGAAATGTCACACGGACATCTTCCAGAAAATTTTTGGCTTCTTCTCCTTCTGCCTGGCTTTCATTGATGACAGTAGAAGCCACATCACTATCACCTAATGGATAGAGACAGAAGAAATTAGAACTCTTTCCGAAAGGAAAACCCTATGAACGAATCTATTAGACATATACATCTAGGATGCAGTGCCATACAGAAAGAGTAATACTTTCTTAGCCTCAGTTTTAGTATATGGAGAGTAAAGAGAGCATCCGGTAGTCATCAAATCAATTTGCTGCAAAACGGTAATGAATGCTTTCTGCTGTGTTTTACCCCAACAGTTACGATCCACTCTTTCTAAATAAATTTCCTCATATGATCAATTTCAAGTATAGGACAATTAGGGCAAGTTGAAGAGCGGATTGCATAATAACTTACAGAAACAAACCCGTTTCTACAAGTCACATTGGCTTTATCGATGCTTTTGCACCATTGTGTTTTGTTTAATACCATAACTTTTCTGAGAGATCAAATTGAGATCAAATTACTAATTGTCGTTATATAAAGCTTTTCGTCCAGCCTTTTTGAGTCTCCACGTACTTCTTTATCTTGAGTCCCCTTCATGAAGTTTTATTCCTCATTCCGCATCTAAAGGGTCATTATCACTTGACGGGTTGAGGGGTTACCAAAATACCCTATTTCTCTATCAATCCATAACCAAAATACCACGCTTCTCTATTAATACCTACAGATTGAAGTTGCTATTTTACAATTACATTAGAGATTTGGAGCACCAAAAAGAGTGTTCCCTGTGTTCGGATATATAACCATGTTACTTTCACCCGACATGTTCTTTATGATAATTGTGTTTGAAAATAAATTTCATATATGTGGGCAAGCATCTTAATGTCTTCGTGATTCAAGCATGTACATTATCTATATTATCTTCAACATAACTTTACAATCTGCTCTTATTCCAACTAGATGACCAAAAGAAGCTTAGCCCTATCCTACCACATTCCTGACAAGGGACATTCCGCTTTGCTTTTTTGTCAATGTGTCGGAGTGAACCATGCACTAGGTAAACTTCCAGACTACCTCAGGCAACACATCTAGATTGCGCAAACCAACTTTTCTTTGGTGCTTTTCTTTTGTGCACATATTCATTTGGAGCTCTATTTATTCTTTGAAATGCCTATATATCCATCCATTTCTATAATTTTTGGTACTCATTTGTGCTCATGTTGGTGCTTACTGCTCGTCAATCTGATCAGGAAAATATATTGTCTTCTTTGCACTCCAATTGCAATTGTCTTTAAGTTTAGAAGCATCCTGCATGACATATTGTAACTTCTCCATTTCATCAGTTCTACTAGCATAATGGAAATGGCATCTCTACCTTTCTCTCCATCTTTTCTATAACCCCATTGGTATTTCCTAGTGTCGCATTCTCATTGTAATCTAGTAATGCATCCCACAACATATACAGTCTTGAACCTGCTAAGAGAGTTCTTGAATCCCAATCTTTTTAACATTATTCATGTTCACATTCAATCATGCTCATTTTCATCTACTGACACGTATCGGTAGCAAAAGCATACATCAGCTGAGAAAAGGACTAGACTGATTGTACCTCTGGAGAGCACAGAAACAAGAACTTATAGCAAAAGCCTGCATGAGGCCCTTCTCAAAGTTCTCAGTTTTCACTTGACCATTGCATGGAACATATTTTCTTCTCACATAAGGTCAAAATGAGAAGCATCTAATTTTTTTTTTTTCTATATCCATTTTACTTGAAGTCCACACCCCCCTTTGACCACCCCCCCCCCCAAAAAAAAAAAAAAAAAGAAAAAAAAAGAAAAACTCTCCCCATGTCCTTAATCCTGATATTAATTGCATGTGCATGTGAAACGGATTGGCATTAAACAATGACGCAGGCACTGCCCTTTCTGTCTTACCAATGCTGGATATTATCCCCAGTACAGTAGTCACTACTACATATAATTTTTCATATTTAGTTGAGTTGAGGTTCCAATCCCCATTCAAATTTTTTTTCCTTGTCTTTAATTAACTTGATAGAATCAAAGGATTACAGATAATTGCTATTTTAAAGATTACAGTCATTCATTGACTGTCATAGCTTATTATCATGCACAGAGTAAGACTAGTTTATTATTTTTTATATGGTTGTAGTGGTCAAGTGGTATCTTAGGCCACTTCCATGCACTGCATATAGTAAATACTTGTTTCTGATGATGACTCGCTAGAGTAAGTTTCCATTCATACGGTAAGCTTGGGTGAACTTATCAAAATTTTGAAGACGCGCTAGGATGCCAACGTTCATTAAAGAATAAAAATTTATTTCCCTCACAAGTTCTCCAAATTAAAAGACTTTTAGGGCTTCTTTAAGGAAAAAAAGCCATCGGTTTCAATATTTCATTAACTGATCAGTTCCACTTCAAAGCCTAAGGACTGATTAAAATAATTAAAAATTGTAATTTAGCTCTTCAGCTGTTGAACCAGTGGATAAGAAATGGGGTGGGCAGTGGTATACAGCCTGAATAAAAGATTGCTAGCTATGATGCAGAGACTTTCTACAATATGCAGGAAATGGACGAGAGAAAGAGAACCATTTCTCAGCTAAAAGTTGAGCATTTCCCATATAGATTATACCTATAAAGTCATGTAGTTGTTGACGCGCAATTCTATGGGCACGAAGAAAGGCTGCACAAAGATAACATGCAGACTCCAACCTTTCCACGGTGAAGTATGTAACCAATTTCGGTGGACAGATTCTTTGAAGAAACCTGTAGTAATTTGGGAAATGAACATGGGACTTTAAGCCTTTCCAATCACACAGAGGCTCATGAGCGACCGTATCAATTGCTTCATCCACTGACTGCATCAAGATGTTTGCAGTAGTTTGTGTGATCCTTCCTTCATTTAACATACCCCAGTAAGCAGCTTGGACACCTGAAATTAAGATTTTTTTTAGCAATACAGGAAACATCAACATCTATGTTCCAAAACAGCTATCGAGTGTATTCATTAGAAGAATCTAGTGAAAGTGGTAGTGAAAAAAGAGCATTCACTAGTTGCTTTTATTATAAGATGACGATGTAATCCAAAAAATATTGCTAACAAATAATTGCTGAGCTTAAAAAAGCTAAACATACAAACGAAAAGAACAACAGTGTTTTCAACTAAGAGTTGAAGCATGCATTAAGGTAGGAGGTTTACAGTTCGAGAAAGCAAATCGAAAGAAAAGTACTCATTAGTGACCATGCTTAGGATGTCAATGGACAACAATCTTTATTATACATAAGCACTATTACAAAGATGACATGTCAATTAATATCATAATATCAAGTTCTCACAAAATTACTTTAACAGTCCTATTTTAAAAAAAGAATACTGCCGTAAAATACTAACCATACAAAGCTTGTAGACAATTCACAGCTAAATCAGTTAAAACAGCTGGTTCAATATGAGGTTAAAATCACCCTCATGCAGCCATTAACATGAATCTTGCCCAGCAAAATGGCAAGGACAAAGTCCTTCGATCCTGAAGGTGACATGTTCAACATTCCTCCTGCAGCTTTTATGTTTTATGGATGTGAAGCTTGTTAACTTAGTATGTTAGAAACTCCAACCCAAAAGCTTAAGCTGATAGGTGGAGGGATACCACATGAATAGAGAGAGCATTTAGGATCCGTTGTCAAGTGATGTGGGACAATATTTCAACACCTCCTCTCACATGCAAGTCAGATTACGAGCGGCATGTGAAATTTTGACTACACACATTCACATGGAATTCTTTTACCACACACCTTCGCGTAAGAGATAATTGGCTCTGATACCATACTATAAACTCCAACCCAAAAGCTTAGGCTAACAAGTGGAGAGATACCACATGTATATAAAGAGCATTCGGGATCCATTGTCAAGCGATGAGGGGCAATATTTCAACATCATATAACCAAAAACTGACATGTAATGAGAAAGATTGTATTTGGTGCAGTGGTTGAGGCATGTCCAAAGCGTCAAGAAATTGGGTTTCAAATTCAGACCAAACAAATCCAAATTTACAATTTGAAATGGTCAAGATCTGCTCAAACTAAATTGACAAATTCATCAGTTTGACCAGTTTTGACCAGAATGTAATTATTAATTTAAGAAGAAAACTGGACCGGCAACCATTTTCAGGTTCAACCTATTGAACCGGCCAAACCTGTCCAGTTCTGTTAATACTATATAAACTAAGCATAATGCATACTCTACCCTGCAACAAAAGTTTACTCATCACTTTCTAAGGCATATTAAACAGGATGTCTAAAAAAGCTTCGCTGGATAAATATGTCGACCATTGCAGTGTCAAACCATCTGTTGAAGAGGTGAAAGCTGAAGAAGTCATCAGCAGATATTTAACAGTAAAGGGTGAACAAAGAAAGTGGATCATCTTCTTTTTCTTTGCCCTTGCATTAAAACTATGTGGGTCAGAACTTTGTCACTGTTAGAAGTGGCGGGCAGCAGTGTCGTGGGAAAGAGCTTTGGCATGAAATGTAAGAGTTACTAAAGGAAGAGAGAGTTTCGTATCCAATCCCCTCAACCATTTTTCGGCTGTTGTTGAGTGTTAGAAAAGTGATTCATTTTTAGAAAATTCTAGACTACACTAGACAACACAAGACAGAAAAAGTTGGTGGAAACAAACCAGCAAAAAGCAAGCCTCGAAGACTCTCAAATGCTGAAGAATTTTCTGGTACATGGGCAGCAAACCACGTGGACAGCAAAAAGCAAAAGAAAAGAAAAGTCAAGAATAGCGGCTGAAGGAGAACAAACTAGAGAAGTCTCGTGCATGGAAAATTTGTGCATGGGAAATCTTGAATGAAAGTCAACAATGGCTGCTTGACCATGAAGAAAGAATGATCTAGAGTACGTGGGCAGCCGAGAGAATAGAAAAATACAGAAAAAATGGAGAAGCAACTAGAAGTCCTCAATGTCGGTGAAGGAATGGCGGTGACACGCCTATAAATAGGGGTTGGGGTGTGTGTTTTAAGTTGTAGAAAAAACTACACACACTCTTCCTTTGTAATAAAAACTTTCATAATAAAAGCTCTCTTTTTTTTATCCATTCTCCCTTTGCCATTGTAGTCCTTTTTTTTCACACATAACACTTGCACACACACACGCTTCTGCAAAAACATTCAACAATGGTATCGGAGCCACGTTTTTGGTTGGTATTGGGCATTTGTCCTACCTACGCATTCCTAAAAATACCCTTCTAAATACCCACTAACTAAACCATGGCTAACTCTACCTCATCATCATTTCCCATTCCCATTTTTTTATGGGAACAACTATGATTTTTGGAGCATAAAATTGACTACATTCTTGATGGCCCAAGACTTATGGGACATCATGAAAAAAGGTTGCGAGGCTCCGCCAGAAGGTGCAAGTGTTTCGAAGGATCAACCACAAAAGGATGCAAGGGTGCTATATTTTATCCAGCAAGCGCTCTCGGAAACCGTATTTCCAAGAATTATTGGAGCGAGGATTGCAAAAGAAGCTTGGGATATACTACGAGAAGAATTTCAAGAATCGGAAAAGGTACGCACTATTCGCCTTCAAACTCTAAGAAGAGATTTTGAGAATTCTAAAATGAAAAACTATGAGACCGTACAAGAATATTGTGGAAAATTAAAGGAACTCGTTAATCAAATGAGAGCCTATGGAGATGGGATAACTGATCAAAGGGTTGTTGAGAAAATATTGGTGTCACTTACCAAAAATACAACTCCATAGTTACAACTATAGAAGGAACTAAAGACTTGACAACCCTATCAATAAGTGAATTAATTGGCTCTCTAGAAGCATATGAGAAAAGACTAATGGCACAAGATGAAGATTCAGTTGAAAGTGCCTTTCAATCTAAAGTAAATATACGGTCTCAGCAAACTAAAAATGGTGGAAGGAGCTCATCGAAAAACAAAAGAGGAGGAGAAATAATAAAAAAGGAAAATTATCCACCTTGTGGTATTTGCAAGAAAACAAATCATTTGGAGAAAGATTGTTGGTTTAAAAATAAAAAACAATGCCGCTTTTGTAAAAGATATGGCCACGTAGAAAAAGATTGTCGCTCGAAAACAAATAATCGAGCAAACTATGTAGAAAAAAAAAAGAAAGTGAAGAGAATACATTCTACGCAGGCCAAGTGGCAAATGATAATAAAAATGAAACATGGTACATCGATAGTGGGTATAGCAATCACATGACAGGGGACAAATCTATATTCACTGATATTGATAAGTCGGTGAAATCCCAAGTAAAGTTGGGCAATGGTGCATTAGTAGATGTCAAAGGAAAAGGCACCATCGCCGTGGAAACGAATAAAGGCCCAAAATATATACATAATGTGTATCTAGTCCCTCATCTTGCACAAAATCTCTTAAGTGTGGGCCAAATAATACAAAGTGGGTATTCTCTATATTTTAATAGAGATGCCTGCATTATCTATGATAAATATAAAAATGTCATTGTCTCTGTTAAGATGAAAAATAACAATTTTCCTATTCAATGGAAATATGTCAAAGATATAACCATGAAAGCTCAACTTGATGATTCATGGCTATGGCATCGAAGATTTGGCCACTTCAATTTTGCTGGGCAAAAAACTCTCCATCAGAAAAATATGATGAGAGATTTTCCAGTCATCACAGAAATTTTAGATGTTTGTGAAGGCTGTCTTCTTGGAAAACAATCCTTCCCATTTGGAGTTGCGTGGAAAGCTAAGGAGCCATTGGAACTTGTCCACACGGACGTGTGCGGTCCGATGAGGACACCTACACCCAGTCAAAATAAATATTTCATCCTATTCATTGATGATTATACAAGAATGACATGGGTATACTTTCTTCGAGAAAGATCTGAGGTTTTCTCTATCTTCAGAAAATTCAAGAACCACGTCGAGAATCAAAGTGGCCAAAGAATCAAAGTCCTAAGGAGTGACAGAGGCACATAATACAAGAGTTTAATAAATTTTGTGAATATGAAGGAGTCCATCATCAACTAACGGTTGGCTATGCCCCAGAACAAAATGGAGTAGCTAAAAGGAAAAATAGAACCGTCATGGAGATGGCAAAGTCCATGCTAAAGGAGAAAGGTCTTCCCAACACTTTTTGGGCAGAAGCAGTTTATACTGCAGTATACCTGTTGAACAGGTGTCCAACTAAAGTAGTTCAAAATAAAACTCCAGTCGAAGCATGGAGTGGACGGAAGCCTTCAGCAAAGCATCTCAAAGTGTTTGGATGCATTTGCTACGTCCACATCCCTGCTCAAAAAAGGAGTAAGCTAGATGAAAAGACAGAATAATGAATATTCCTTGGCTAAGTGACCAATCAAAAGGCTATCGGGTTTACAACCTAAGAACTAAGAAACTTATGATTAGTCGAGACGTCGAGTTCGACGAAAATGCTGCCTGGAATTGGGAGGACGAGAAGATCGAGAAGAAGTACATCACCTTGCCAAACATACCACTTGCTCAAGAGGAGTTAACGTCACAAGAAGAAGGAGAAGGACCGAATTCCACCACTCATGACATAACTCCACCAAGCTCTCCAAGAGCAACACAAGAAGAATCCACTCCAGAGTCTCCAGTACTAAGGGTAAAAGCCCTCAGAAGAATTTACAACACATGCAACTTTGCTATCCTGGAACCAGAAAACTACGAACTAGCATCCAAAGAAGAAGTTTGGATAAAAGCCATGAAGGAAGAGATCAAGATGATCGAGAAAAATGAAACTTGGGAGCTTGTTGATCGACCCGAAGACAGAGATCATTGGCGTCAAGCGAGTCTACAAGACGAAGCTCAACGTGGATGGATCAATCCAGAAGCATAAAGCAAGGCTTGTGGCGAAAGGATACTTGCAACAACCAGGTATCGACTTTACTGAAACTTTTGCTCCCGTTGCTCACCTTGATACTATTCGAGCACTTATAGCCTTAGCGGCACAAAAAGAATGGAAGATTTATCAACTAGATGTGAAGTTGGCGTTCCTAAATGGATATCTTCAAGAAGAAATATACATAGAACAACCACAAGGCTTTATCCTCAAAGGCCAAGAAGAAAAATTTCTCAAACTCAAGAAAGCCTTATATGAGTTAAAACAAGCACCGCATGTGTGGTATAGTAGAATCGATGAATACTTCATTAAACAAGGATTCATGAGGAGTATGAGTGAGCCAACACTTTACATCAAGACCCAAGGTAAGTCCAACACTCTCATTGTCTCTCTATATGTAGATGATCTCATATATACAGGAAATAATGAAACAATGATCCGAGAATTTAAAGAAGAAATGATGAAGACATTTGAAATGACGGACTTGGGCTTGATGAACTATTTCCTCAGTATTGAAGTCAATCAAGATGAAGGAATTTTCATCTCGCAAAAGAAATATACCGAAAACCTCCTAAAGAAATTCAAAATGAACTATTGCAAAGCAGTTTCAACTCTGCTCATGACAAATGAGAAACTACTGAAGGAAGATGGAGTAGAAAAAGCCGATGCCTCCCTCTACAGAAGTCTGATTGGCAGTCTGTTATATCTCACTGCTACACGACCGGATATTATGTATGCAACAAGTCTACTATCACGATTCATGCAAAGTCCGAGCCAAATACATTTTGGAGTAGTTAAGAGAATTCTCAGATATTTACGAGGAACTATAGATTACGGCATTTGGTATCAGCCAAGTACAAATGCCAAGCTCATTGGCTACACTCTGGGCTGGTTCAGCTGATGATAGAAAAAGTACAACTGGCTATGCATTCACTCTGAGTTCTGGAATATTCTCATGGGCATCCAAAGAACAAGACTCAGTGGCACAGTCTACTGCAGAAGCTGAATACATCGCAGCTGCTACGACCGCTAGTCAAGCAATATGTCTACGAAGAATTCTAGAAGACATTGGAGAAGCACAAATGGAATCAACTCTGATATTTTGCGACAGTAAGTCCGCAATCGCTATATCAAAGAATCCAGTATTCCATAGAAGAACCAAACATATCGACATTAAATATCACTTCATTTGTGAAATGCAAAACAAAGGAGAAATCGAGCTGAAGTATTGCAAGACTGAAAACCAATTTGTGGACATATTCACTAAATCATTACCAACAGCAAAATTCAAGATATTGAGAAGTATGCTCGGAATATCTCAAAAATGGATCAAGGAGGAGTGTTAAAAAAGTGATCTATTTTTAGAAAATTCTAGACTACACTAGACTACACAAGACAGAAGAAGTTGATGGAAACAAACTAGCAAAAAGCAAGCCTCGAAGACTCTCAAAAGCTGAAGAATTTTCTGGTACATGGCAGCAAACCACGTGGACAGCAAAAAGCAAAAGAAAAGTCAAGAATAGCGGCTGAAGGAGAACAAACTAGAGAAATCTCGTGCATGGAAAATTTGTGCATGGGAAATCTTGAATGAAAGTCAATAATGGCTGCTTGACCATGAAAAAAGAATGATCTAGAGTATGTGGGCAGCCAAGAGAATAGAAAAATACAGAAAAAAATGGAGAAGCAACTAGAAGTCCTCAATGTCGGTGAAGGACTGGCGGTGACACACCTATAAATAGGGGTTGGAGTGTGTGTTTTAAGTTGTAGAAAAAACTACACACACTCCTTCCTTTGTAATAAAAACTTTCATAATAAAAGCTCTCTTTTTTTATCCATTCTCCCTTTGCCATTGTAGTCCTTTTTTTTCACACATAACACTTGCACATACACACACTTCCGCAAAAATATCCAACATTATGTTTAAAAAAGAGGAGAGCCTGTGACAGAATAGTACCCAGTTGACTCTAATTTCGAAGATTTGGTGTACCAAACATCCTGTTTGGCTCCCCTCAATCTCACCTAAGGAAATTTCATTGATGCAGCATGCACCTATTTTCTGTGAGTTTATTAAAAGCCAACCAGACAAGTCTCTTCTTTGGTCCAAACCATCCTATCCATGTTCTAATGAAAGAATGTTCTAAAACGCAACAAGCTTAACAAGCAACAGTGATTGCTGATACATAATAATGGTATGCAATGGTGAGAATCACGTAGCTCCAAGGAAAAAGCAAATGTATTAAATGAAAAATATACCATTCAAGAGGCGAATTCGTATGTCTTTTAAATTCATAGGGTCAAGATCCGCATCACTTTCAGATGCAGTATGAGGGTGCACTTGCTCCCCATCCAAATTACTTAGGCTTGTGATATATCTTTTCACGGTAGGCCAGTCAGCAGGTCCAAGTTCTTCATCGTCTGCAAGATCACCAAAAGCCTCCAAGGCTTTGTTCAGCATTTCATACTTTGTGTACTCCAATATGCGTCTCTGTCAGATACCAGAGTAAGATATGTACACAATATTGGAACAACAGACTTTTAAGCTTTGTGGGAATAGAAAGGTGAAATTTACTCATAGAAATGAAAGTCAATACAAATTCCATGGTCAGCTAAAGCTAAGGTCTATTGCCATCTCTTATGTATGCGAGGAAACCTTTTCCTCCATCTTAAAGATAATATCTCCATGCATCAAAGTAGACTAAAAGGCTGTCCTTTTTGCTTTAGATGTCATCATTATGCATTGACTCAAGTAGATTATCAGTTCTAAGAGCATCATCTCCCTATTTTTCACCCAAAAACCAGGGGTAAATGAAAACGTAATAGTTGAAAATTAATTGAATGAGAAAACCATCAAGAGAAGAACAAGGGAAGGAATCTCCACCAAATGTCAATTCATTATGGTTTCATATGCTCGATAAAGGAATCTCATATTTCAAGCAACAACCATAGTTATTATTGTTTGAAATGACACAAGAGGATACGATACTATGTTCCCTTTGTTTTTGGCCTCAAGATAATAAACTGTTCAGACTAAATTAAAATTCACCTTAGCCGATGATAGCTTGTCCATTCCAAGAAGACGCAAAACAAACTGAGTTGTTGACCCATTTATAATAAGCGTTAAGATGACAATGCCACCAGTGAAAAAGACGAACTGCAAGAAGTCAAAAGTCAAAGTTCATATCCATGTTTCTCAGAATTCATCATGTAATCACATCATTTTTCTGATGTCACATACCTGAGTCCCTGTTTTAGCAGTGAGATATGGTGTGCCACTGGAGCCCTATAATCAGAAAAGAAGAAAAATTGTGAACAGGAGAATGGCATTATGACTTCTGAAATAGTCAAAATGTGAGGATCAAGAACAAAATAAAAGGAAAATTTGCATATGCGGGATAAAGGAGCTTCCTTGAATTCCACTTGATACACTATTCCGGATGTTAAAGAAGAGACCTGAATGTGATCTAAACATTGCATACAGCCTACTGTCACATATTTATCTTTTAAAAGATACAAGGCAATCAATTCAACTTTACGCTTAAGTTTATTGCATTTTGTGGACCTTAATAAATTTATCAAGTGCTTTACCAAAAAATAAATAAATAAATAAATTCATCAAGTGTCAACTGCAGGTGCAGTGTTAAGTAATCTTTGGGCTGTTATGCAATTAATTATTTGGAAAACAATCTATGGCTCATATTTACCATTTTCTTGGCAAGGTGGCACTTGAGCATATATATTTTATTTATTTATTGATAAGACTTCTGGAGCAGTGCAGGTCCAGGGCTCCTTCCAGGAATCAATCCCTGGTGGTGTCCCTGATCGCCAGTGCCACCTTGAGTACGAATTTTATCCTTACCCAAATGAACTTAGTGCATTCATGCACATAAAGCTGCCACACACACATAAACTACATTTGTCCCCCTAAATTGGATAACTACCCTGTCACTCCACCTCCATCATGAACCAATTATATGACATCAATAGCAACGTGCATCAGCCTGCTGTATCTGAATCAACTTTTTTTTCTAAAATTGGCCACTTTCAACATTGCTACCTTCTTCACCATCATTGCCTCTCTTAGTAGTGCCCATACTGCTGCTGTCAGTGTGGCCAGAGCAGGAGCTAATAAGGAAATACAGAAAAAAAAAAAGCGCTGTCACCAGGTTAGGAATGGATAGAGGTGCTGTCAGTAAAGCTAAAGATCTTGGAGTTGGGACCGCTGGTATTTGGTGCTTCTGCTGTGCTGGTGTTCACAGCAGCTGCTACACCAGTGAGACTGAGGCTAATGCAGCAACCGTAGTGCTGATCTTGATTATGATGATGGCAGTTCTGGTGGTTAAGATACAGGCCTCATTATCCTTTCTGTGGTGGTGGGAAGAGTGATAAAGAGGGGGTAGTGATGGGAAATCAATGGCAACAGTAGTGCTTGTGATGCTGACCAAAACTTCCCTAGTTGATGACCGTCAGCGGAAGGATTTTAGTTCTTTCAACATGAGTACTAGTCATTCAGTCAACAGGATGATATGGTCCTTGTTCATTACTCATCTAACTGGTTAGTTAAGTCTAGTTTAGACCCGGTTAAGTAGAAAAGACCTTCTTACATTACAACATTCAGTGTTATTATTTGGTTAATGAATGATTTACTTGGAATCTCATCCATTGAGTCATGACAGAGGTATTGTGTGATGTTGGAAATAGATGGAAGAAGAGAAGTAAAACCAAAAACATAGTATTTAAGATTACAGATCTGAAACGTCATGCTACAGCTTTCTGGCAGCTTAATTCCACTGATGCTGGAAAGCAACTCAATAGCCTTTTACAAAGTCAATGAGTCACTCTGTGATGGTACTCCATTAGTGTCTCATTATACAAGTCTCTATACAACATAGTAGAGTATGCTCAAATCCCCAGTACATCACTTGGTTAAAAATTTGAGTAAAATGTCTTGCATTACATTGCATCCTACTTCCACATTTGACTGCAGTTAGTTGAGTGTTATGATGTAAGACCGAGATACCCCAGGTTGTAAGGTTTCCTTTCTATAATAGGAAGGGACAAGAAGTCCTATGAGGTAATGTGCAACATGGGGTACAAATAGAAGTGCTTCTACAAGAATACAACACTTCAGGTCCAAATAGTGTTTAAGATTTTTATCTGATATTCTTCTTGGGGGTAGTTTATCGAAACTGACATGAGAGCATAATTAGACCAGAAAATCAGATGGAATGTTTTAATTGTCACAGAAGAAGAACCTATGTTGAGGAAAATATGACTGCAAACATTCATGTTTTAAGTGCAACTATGTCATCTATGGAAGCAGGATTATTTGTGAAAGATTGAGCAATGAATACTTGCCTTAACTGAAAGGGAGAGAGACAAGGCAACAGCCCCACGCAAGCTAGAACAAGTGAGGATAGTAGCTTCTTTCCAGTCCAAACCGTAGCCTAAGTACCGCAGAAATGGATACAAGAGTGTGACAACTACAAGACGTGATGCTTGTACAAAGACATAAAGAAGACTGAGGCATGCCCATGAAGTTCCTGAAGGAAAGGAAAAAGAATCCAATCAGATCCCTTGACATGGAAAAAGTTCAACCAGAAAAAAAAAAAAAAAAAAAAAAAAAAAAAAAAAAAAAAAAAAAAAACAGAGAGAGAGAGAGAGATATTTACTAAAATAATCAGAATATTTTATACATAGGAAAAGATGCAAAAAGAAGGTCTAATAAATTGGCATCTACAAAATTATTCTTTATATCAAATCAACATCCCTTCTTGAAAATATTATATTTTGAATTTCATTTAAATCCCAACTTCAAACTGGCGAAGTGATGTGGGCCCATATAATTTTCCTTCACATTTATACTAATCAGATATCAGCTGATATTAATCGGTTTATCTTGTTAGATTACAATTTCCTACTTTGAACCTATGACTAATTGAGGGTTTTCAGCATATAAGTTCGTTCCATTCTCTTTTAAGAAAGCTTGCATGTTTGATGATGTATCAGTAAATTTGAGAAAGGTATTCATTCCTCACGCCTCCAAGCATGTCTTCAAGTATTAGTGTGATCTCAAATTGTGTTGGAGCATAAAATTGTGGGCAGTACAAGCTCTTTTAAGAATTTTAGCCAAAAAAAAAAAAAACTCTTTTAACAAGTCTTAAATGAAGCAGCTGAACCATATATACTTGAATATCAGTACAGCGAGTTATTTTCTTGTGTCACATGGAGGAGTGAGCTGCTGAATGCCTGATATTCCACAGCGTTATCATAACATTACTTGGCAGGTTAAAAAGACTTTTGTCGATCTAACCATCAAGCAGAGGCGTGGAGAGTAACATTCTTCTTGGGACTCATTCCTGAATTTTCATCATCTTAAAGGGGACATCATCCATTTTTAGAAACCTTGTGGAAAGGATTTGACCAACTGGTTCAAGACTGCATGCAGGAGGTGAGCATATGCAGCAAGCTGGAGGATTGGTGGTTTTCTAGATGTAGTTCATCATTAGCGTGAGGAAAGGATCATATTGAGTGATCAGTAAATGGCTTAAGAAGCTTAAAGGCAAGAAAAAGAAAAGGAGGGAAGCAAAATAAGTTTTCACTCAAAATGGGGTCATTGAGAATATAGGTATATAGGTTTCATCAAATCTAGGGGACAATGAAAGTCAGTTCCAGCTATTTTGTAAATCAGGTAAGATCTTAACTACATAATATCACAACTTGCCAATAGGCCTAGTGAAAGAAACAGGAGTTGGATCTGAAACCAAAGTCACTATAAAGCTTTTTAGTAGCACAGTGCAGTTACATGCTAGTGAAGAGCTTCTGTGGAGCTACAGCTTTTCTTGATCAGCTTCCACATTATTGCAGAGGTTAACATGATCTGCTTGCTTAAATGATAACTCCATGTCCAGAGAGAATGAAAATGAATAACTACAAAAGTGAAGCGTAGAACTAAAAAATGCAAGAGATTAAAAGAAAGAAAACTCGAATCCTGCCATTTTATTTTCTACTGATTTAAGAAGAAAGAGGATAAATTTCAAGTATAGTATGAAAAATAACAGGAACAGACGCAACAGGTACCATTTTCAATAATATCTGCATCACCGAGAACACCTTCAGCAATTACTACTCCACTGCAGAGCAAAATATAAATAAATAGTCAATAATATTGTCAACATCATTGAGATGGAAAGTAGGTCATTTGTGCTAAAACTTAAGTGTATTTAAGATGGAGCTTTTTGCATTTTACTTTTTAACTAATAGCTTATCGTAGCTTTTGGAGATCAATTTTTTCAAACTGTTGCAAAGGCCATTCCGGATGGCAGACAGGAACATGATTAACCAGTTAAATGGACTAGTTTGATATTAAGCAAACTCTTCCCAGGCTATGTAGGATGCTTCTTCATATATTCCATAATTAATGCTTGTGTTACATCATATAAGGAAACCTAGCTCGTAGCATTTTCAAAGAGTTCTCGACCAGTTACACCTTCATTTGCAGATCAAAGTGTAAACATCTTGTATGTTCTTCTACTATCATTCTTGCTCAGTTTAAGGATGACCTTTTGCGGGGCATGCACAAGGGACGTGCAATAAGAGTGTCAATTTCATTTTGTACAGTCAATATGCAAGAATAGACACTGGCAAGTAAAACGAGGACTCACCTTAAGGTAAAAATCAATGTATTGGCAATGTAAGCAACCATTTCCCTGGATGGTAACGGTAGCACTAATGTCAGAAAGCTCAACCAAAAAATCACAATACATAATTTGACGATATTTCTCCCAAAAAGACCCGACCTCAGGTTAATAAGGTGTTTACTGGTCATATCACTCTTTTAAATGCAGCATGACTGGATCTATATAACCCAAATGTGATACCAATGCAATTTTTTCTTTGATAGAATATACCCTACGAATGGCTGATCAGGTAGGATGCCCTGATTTTAGAAAAGTTAATGAATAATGTCTGTGTTCCAAACTTACCATAGTTGAGTCTAATAGCACAAACTCTAAAAGTGAGTAAAGCAGTAGTCTAACTATGTTTTGGAAGCAAATTACTGTGCTCTCGAGGCATTCAGCATGATCAGCAAGAGATTAGCCAACAAAATCAATTGTGGCAACAATCAAACTTGCTATCACCAGTTCAGGGAAAATGTAGATACCTTCTAGATAATCCAGTACTTGCAATCTCCCAAGCTTTTCAATTTTTGCAAGTATCTCCTGATCTTTACACCGGTTGAAAATAGAGGGTAGAAAATGCCCACAGAAATCTATAGGCTTTCGTTATTTTTGTGCAGGATTAAATACTGTAGATTAAAGTCACTCTAGCCCCACTGCCAATTCCACCTAGTCAAGCTCACAAATATACAGTTTCCGCAAGAAAGAATCCATGCATGACTCTGCAAGAGTGCACTTAGTAATACATCTGATGCACTCCAACCCAGAGCAATATCTTCTAAAAGGATAGATACAGTCTCAACTACCACGAGAACATTAAACTCCGTTAAGATGAAGTGGCTCAAGCAAAACAATTCTTGAAGGCTCACCAAAAGTGATGTAAACTTTCTTGACCGTCACCCTTAAAGGCTGTTTTAGCAACTGCAGCATAGAACCTGCCAAAGTCGATCATCTGAAGAGATGTTTTACTTAAAGTCATAAGAAAGAAACTTTGCCATGGCAATTCGACTTACATTCCTAGAGTCATCACAGTCAAAACACCAGAAACATCAACGCCCTCTTGAGCCTAATAAAAACAACAGAATTTTGTCAGTCTTCTTTGCATAGCATGAGGATCTTGGAAAATTGCTTGACTACAAATTTCCATATTCATTAATTTGGCTTATCAGGACAAAGGAGATAATTTGAACTATGGAAAATTAAAGGCTTGATGCACATGAACAAACAAGAAAAACTTATTAAGAAGATGAAAACGAAACCCCACCAGAAATTTCTCTGTCAGAAAATTTCAACCCCTCAGACCTGACCAGTCTTAAGCTATAACCCACAACAAGCAGCCCTCTTGCAATTGCAAGGGATATTTTAGAAGTTTACTCCTACAGAGAGAGTTATCAAGCTGTGTACAAGGCATAGGTGATTGATGTCACATCTGTGAGACCATTCAAATAAGACCAATAATGAAAGGAGGAAGTACAGACAGAATTAGTTAACAATGGTCACAAAGCCATGAATCATATGTAGGGACGAAACACAAATGATTAGGCAATCACATGGCTCGTGAGAAATACTATCCTCATTGCATCCGGCGTGCAACATATCTCTCTCCCAAGTGAATGGTTGGACTCTCATTTAAACTACTATCACCTACCTACCCACTACCATATATCAAATTATCTGACAAATACGCCTATAGCAAAGCAATTCTATGGAAAATAACCGAAATACATACTCATGTCACTTTTTAAGTAAACTACAAATTCTAATATCCAGAATTTTGACTTCAAGGATGGTTATTAACTGAAGGTGTGTGCCAAGAAATATTGATTCTGGCGAGAGACCTGAAGATCCAATTTTTACTAGATGACGATATACTTAGAAGTTTCAAAAGAACAGGTGAAATAATTGCATGAACTAAAGGATATATCTAACGGGAGATGAAAGGAAAACAAACAGACAATGATATAAGTCTCAACCTTGTGCTAAAGTAACTTATCGTCGTTGCAGCAGCTTAAGATGAGAATGGATCAATTGACTGGCCAATCCATGGCATCTACAATATTTAATTTCCTAACAATATGAGAACTGATCAAATATCAGGGCGGGCCTGGCTGGGCCCAAGGTCAGGCCTCTTTGATCCCAGTCCAACCATTTCAACAGGTACATAAAAAATTTCTCGCCACGATTTTCAACATAAAGCACCCTACCAAGCCCAACCATTTGCATTTTGAGCCCTGCTGAGCACGGCCAACCGCAAAGCCTATGATCAGATCTACCAGTCTCAGGCCATTACTATGCTAATCATTGATACAAGACAAGCAACGCATACTTGTAAATTAATATGCAATAACTTGCAGATATCAAGTGTTTCTGAAATGTGACGACAGAGCTCTACATACAGGAACATTAATCCCTGCTCCCCCCATTTGTGCAGGCTTGTCAACCCAGCTGAATGTAATAATTATCTTGGTACCTATTCACACGTACTCAGAGACGCGACCCAAAAAACAACCTTAAATGTATAGCAAGAGAACCAGGAAGAATGGGTTTAAAGGACATAAAGCAGCAAGGAAAGAGTTGTCTCAAGCAGTCCAGTAATACATTAGCCACACGTTAGTCGAAGTCCTGATAAAGAGAACCATACAATAATACCAGCATTTATATATGTATGTATGTATATGTACATAAACATTTAAGGGTGTGGTACATACCGTGAAGTAAGCGATGTAGCTCACAGCCAGCGTCAAAGTAATTTCTATCACCGTATCGTTGAAAATAAACCCAAGCCATAACACAGAAATTATTCCAAAAGCAAGGCCTATGCATACACTAAAAAGGAGAGAGTCAGATAACCAAGAAAATTAGAGATTCAGTTGCCAAAGCTAATGAGATACCTACGCGCCGAGTGAGACTTTGGTTAGAAACTTTATTATGGCTGCCCAGTCAAAACTCTTGCCAAGAACCATCTTATAAAATAGCTGATAAACCACGATCGTTGTTCTGAACAAGGATAATGAAAGATTCAGAACAAAGTGAATTAGCAAAGATGTCACATATCAAAAGGAAAAACTTAGTTCATCTAAAAACTTGCTTGCTATTTCACTAGCAGAAACACAGTATGCTTATACATATATATATTGAAGCATATACCCATCATTCATCAAGGACTCTCCCTCAATAATGGTACTTAGTTTTTTGCTAGCACCAAGCTCTTTCAAGAGAGCAACTACAGCAACTGTATCAGTAGCACTCAGAAGTCCCCCAAGCAGCAGACAAGTTTTCCAATTCCAGTCATATGGGAAAGTGAGCTGCATCATCACAGAAAGAGCTAAACTAAGTTCTCAAAACAGATCAATATACATTGCAAGTGCTGTTTCAGATTTGCAAGAATAGCTTCGTGCAGAATACCTTCAGGGCAGACCCAAGACAGAATGTCGATATGAGAACACCAGGACCCGCTAGCAAAATCATTTGCATTATACACCTCTGCCCATTTAAAACAAAACCAAAAGAAATGGGAACTGTCTTATAGGATGTCCAAGAAAGTGCAAGAAGGACATAAAAATCACATAAAACCTAGTTCCTACAGAAAGAGTAGGTATCATGCGCAAACAAGGAAATTGCTCCTTAAGTGGTTCTTCCACACTGGAGGCAATAATATGAATCAAGGAGCCAACGTTTTAACTCATGTTACCTAAATCTAAGATATATTTTCGCCAAAAATTAAAAGCAGAGCAATAGGATATAAAGCTCGATCTCCTGTGAGGCCTATGCGGTTGAGATTGCCATTTGATCCAAGACGGTAATAGTACTGCAAACTCCATCCCCAGTGGACTACTACTTTCACCAACCCCATCACCACAAACCTTCACTACCACCAATTGGACTCTTACACCACCACCGTTTCCATCAATGCATCATTGTTGCAACTACCAGAACCGACTCCACCAACTGAACTGCTATACCACCCACCCACATGCACCCTTCCAATCTCTCCACTACGTTCGCCTCTCCACAGTGACACTTTATTACAAATTGAAAGGTGAATATTCAACTAAGATAATATCAAATTCAAGAACTTGAGGGCTAGCCCAGTTATCAGCAATTATATAAATTAATTTAGAGCGGTCCTACGTAGAAAGGACACAGGTTGCCCCATATTTTTCCAGAACCATAAGTCCTGAGAGGTTGTTGTGCAGTCACCATTGTCATAATATGAGGCTAGCCTATGGGTATCAGCCTGATATTTGAATGTGTCAATGCCCACCTAATTATAACAACTAGACGGAAACCCTCATGCTCTTCACAAGAGTAAGGTAAAGACCAGCGCCATTAGTTTCAAAACAAGGTCCACAAGCAGGATCTATTCAGCACAAGAATGCTGTCATAGGAAAGGAACAAAACCACAATGCGCCTGCTCCCAAAATGTGGGCAGTGGAAAAAGAAGAATGGAAAGGTGTTTTTTTACGATGCCAAGGTGAACTCAAATAGAACAGGAAGATGCATAATGAGAATTAAACCTTTATTTGATGTATTTCCATTGAAAACGAACTTTCAAAAAGAAGGGCCGGCAGGAAAACAGCCAAGAGAAGATCAGGATCAATACTTGCCCCTGCAAGTTAAGATATTGACAAAATGTTACTGCTGCATCTCAACCAATTTCGTACAAAGGAAGATTCACCTCTCTTAGAGGCGTAAAGACCAGTTTCTTGGAAGCCTACCTGTAAATGCTTGGGATTCCAATTTGACCCAAAAAATTAAAAGCACTTACAAAGACGAATGCCATCCCCTATATTCCCCAAGTGATGATGTGTGCCATACTCTGCATAACAGTAGAAGAATAACATATAATAGTAGCCATATGGATCGATCAGCACTTTCAGCAGTATTATAAAGGTTCAATTAACTGGACAAAGAATCCATGAAATTCTAAAGAAGTATTTCAGAGCAAAATATTTTGCTCAAAAGTTAAAGAGTAACAATCCATGCTTGCATAAATAAGAAATTGGCCGTCCAAGAACTACAAATCGAAGCGCCGTCATCACAGTACAGGGCAAACTAACAGTAAAAGCTATCTGAATGTAGCAATCAAATCACTAGGCACCCGCAAAGAAGCCTAAGAACACTATTTCTTACTATAATATAAATATTATCATTCCACACAGAAGTCTTTCTTTTACAGCATAGAGCCTCCCAGGTGTGCTATTTCGTAGCAGAACATAACCAGAGAGAAAAACACTTGGCATCTGCGAGCTAATTAGAGTCGACATAGAAGCCATGTGCTGGTGCAAGACTAATCCCTTCCAAAGTTCATGTGCACTAAGTATGCCGACTTGTTGTTCCTGCCATTATATCATCGATCACTTTCTTCTCGCATAGAGAATAGTCTAACCAGATAGAAGAGAGGACAAGCATCTAAAAGCTCCATCCATAACATCCATGAAAGCGATCGCATGAGCTGATGTGCATATATTTAGAGAGGACGCTTAGTTATTCCAATAGAAACCGACTTTCATCTTCAACCATTTTGCTTTTCTTGATTCATATTTCACAGATACACGGTTCGACGAACCGAAAATTTCAGCCAACGTTAGTGGAAGAGAGTTTGCCCAAAAAGCAGCTCGGAATCTTAAGAAAAATTTTTCCCATTGAATAAGAACATGAACCCAAACAATAAGGGTGTGTTTATTTAAAATTGTTTCTGTTCCCCGGAATACAAATTTTTGTTCTTTTATTCCGAGGAATAAAAAAAGAACAGAAACACGTTTGTTTACACTTTTATTCTCGAGTACAAAAAATCTATATTTTGTTCTCGGAAACAAATTTAAAACAGAAACAACAAGTAAAAAAACCCTGTTTCTTGTTCTCGGAAATATTTTTAAGAAACACTTTTTTTTTCTTCTCATTTTTCTTCTTCTTTTTTTCTCTTTCTTTTCTTCTTCTTCTTCTTCTTCTTCTTCTTTTTGCCCTGTTTCTTGTTCCCGGAAATATTTTCGAGAAACACTTTTTTTTTCTTCTCATTTTTCTTCTTCTTCTTCTTCTTCTTCTTCTTCTTCTTCTTCTTCTTTTTGCCGGTCACCGGCCTTGGCCATGGCTGGTACTGGCTTTGGCCATGGCCGGTACTAGCTTTGGCCATGGCCAGTGCTGGCGACTAACTAGATGAGGGCCGGCAACCTCGCCACAGCAAGGCTCGACCTCCCCAGCCGACGCAAGGCCGAGCCTCACCAAGCCAGGGCAAGGCCAACCTCGCGCCGCTTGGGCGAGACCAAGCCTCGCCGGTGGCCAAGCGAGGCTCCCCTGGCCAACGGCAATCTTGCCAGGCCACCAGTGAGGCTCGGCCTCGCCCAGCCGGAGGCCAGTGGTCGGCGACCAGTCAAAGAGAAAAAGAAAAGTTAAAAATTAAAAAAAAAACAAAAAAATTATATAAATTTACCAATAGTGTTATGTTCTTTTTCTATTCCAAAAACAGAAATTTTATACAATTATCAAATGTGTTCTTACGTTCAAAAATTATTTCTTGGAACAGAAATATTTTTTACAATTTACATTAGGGGAACAATTTTTGAACGATTACCAAACGCATCCTAATTTGCAACTTATTGGGGTACGCATGACAAAATTTTTAGGACTAAAATTGATTTCGGCTAGAAATTGAGAAGTTAAAAATTTTGACTTCGATTTTTTTTTTCAAATCTATTTCGAAATATAAATCTGTTCTAGAAATAGAAAAATCAAATGCGTTAAGAAGCATTTTTATTCCAAACCTGTTCAGGGAAAAGAATAAATAAAAAAATAAAAAAATAGAAATTTTATCATGAGCGCCCTTTGTCACCAATTTAACAAATCACTTGCAAAGGAATGCTCAACCTCACCAGTTCAATGGAACAAGTGACATAAATAGTAACTCCAGTAGTTCAAATTCACAAAAAGGCTCGGAAAGCGTGGCAACACACTAGTCTCAACGTTGACTTCTCCCCCCCCTCTCCCAAGCCGCCGCCTAGCGTCGCTACGATCCCCTACGCCAGTCCGAAAAAAAAAAAAAACAAAAAACAGAACAACCTCCGCCGAACCGAAGAACGACCTCCGATCGACTCCACGCCGGAAGGAAGGGGAGGGGGAGTAGGGAAAAGAAGGGAGAGAAACGGAAGGTCGAACCTATGGATCCGAGAGTAATGCCGAGGATGAGGAGGGCGACAGTGTAAGGCACGCGCGTGCCGCGGAGGAGGTGCCGGCAGGCGATCCCGAGCACGAGGCAGATGCCGACGAAGATGACGGCGTCGGTCGGGTTGGAGGAGGAGCCGCCGCCGTCGGCCGCCTCAGCCAGTATCCGGAAGGGGAGCAGCTCCTCCCCCTCCTCCTCCGGGAGAGCGGCCATCGAGAGAGACGCGATCGACACAGAGAACGGACGCGGGACTCGTAGGAGATTCTTCTTCTTCGCCCTCGCTGGAAATGGAGGCGGGTGGCGAGTGCCGTTGGGTAGTGAGAATCTCGGGGGGAATATATAACACGGCCGCGTGACCGCGAGAAGAGGCAGGAGGGAGGCGAGAATTATAAACAAAAGGAGAAAGCGAGGGGGGGCGAACAGCGACAGGTGGCGGCGGCCGCGGCCTCCTCCTCCTCCTCCTCCTCCTCGCCAGCCGCCATATTGGGATGATTACGTAAGTGTGGTCGTAGTGGTGATCAATGATAAAGGTCCAAGAGCGCCGCCTCGACCATTGGTACGTGCGCAATAAGGGCACGAGGATCTCAGTACGTAATATGTTGACATTATCTCATGCTGATTGTAAAATTGACTAATGATTAATTTATAAATATGAAAAAAAAAATCTCACAATTTGAATTAACGTTTGAGCTGAAAATGATGTAAGGAGGAGATTGTTGACTGACCAACGAGTCTAGACTTGATAATCATATTGTTGCTCCAACCTAAGGCCCAAGGTGATACAAGCTTAAGACCACCAAACCTCCCAACACCATGTGCAATAACATAATCAGTAGAAATATAAGCTGCTCCCCAGCGAATGAATATAGAGCTCGATTATAATCAATGGACATAAGCTGTCGATCTTATTGTATCGTTGTGCATACTAAATATAAGATATTTTTCCGTATCTATCTTTTTGCCACGTCCCAAAAGTATCTTTTTAGAAAAGAAAAAAAAAAAAAGGATATGTTCAGCAGAAGTCCTAAAACTTGTCCAGAAAGTGCAATTGAGTCCTAAAACTTACAAAAAGTTCAATCAAGTCCTAAAACTTGTCAAGTTAGTTCAATTGAGTCCTAAAGTTAACGCCGTTAGCCTTTTCCGTTAAATATCGACGTGTCATTTTAAATTATTTTTTATTTTCCACGTGGATTTTTTAAAAGATTTTTTATTCATTTTTTTCAAAAAATAGATTTAAAAACTAAAAAAATTAGATTTATTCATTTTATCTTATTTTTACCAAAAATTAAAAAGAAAAGTTATAAAATTATTTTTAAAATTATTTTTAAAAAAATCAGCCCTCTACCCCCGTCGCCGTGCCGTGCGCCGCCACCGCCGCCCATCGCCGGAGGGGCCGAGCGACGGTCGTTGGCCCCGGGCGGGGGGTGGCCGGCCCTCGCCGGCCCCGGGCGAGGGCCGGCGACCGTCGCCCGCCCGGGCGAGGCTCGCCCAGATCCGGCGAGCCTCGCCGGCCCGAGCGAGGGCCGACGAGGCCTCGCCCGGGTGGGCGACGGTCGCTCGACCCCAAGCGAGGGACGGCAACCGTCGCCCGGGGCGGGCGACGGTCGCTCGCCCCCGGGCGAGGCCTCATCGGGCCTCGCTCGGGGCCGGCGAGGCTTGCCGGATCCGGGCGAGCCTCCCGAGATCCGGCGAGCCTCGCCGGCCCGAGCGAGGGCCGACGAGGCCTCGCCCGGGGGCGGGCGACGGTCGCCGGCCCCGGTGAGGGCCGGCGAGGCCTCGCCGGCGAGGGCCGGCCACCCCTTCCGGGGCCGGCGACCGTCGCCGGCCCCTCCGGCGATGGGCGGCGGCGAACTCCACCGGTGCCGTTTTTTTTTTTTTTTTTTTTTTGAACAGTTTTTTTTTTAAATAAATTTAGATTTTCCTTTTTTAAATGAATTTAGATTTTCCTTTTTAGTTTTTAATCTAATTTTTTTAAAGATTTTGAATAAAAAATAATTTTAAAAAGCCATTTGAAAAATAAAAAATTATTTAAAAATATGACGTCGGCGCCACGTCGGCAATTTCCGTTAATTTTTTTGACGGCGTTAACTTTAGGACTCAATTGAACCAAGTTGACAAGTTTTAGGACTTGATTGAACTTTTTATAAGTTTTTTATGACTCAATTGCACTTTTTGGACAAGTTTTAGGACTTCTACTGAACATATCCCAAAAAAAAAAGCACCACTACTTTAAATAAAAAAAATCCTACTTGATGTGTTGTCGAAACTTTACACTTTTGCTTTCGACACAGGAGACGCCCCACGAGTTGCGTGCGCCCCACCTCTAATGGGGGTTTAGTCAAACTTTCTATTTTGACTTGAATCCATTTCCCCTCCTGCTTTTGGGCCTTAAGTACGATTTACCTATATAAAATAAATTATTACAAAAATATTTTCTAAAAAATAATTTAGAAGCTGGACACATGGACTCTAAAAAGTTCTTCTTCTTTTTTTTTTTTTTTTTTTGTCATATATGGACTCTAAATAGTTAAAAATGTATTTTCCATCAATTATTTTCAACCGAAGGAGAATTAATTTTGTAACTCCTATTATCTCCCGATTATATCCTCTTCATAGTGAGTTATAATGTCTATGAACTTTTTTTAGAAGTTATTGAGTATATGGTTTACGAAAGTAAATTTAGTTAATGTGTTGTGCATTAATTGTTTTTTTTTTTTTTTTTTTAGTGAAGAAAGACAAAAGGAAGAAAAGAAAGCTAGTTGTGCATTAATTGTTCATTGCTTTTTTTAAAAAATAAATTAATTTCCACTTGATTTACTATAAAATCATGACCCATTTTCTACTTGTTCGTCAGTTTAGTACCATGATGTGCATTCACATACGATTATATTCGAGAAAACACATCCAAAACACTTGGCTTTCAAATATCATATTGATGCATAAATCTTCTCAAAAACCATTGAAGTTGTCTTATTCCGCAAGGTGCACTCTGGTTTTTATGGGCACAAAAGCAGGAAGGAGAACCCCACCGAGCTTAACCATCCTTCTCAAATGTTATCCTAGAGTCTAGCAAGGGTTAGGAATGTCAAGGTCAAGCGATGCTTGCAAATAACAAGTTTCGGATTGTCAACTTTCTCAAGCGCTGTCCATAATTCAAAAGGCCAAGATTGGCGAGCAAGTCACGAGTTCCGAATGCCTCCAGTGCCATGTCACGTTCCTCATGAAATGGAAGATAGATGAGCGCAAGAGGAGTATGGACAGATAAATAAATAAGAGAGAGAGAGAGAGAGAGAGAGAGAGAGAGAGAGAGAGAGAGAGAGAGAGAGAGAGTACAATAAATAATATCATCATCGGGTGCCCAAAATCAAAGTTGGTGTAGAACACGTGCTATGTACGGCAACTCTCTCTCTCTCACTAATCGAATATTTTTCATTAATGTAAAGATAGGTTTGTAAAGTTAAGTCTTATTATTATTATTATTATTATTATTATTATTATTATTATTATTATTATTATTATAACCGAGAGACTACCAGAGATCATCATTTGAGCATCTCATGACTCTCTGGTGCTTGGTACCGGTGGGATCTCGTCGCAAATCGCTATTTAGATTGGTAAACCACCCTTGGGACCCCCACTTAAATCGCGAACATCCGGAGATTCGAATTCATTTCCTCGCCGATGATGTAGTAAAATTCAACCATCACGGCTACTTATGTGTGGATGTAAAGTTAAAAATAATATTATGGTTAGTTCCTATCTTTGGTCTTTATCTTGGACTTATGCACATGCACGCAAGCACATATGTATTTTGCACACTAAAAATGAGAAGGAAAAAATCGATTTAGTTAAATTTATTTAGTTTTCTTTTTTGGTCAGTAGTTGAATATATTTATATGAGTGGACTCATAAAAGTTATTTGGGGTCTATTGTTTCTAAATTATAAATGCTAAATATTTTCAATTTTAAAAATAACTAGAGCTTGCTTTGCCTTTTTCCTTACATTGTCAATTTCTTTTCTTTTGTAGATGTATTTAGTAAATGGAATGTTTATGTTTTATGATCTCCCCGCCTAAATTTAATATTTTTTTATAGCTTTCTACAAGGCCTTAAATATATGATTCTTTTAGTTTTCCTTTCGTGTTTGGATCTTTCAGTGGTTTTTTATTCAAGGAAATCATTACATAAAACAAAACAAAACAAGAAAAAACAAGAGATAAGTCAAAACTCGCCAAACACCCATCAAATCCGTGGGCCATGAACACTTGGGAGAGCAGGCAGCTATTACGTACACCTTCCCTCGCCGTATGTCTATTAGGTCACTTACCGGATTTGATGTATTAGATATTGTAAAAGAAACGAGGTCTTTTCATAATCCTTCCAGGAGTCATTCCTTTATAATAATTAGAAAACCCTTAATTCTGCCTCAAATTTATCACAATTCTACCCCAAACTTCTTTTCTATCTAAAAAAAATCCCCTAATTTTCATTTTAGTCCTAAATTTGCCTACATCTTGAAAGATCATCTTTGGTTTCTTTAAGATTATCGGTATTGAGAGACTATTGTTTCTTTAAGTGGAAGCATTGATAATAATACAAGATTATGATAATGAACCTCTAATTAATCTAGATATCGAAAGTCTTGAAGAAATTAATTGTGATTTTTGGACACATGAGCGGATTAAGTGTTCAAATGAAAGTTTGAGACTTTCCTTTTTAGACAAAAAGAAGTTCGAGGTGGAATTGAGACTAAGAAATTAGGCCGGTTCTTCTCCTTCTAACTTTTATCCTTCTCCTGTCTAGAATGTGTTTTTTTTTTTTGGTAAAAAGTCTCATGTCTAGAATGTTGTGTTCTCATAAATCCAACTTTTTTCTCTTTAACGTGGAAGGCACGGAACCTATTAAAACAGCAACTACCGAAATATAAAATCATGGGCAATTAAATATCTCGTGATCTTTAGAAAATTACAAATGGCTATCGTTAAAAAAAGAATCAAGACATCCACTTGCGCTGTGCAGAGATAGATTCGCGATCGAGCCCAGATCGATTTAGGATTTTGGTAAAATTATTGCGAATTAAATAATCATCGAGCGACCTAGCACGGCACAAAACAGGGAAAATTTAGACTAATTTCTGCTGGCCACGGCGGCGCTGGACCGTCGGATTCGTCTCGGTGGGCGATGCGCAACCCGGGCTGATTAGCCGTGATCGCGCACGTGGCGGGGCGTGAGTGGAGCGGTCGCTGTCGCTCGGTGATACTTTAGTCAAAGTGTCAAACCAGGACTCTACCCAGGCTGTCATATTATCTTTTATAATGAGTTATTTAAGGGGGGAAAAAAGGCATTATTGTATTAAGCGTGGTGGGCGAGAGATTACCAAGTCACCGAGACAAGGACAAAGGAGCTTTTCAGCCGACGTCAGCAGTTTGGCTGAGAGAAAATAGAAAAACGCTTCGATTGGTGAGAGAAAGAGTGGACAACGGAAGGCGCGGGCCGGGCATTTTCTGCTCCTCCCTTGACTCAAAAGAGTCTTTTAACATCCGTTCGTTTCACGAAAAATATTATGTTTTAAAAAAAAAAATTTTGAAAGTTGTTTTTCAAAAAAATGACTTTATTTTCCGATATTCGGCCAAAATTATCAAAAATTTAATTATTTGAGGGTAAAATATTTTCCACCGTTCGTTAGCTAATTTAATTATTTGAGGAAAATTATCAAAAATTGAATTTTAATATTTTTAATTGACCAAAAAATTAGTTTTATTTTTTTCTATTTTTTTAAATGAATTTTTAATTATTTGTCTTTTTAGAAAATGAAATTTTTTAATTATTTTTCTTTCTTTTTCTTTTTCTTTTCCTTCCTCCTTCCTCCTCCTTCTTTCTTTTGCTGCCGCCTCCTTCCTCCGCCGCCGCATGCCCAACAATGGTTGGCGGCCGACCAATACCTAGTTGCTAGATCCGCGAGCCGGGCGGGGCTCGGGCCTCGCCCGAGTGTCACGGGCTCGGCGAGCCACGAGCTCGCCGGATCTAGCGGCGAAGCTCGGGCTCACCTAGATCAGGAGCCCGAGCTCCGCTGTCAAATCTGGCGAGCTCGCGGCTTGCTAGAGCTCGGTGAACCTCTAGTGAGCTCGAGTGAGGCAAAGCCTTGTCGGCCTGGGGCGGAGCCTCGCCTGGCTTGCGGCTGCTTGCCGGCATGGGGTGGAGCCTTGCCTAGCTCACGGTCGGTCGCTGGCCGTCGTCGTGGTTGGCGATTGGCCAAGCTAAGGAAGAAAGGTGAAAAGAAAAAAAAAGAAAAGGAAAAAAAAAAAAAAGAAAGCATAAAAATAAAACAAAAATGTATTGGTGAAAAGAAGTTATGGAAAACATTTTCCTCATTTTTGAAAGTTGTTTTTTTCCAATGATGGAAAACATTTTCCTTGAGTAGTTTATTTTCCGTGAAATGAACACCGGAAGATCCGGAAAATTCGGAAAATATTTTCTTAAAAGTCATTTTCCGTGAAACGAACGGAGCGTTCTTTAAACGCTTCATATTTTCGTGTTGTGACCATGCTATCATTCGTACCGGCCAACGCTTTTCTTACGATTCTCCACAAATGGTTCCAGACCCTTTTTTATTTTTTTTTCTTCTTTTCTTTTTCTTCTCATTTCCACGCCTTCGACGTCTCATTTCACGGGTCTTGTAGCATCGTTCCCGTCGTTGTGTTTTCTCTCATTCGGGCCATTTTTTTTCTCCTCAAGTCGCAAGGCCTTAAGGAGGCAAATATCTGTGACGCCAACTTTGCCATCCTCCCCATTTTTGCTGGCATCGGCATTGGGTTCACAGTTGACATCCCCTAACGAGCCCCTTTGATCGGCTGACGCAGCCTCTTCTTGCATGTAAAAGGTAATATCAAGAAGCACCAGCATGGGGCTTATCATTGACCTCCCTAATGAGTCCCTTTTTATCGTCACACGCAGTAAAAAGTAATATTAAAAAGCACGGCCAACCGCCCACTCTCTCCCTTTCTCTTCCCTTTTCTAGATTTTTCTCTCCTCTTCTCACACATATGAGAGTGTAGAGAAAGAATAGGTGTCCCCACCATGTGCTGGCACAAAAGTCTGGGACAATAGGTGGGTTGTGTGCTTTTAGATGAATGTTAAGTGAAATTCAAATTAGTGATTTTATTTGATTGCAATGCAATGTCCGAGTGTTGAAATAAAAAGTGTGCTTTCATGTATTAATTTCTTGGAACACATGTCTATAAGGATGCATTGTTCTTTCATTTATGTTGTAGTTGTTGCATTTAGCCATAAACTCTAGTTGTGTGTAGGGTTAAATTTCAAGTTAGTTTCTGAACAACCATTTTCTAATTGTGCGTTTGTTAGGATTCATCATTTATACTTTTTTAACTTGTTATTTCACTCACTCCTGCTTTGCTGGCGATTGACAGCCTGAGGCAGTTGGCCCTCTACCGATGATGACAAGGAGGATGATCTTTTTTAGGAACTCATTGGGGTTGTTGGTGTATGTTTATTGTTTACCTTGCCTTTGTGCATCCAATTTTTATTTGTATGAATGTCAGCCAACTCCGGGATTTTTTTTCTGACAAAAAAAAAAACCCTGGGATTTTATGGCATTGTAGTGTTGAAATTCAAAGAAGCAATACGACGTCCCGGGTCATGGAAATTGCTTGAATTGCAAAAGAGTTGTGTTGAATGTGGAACACGGAAGAAATTTGCGTGCAACAGAAAGAAGTAAGATCAAGAAGGAAAGTGCCCCCCTCAACCCCCAAAAAAATAAAAGGAAAAAAAAAAAAAAAAAAAAGAGTAACCTCACATTTGACCAAAACAAAAAAAATGTACCACTTTTATGGAGACGTAACGAAAGTGGTGTGCCACTTAATGGATAGCATTACCAAAACACAAAAAAATGGTGTCTAAATTAAAAGAAGAGTGGAAAATGCACAATCCTTAGTAAACTTTAATATAATTTGCTTAGCAAAAACAAAATGTTATCGTAACTTTTAGTTAGATCTAACAAATTTAGACTTCCATTGCTGAATATGTTGTATTTTTGTGGTTTTTATGATAGACATGATTTGATTGCTCTAAATTTTTCCATAAAAATTACCAACGTGGCGGTCACAAGGGATGGACACCAAGTTCGGTTCAACCCGCAAACTAAACTGATTGATGATCTCAAGAAACTAGAACCAAAAATCTAAGATCAATTCAATATTCAGGAACCAATTTTGAACTTCTTTTGGAATAAATATGATTTTGCACATAATTACTTGACCGACATATGCTTTCTAACAAAATGATGCAACTTTTAAATTAATTAAATTTGACTTTTCACACAACACGAAATTTGGATAGTTTGGTTCCCAACTTCAATTTTTGGAAATTGGGAATCGCAGGATTCATTTTCCAATTTTATGAGGGGGGCTTTTTTTAGGAGATGATGGTGGTGGAAAAGTGGTGATCATAGCTCAGGAGAAGGAGGAGGAGTTTGTGCTCAGGGTGGACCATATCAAACAATAAATCGGTATCCTTCCATCCTCACCAAAAGGTCCAACCATGGGTCTCCTACCAGGTACTTTAGATAAATTGTGTGTTTGGTTCAGTATTTTGAAAGCCCATTAGGAAAATGCAAAGTAGTTTAGTCTAAAAAACTTTAGGCAAATGTAAAGGCCGTTTGGTAAACCATGTTTTGAGAGGTAACTTCGAGAGAAATGTTATTTGGTAGAAAACACATTTTAAAGGCCCTTTGGGTGATTAATATTAGTTTTTTTAATCATTTGTTTAAAATTGTAAAAAAAATAATGTATGCAACTTTTTAAATATAAATTTTGATAATAATACTAAAAAAATCAAATACATATATATATATATATATATATATATATATATATATATATATATATATATATTTAAAAAAGCAAACCCTTCATCAAAATTTTTTAATTTTTATTTGCTTAAAATTGAAAAAAAAATTATGTATGCAACTTTTTAAATATAAATTTTGACAATAATGCTAAAAAAATCAAATACATATATATAATTTTTTTAAAAAAATCAAATCCTTCATCGAAATTTTTTTAATTTTTATTTGTTTAAAATTGGAATAATAATGTATGTAACTTTTTAAATATAAATTTGAAAATAATGCTAAAAAATCAAATACATATATATAATTTTTTTTTTTTAAAAAGACCAAACCCTTCATTGGAATTTGTTAATTTTTATTTTTTTGTTGATTAATTTTTATTAGTTTAAAATTGAAAAAAATAATGTATGCAACTTTTTAAATATAAATTTTGAAAATAATGCTAAAAAAATACATATATATATAATTTTAAAAAAGCCAAATCTTTTGTTAAATTTTTTTAATTTTATTTTTTTAAAATTGAAAAAATAATGTATGTAACTTTTTAAATATAAATTTGAAAATAATGCTAAAAAATCAAATAAATATATATTTTTAAAAAAGACCAAAACCTTCATCGGAATTTTTTAAATTTTTTGTTTAAAATTGAAAAAATAATGTATGCAACTTTTTAAATATAAATTTTGACAATAATGCTAAAAAAATCAAATATATATATTAAAAAAAAGACCAAAATATATTTAATTTTTTAGCATTTATGTAAGTTTGATTTTTTTAGTATTATTTTGGCTTTTAAAAAATAATAACGAGGAAAAAATAAGAAATTTGAAGAATGAGTGATGATAGTTTTGGAAAAAAAAAAAGTTTCAAAGCATTTGGAAATCTTTGAAAGCTCAAAGCTAGTCTCTATTAACATTGGACTTTCGGTCTTCCCAATATCGATTTTCACTTGAAAGTTACTTCAAAATGGTTACTAAACGGTCTAGTATTTTCCTAAGGGGCTTTGGAAGCTGAAAGTCCCTTGGGAATATTGAACCAAATACACTTGCTTGGACCATTTTTTCCTTTTGGATGATCTACTGTCCTCATTGTCTGGAGTATCTATACAAAGGATACACTAGCAATCAATATCCCAAAAACAATGTCCTAATCAGGGATATTTAATATTATAATGAATCAATCGTTTGTCTCGGTCAAAGGTTTCTATGATGGCCTAGAGTTGAAGGAATCGTCAATAGCACAAAGATGGGCAAAAGAACGCTTCAAGTGTCATAACTTTGCACAAAGAGACACTTAAGTGCTATAACTTACGAAATGTACACTTAAGTGTCACATTCGAAGAAAAAATGATCACTTGAGTGCCACTCTGGCCAAAGTTCGGCCAAAATGCCGACGTGACATTTTTCTGGCGAAACACACCCAAAGCGACATTGTTTTGTTTTGCATGCTAACGTGGCTAAATAATGTAAAAACGACGTCGTTTTGGGCTGACGTGGTAAAAAAATAATAAAAAATAAATTAAATTAAAATTAAAAATAAAAATAGTTAAAATATTAATAATTAATAATTTTAAAATTAAAAAAATTTAAAATTTAAAATTTAAAATTTATTTGAAAAAAAAAAAAAAAACAAGGAAAGGGGGAGGCGGGCGAGGGATCGCCCTCGGCCCCCGCCACCGCCGCCGGGAAGGGTCGGCGACGGTGAGGGGAGGGTCGGCGGGGTCATCGGGCCCGGCTAGGGGCGGCGACCACGGCCGGCCGGCGGCGAGGACTCGCAAGCCCTTGCCCTCGCTAGATTTGTGGCCGGTGGCGAGGGCTCGCTAGATCGTGGCCGGTGGCGAGGGCTCGCGGCCCTCGCCCGGCCGGGCCAAGGGCGCCGCCGCCGCCCGGGGCGACCCCGGCCGACCCTCCCCCGCCGTCACGACCCTTCCCGCCGGTGGCGGCGAGGGCCGATCCCTCGGCCACCTCCCCCTTTCTTTTTTTTTTTTTTTCTAAAATTTTAAAATTGTTATTTTAAATATTTTAACTAAATTTAATTTTTAAATTATTATTTTTAAATATTTTAACTAAATTTTTTAAAAATTTAATTTAATTAATTTTTATTATTTTGTTATCACGTCGGCCCAAAACGACACCGTTTTTGCATTATTTGGCCACGTCGGCGTGCAAAACGGCATCGTTTTGGGCTCTTGGCTCGATTCGCCAAAAAAATGTCATGTTAGCATTTTGGCCGGATTTTGGCCAGATTGGCACTCAAGTGATCCATTTTACTTTGATTTTGGCAGTTAAGTGTACCTTTCATAAGTTATGGCACTTAAGTGTTCCTTTGTACAAAGTTATGGCACTTGAGGGATCCGCACGTCCACAAAGATGTATCATCAAGATAGAAAGAAAAAGATAAAAGAGGAAGTCTCTTCCTTTTCATTACTAAACTCAACAACAATAGTGCCATTCCTTTTCTCCGTGAACTGAGATTCCACCAATTGAATTGGCTTGAGATGCTGCTTTCCTTGGACTCCTCTATTGCCCTCGAGACGCTTCTTTTGCGGTCTTCTTGCTGTCAAGCTCTCTTGCCCTCGAGCTCTCTTCCCTCACGGCTGCCCTCGAGCTTTCTTCCTCATGCCCGCCTTCATACTTGCCTCTCTTCCCTAGTAAGATTTCTCTATTCGCATTGAGTTCTCTATAGAAATTTGTGTTGATAATTGCTAATCTAACTTATTTTTTAGCTATATTGGCAATTTTCGTTCGCATGTTACTTTGATTTGTGGTTTTTACAATTACTTGGTATACTGGTTCGTATTGAAGTTTAGATTGATTTCAATATCTACTTTGCTTGTTGAGCATTTTTTCAATATGTGGTTTTTGTCTAATGGAGCGATATCTTCAATCTACTTTTACATGAAGAACCATCAGGTTGATTTGATTTGTTGGTCACTTGTAATTTGATGCTCAATTTTTTTGGACAACTTTGTGCTGAGCATGGAGTTTTTGACTACATCACCTTGATTTTTGCTTTGTTGAGTCGTCTTGATTTGGCTTCGCTTCAATTGCTTCATTTGCTAGAGTTTCACCAAGGTCTTGCACCTATAGGTTATCGAGAAGTATTCAACCGTGCCCATTCCTCGCTATACTAAAAACTTGAGTGAGCATTTAGCGTATTAAAAAAGAAGTAAAAGATTCTAACTAATATGCCAAGTTATTCATATAAAATGCAACTGCAATTGTTACAATAGATTTGCACAATTATTTATGAAGAAATGCTGTTATTAATACAGATTTTGAACAGCAAATTTGGATACGATCGTGGATATTTAGTTAACCATGATACTGTAAGTGAGGGGGCGAGAGCTTGCATCTCCTAACCTGGCATGTTTACATGATGAAATAGCCGTGATAAGGTTTGTAATATTCAAGAATAATGCATTTCTTTCCTTGAGACATATGTGACCATGTTTATATAATGAAATTACTCTCTTTTTAATTGAGAATATCTCATTTGATGTGATTACTTTTTTTTTTTTTTATAAATTTGTTCATGTCTCTTTTACATTACTCTCAATGTGAAAATATAAAGATTAAAAATCATTGTTTTTTTTTTTTCAATTTTAAACAAGTCAAAATACTTAAATTGGTCACACCAAAGGACTTTATATATATATATATATATGTTTATCAAACATCAGTTTCCCCAAATTTACTTTCCAAGGCACTTTTTAATTACAATTTACTAAACAGTATTTGCATTTCATCGAATCTTTTAGAGCTCGCATGGAAACATTTACATTCCTTTTCGCCCCGGGAACAGAAACAAAAAAAATTGTTTGTTAGGGGGAACAGTTTTTGAACAAAAGAACACGTTTGGTAACGTTTGGTCCGGGAATAAAAAATGAACGAAACACGTTTGGTAAATTTTATTATTTTTTTTATTTCTTTTAATTTTTAAACATTTTTATTATATTTTTATTTTTTCCTTTCTTTTTAATTTTTCTTTTTTCGGCCGGTCCCCGCCTCCGGCGACCGGCCGACGGGGGGGCCAGCCTCGCCTCGCCCGGCCACGGCGAGGCTCGCCGGCCCTCGGCGAGGCCGAGCCTCGCCGTGGTTGGCCGAGCCTCGACGGCCGGTCGCCGGCGACCGGCGAAAGAAAAAAAGAAGAAAAAAAGAAGAAGAAAAGAAAAAAAGAAAGAAGAAGAAGAGAGAGAGAGAAACGTTTCTTTCATTTTTGTTTTCGGAACAAGAAACAACAATTTGATTTGTTTTTTTTTTTCTGTTCCAATTTCGTTCAGAAACAAAAAAAAAAAGGAGCAGTAAACGCAACCAAACGCGTTTACGTTCCTTTTTTTTGTTTCTGGGCACACTTTCCGTACAGAAGTGTGCCGGGAACACTTTTTGGGAGTGTTTCCATGCACACCCTTAGGCTAAAAGCCCTTCACCAAAAACTGAACCAAATATGGCCTTAGTTGGCCTCCATGGTTAATGATGAGAGGGCTGTCACACTAAGACAATTCGAAATCACCACAGAAATAAACGAGAAAATTAAGGACACCGGAAATTTATGTGGTTTGATCTAAGTATCGATATCTACGTCCACGGGGAGAGCCAGCAACAAATAATTCATTAGAATTAGAGTTTACAATCACTCAAATGCTCAAGTGTTTCCCATACCTAGGTTTAACCCCAGATCCAAAGTATTTATAACTAAACAACTCGCTTGGATATAAACTCACGGTACGAAATTACCGTACATTCAAGCTAAAAACAAAACGTTTTACGTACGCCAAAATCAAAAACTCTGGCATTTGTCTTTGATCCACATACGTAAATCTTCGCTTTCCTTTGGAAAGCTTCACGTGGCTTCAAGAAAACTTGCAGCTCTTCTCAAGCAGCGTGGACGTGCGGCTCCTTTTTATTCTCTGCTTTCGTAGGGTTTCTTTTAAGCCGCTTCATGCACGCCCAAAGAAGAAATTCGCGTGCCCAAAGTCAAAGTCTTGACTTTTGGGCCCACCACCTTTATCTTCTTTTTGCCTTCTTCTACTGCACCTACAAGAAAGATAGAAAAACCCTCACATTTTCCTCTTTTACCTTGTTTTGCACATCCAAAAGAGAAAGTTTAAGAAAGGAAATTGTTTCTTCTTTCTTCATCCAATTTACAATCCTTCGAAGAAAATCTTTATCGACAAATTCAATTTAACAAATCATCATCTGAATTTAAACTTGAGACATTAATTTAACAAGTATGATGAACAGCTTTACCAATATTCTTCAAGCTGCAGCTCAAACAAGAAGATGATAAATAGTGCTTTAAATTCGACCAGCAAGTGCACATTGTTTTATTGTTGAGGACAATCAATGAATTTAAATGAATGAGGGTTAGATTTGAGATTTAAGTGAAAGTTGATAATTTTTTTTGAGATAAAAAAGTTGGGGCTAAATTTGTCACTCTAACATACCATTAATGTTTTGTTTTTTATTTTTTTATTGAAATCAGGCCTAAAAGAAAGAGGTCCCACCACAATTCTTTCAAGGTTGAATTTTTATTTTCTGACGACTTCATGTGTATTACCATTTTTGAGGTTGGTTCCTCTAATGTCTAAAGCAATTATGAGAGAGAGATTTAAATTTATTGTGAATTTCTTTTCCGCTCTCAATTTTTTTTTTATAAATAAATCGTGGCACCATGCTAATCGAAAATATTTAATTTTATAGATAAATTTATTTTTATAGTAATTATTGCGACATGATATCATTAGATGTTGCCCTCCCTATGATTAAAAAAAGAAAATTGCTCTCCCTGTTATGAAATACATAAATGAATATTCATTATATTCATCTTATCTAATGTACTTATTATGGTACATTTGTATTATACATTTTAAATACATCTTCCTATACAATGAATGTTCATCTCCCTATCCAATACATGTATCATTCGATACATTAATATTAATGATAAGTACATTATTGTTTTCCTATAAATATGAGCTTAATTTTTGTTATAAATATAATAGTCAAAACGGTGATACAACAGTCAGAATAGTCATATAACAGCCATACACTAGAAATAAAATTCTCTCTTCTAACTTTCTCTACGATCTTTGGTGTTCAATTTTCTCTACTCAATCTCTCTATTCTCTCTATTATATATTTGCAACGCAATATTTTACAACATGTTATCAGCATGAAAATCTACCAACTGAGTAAGTAATTTTTGCAAGATAGGTGTTTTCTTTTTATTAATCAACTTATACTTCATCTTCTTTTATCAATTCTTCATTTTTATTTTTCTTGGCTCGAAATCAATTTCAAATCTAAAAGTATCATTCTACTCCTAAAGTGATGGTGGATATTTGGAAATCCTTTTAATTAATAAGAATTTATTTTTGTAAGGATTATGGCAAATATTGAAAAGACCAAATTCCACATCCGGGAAGTGAGTGGAAAGAATTATCTATTATAGTGCCTTGACATGAAAATGCATCTCCAAGGGCAAGGTCTCGCTAATGCAATTACAGATGATAGAATCTCAAATGAAAATGATAAAGCAAATGTGCTGATTTTATTCGCCGTTATTTGCATGAGAGCATGCAGACTCAATATTTATCCATACGAGACCCTCAAATCCTGTGGAGGAGGTTGACGGATATGTATAATCATACTAAGACTATTATCCTCCCTCAAGCACAATATGACTGGCAAAATCTCAAACTGCAAGATTTTAAATCAGTGTCTAACTATAATTCTGATTTATTTAATATTATTTCTTGGCTTGAGTTAAGCGGTATCAAACTCGCTGATGTAGAATTATTAGAGAAAACTTTCTCCACCTTCCATGTTTCGAATATTTTATTGCAATAACAATATCGATAGCATCAATTTGCCACATATTATGAATTAATTTCTATGCTCCTCACTGCCGAGTAAACTAATGAATTACTGCTAAAAAATCATGATCTTAGACTTGCTGACTCAAAAGTATTGTCTTAAAGTACATGCTAACTTTGAGAAAAATACTGGTCATTTTAAGAGCTATAAGCGCAAGTAAAAACATAATACTAGAAGGGATGACATGAAATTTAACCTCCCTAGGAAATCTAACTTTGGCCTGAATCATGACAAAAAAAAAAAAAAAAAAAAAAAAAAAGCCAAAGAAGGTGATTAATGAAAGTATTTGTCATCGTTGTGGCATGACTACTGGTCACGTACTTGTCATACGCCAAAACACTTTGTTAACCTATACTAGGCATCTTTAAAAAATACGAGTAAGCGTGGTGAATCTCATGCCATTGAAATCAATCCTACTACCATAACCACTGTTAAGACCAACAATATTCTTTTTGCTCCTGAAGTAGCAAATACATCATGTATGTCTCTGATATCTTTGAGAACCTCTGATTTCTTTGATGATGCATCAAATTGGTGGATGATAATTTGAACTTCGAATTTTATGATTCTAATAATTTCTTTTTAGTCGTTTCGCTTTAAATATATTAATTTTTTATTGTTCTTTCATATGGTTAAGAAATGATTATGAACCTTATATAATATTTATTTGACTCTATAACTAAGATGTAAGATTGATTAGCCCCAGCAGTGGTTATATGGCTCAATTGAGGGGTAGATATTATGAATTATGCATTACAGCATTGGTATGCAACGAGTTCACAAGATGCAAGATTAATTAGCCCTAGCAGTTGTTATATGACTCAATTGAGGGGGAGATATTATGAACTATGCATTGCACTCTTTTTTCTTTTTGTTCGGTTTTTTCCCACAGGGTTTTTCTGGATTAAAATTTTTAATGAGGCAATTAATGTATCCATAAAAGAAAGAGATCATAAAATTTGTGCTCTGCACTCTTTTTCCCTTTTGTCTAGTTTTTTGTTCCACTAGGTTTTTTCGGCTTAAGGTTTTTAATGAAGCAGTATCATTCGATGCACATTCGTAATAAATACAATGAATATTCAATGGGGAGTGTTATGAAATACATGAATGAATATTCATTATATTCATCTTATCTAATGTACTTATTATGGTACATTTGTATAATACATTCTAAGTACATCTTCCTATACAATAAACATTAATATCCCTATTCAATACATGTATCATTTGATACATTGATATCAATGATAAGTACATTCTTGTTTTCCTATAAATAAGAGCTTAATTTTTGTTTTAGATATAACAATCATAACAGTGATACAACAGTCAAAACAATTATATAACAGTCATACACTAAAAATAAAATTTTCTCATCTGATTTTCTCTACGATCTCTGGTGTATGATTTTCTTTACTCAATCTCTCTATTCTTTCTATTATAAATTTGCAACGCAATATTTTACAACACTCCCGATATTAATTCGTTGCACTCAAAGTTAAGACACCGACAAAAGTAAAAAGATCCATGGTTTTTCCTTTTCCTCTTTCTAAAAACGAGGAAAGGAGATGGGTCAGGAAGAGCAAATCGGCAACAATTCCGAGGGGAGAGGAGTTTTATCAAACCCTAGATTATGCTTTTTTACTGATTCCCTTTATTTTATATAAAATAATCGATAAAAAAAGGGGTATTTATTTCGTGATGTGTTATTGTTCATTCCTTTTTTCTCTTTTACTAGCTTCCAAATTTATAACTTTTTTTTTTTGGTCAGAAATTTATAACTTAAATCCCTCATTTTATTTCTTTTGTTCTCTCCTGTACTTAATTGAATCTATTTTTTATTATTATATCAGGCCTACAAAATTTAACATTAAGGAGTTAATTTAGAGGACCAAGTCGTATTTTATATCAAGACACCAATACATCTAAAACTGATAGCTTATATCACTCATAAAATCAAATCGATGGAAAATATTTTTACTAACAACAAAAATGTTTAGGGATAGATTAAGTTGATTGTGAAATTATTTTTCATTGTCTAATTTTTCTAAGCAACACAAGAATTATTATAGGACATCTCCAATTTATTGATTTTCATGATACAAATACATTCAATCTCTTTTATATTATTGACACGGCGCTAGGCACCACGTCAACATCACATTCAAAAGTTGTGTCACTTAATCAATACTACAAATAGCATTTTTATGATGATAGTACTAGTAGGTGATAAAAATGACTCAATTGCACAGACTAAAAGAGTTAGAAGACTTAATTTTAGAAATGAAAATAGTTACCGAACGTGATGGTACAAAACAATTCAAACACTGAATTGCAAATTTTTCACCAGAGTTATGGAACCAAAAAGCTACTTCACCTAAGTTTTCCTTCGTCAACTTTATCATCTTTCCTCTTTATCACGTAATTAATGACGAACTTTATATTTTAACATGGCTTTCACAAGTACAAAATTTCGTAGCATTTTTCCTTAATGAAATTCGTCTCCTCATGAAATTTGACTTTTGGTGACATTTCTCTGCAGGAGGATGGAAATGTCTTCTCATGAAATTTGATGAAATCGCCCCATTTTATCCCTTAGAAATGGGCATGATCAAAGTTCACTTTCAATTTTGTAGCGAATTTGAATTTGAATTTCTTGAGTTAAATAAGAAGCAACAATTAGATTAGTAAAAGATGGTTAGCAAAATATGGACCGAGAAGTAAAATGTGATGAGGATTGGTCTATTCAACCCTTTCACTATTACCTGTAATTTCATATTTTTCCCCGACTTATTTAGTATAATTGTCAAGATGTTCGAGTTTGCCATTTGTGGGAAGTTCGAATGTAATTCTCAATTAGATTGCGTAATTGCATGAGATAGGTTATCTGATAGCCTAACTTCTACTTTGAATTGCAAGGCAGTTAATTTTGGAAGATTAGGAAGTGAGGAGGTGAAGTGAGACAACGATTTGATCTCAACCGCTCCGGAAACGACAAAGTTTTTTTGTTTTTTTTTTGCCGTAAAACGTCATAGCTTTCATTAAGTAATAGACAAAAGATACAAATTACTTCCCTTGGAACATAAAACTCAAAGCTGGCATGTGAACCGCAGCATCAATTTGGCAAAAAAAAAAAAAAGTTTCTGAACAACAAGATATATAGTATCAATCCGCCTTAAAAGTATAAAAGAAAATCGCATGAGTAATTTCTTAGCTCGCAATGGCAATTCGAGGACGAGTCTCCCCTTCTCAAATGGCATCATGCTTCCTGGATCTTTCGTTGTTGAATCGAGAATAGGATCCATTGAAAGATTAAGATCTATTACATTTCAATCAAACGATGAAAGATCATAAAAGGAGATTTTGGTTATTCCTTTGATCTCATTAGCAAAAGGTGCAATTCTAAATTGTGCTAAAAATGGTTAGTACTATAAAAAAAGGGATAATACCCTAAAAAACCTCAAACTGGTACACTTGTGACAAATTTACCCTATGTTAGTTTTCGTTAAATTTTATTTTCAAATTATTAAGTTAAATGACACGTGACAGTTAACCAGTATACTAATTTAGGATTTTACGTTCCGTTTGTCACAGTTTACAATTTTTATGATTTTTTTGTGGTATTAATCCAATTTAGCATAGGGTATATTTGTTACAAATTTACCAGTTTAGGGTTTTTTGCAGTCGAATAAATTAGTTTGGGGTAAATTTGTCATAAATGTACCAGTTTAGGATTTTTTATAATCAGTCGGGGTAAATTTATCACAGGTTTATCAGTTTGGGGTTTTTCATGGTTAAAAAAATAGTTTTGGGTAAATTTGTCACAAGTGTACCAGTTTTGGGTTTTTTTAAGGTATTAACCCTAAAAAAAACCCCAAATTAATACATCTATAATATATTTTCTCCAAACTAATTTTTTGACTATAAAAAAATTTAAATTGGTACATCAAAAATTAATTTTTTATCACAAAAAAATTAAACTGGCACGTTTATGATAAATTTAACTTTTGTAAGTTTCCTTTGATGAATGCTATGAAAAATTACATATTGGTATATTTATGACGAATGGATGGTAAAACTCCAAAGTGGTTTTATTATTATTATTATTTTTCTTTTGTAACCGTATTTGATATTGAAGAATTTGCATGGACCTTATAATGCGAGAATATTATTTCAGAACCAGAAAAGGAAAAAAAAAGAAAGATCTAAAATAGAAGCAAAAAGGAAGAATCAAGGAATCATGTGATACCACCGTCCGCAGCGGTATAGCTGGTTTGGGGCTCTCTCCCCCTCACGAAGGGGAGGAGTTCGAATCCCAAATGTGTCATTGGGAATTATTACCTGGAGTATTGTGGTGGTGGGTCCCGTAGTCGCAAAAAAAAAAAAAAAAAAAAAAAGGAATCATATGATCTATGCAAATCCATATAGGCTGCCTTTGACAGTCGGGATAAAATTCGGGATAAGATATGATTTATTATATCCTTTGGTACTCGCTTAGGACATGATAAAGTCGGATATAAATGGGATATAGGCCGGATAAAATTATTCCATGAGGAAGGTGGGATAAAGGTGGATAGAATTTCTACTATTTATAACGGGAAAATTATTTTTCTCAAATAACAAACTTATTAAATTAAAAAAATTGAAACTATATTTCAATATAAATAATATTTGAATTCTAATTTAAGAAATTAAAAATAGAAAAATAAAAATTTATTTTTAATTAATCTTATTTTAGTTTATATATTTAACTTTGATTCTATCTTATAATAAACATTCAATCTATAAATTATATATTTATATTTATTATATATTTTAGGTATTTTTGTATTTTAGGTATGTTAGTAGAGTTTACTATTTGATAAAATTTTATTAAAGAATGATGAAAGGGGATTAAAGAAATAATAAAGAAAATAATATAAAAAAGAGGAAAAATAAAATAAAAATAAATTAAAGAATAGTGTTACGAGAGATTTTCATCATCTCTATTTATAATGATATGTTGTTACGTGATATGATGTGAATATATAAGACTTTAATACTACGATACACCAAATAATAGACATGATATAAAAAAAAAATCTCAAAATTTTATATTATATCCTATCCAATCCTATCCCGATTAGAAATCCGGACAACCAAGCGTAACCATAGTGCCATCATGGGTGCATTTGGGAGTGGCCTTTTAGAAGGTACTTTGGACATCAAAGCCCCTTGGGCCAAATAGAGGGTGTCTGGTGAATTTTTTTGAACCCCATTTGGAAAATGTGAGCTTTCAGAAGGTTGAAAGCCCAAGGTAGCTTGGGGCTGCCTTGGGCTTTTAGCCTTCTCAACATGTTAAGCTGATGGGCTTAATAAAAATATTTTCTTCGCTAATTTTTTGTTTTTCCAATTTTGCCCTTGATAATTATTTGTCTTTTTCTCTATTGAACGATCCCAGTTCTAGTTCTTCGTCGGCGAAGGGCAAGTGGGTGGGCAACCCCGGCAAGCAACCCATATCGCCAGCTCATGTCAATCCGAGCTCTCGGAAAGGTTCGAGCTTCTGTCTTATATATGCGCGCGGATCAAAAGCGTCCAATTTATCGCTATTGAGCACTTGGAAATCGAGATCTTCTTAGCTCGTCAGTTAATTTGACTTTTCCTCCTCCTACTCCTTGCGAGCTCCCCTTAAAGGTGCCGTTTTGTAATTGAGTTTCTCATCTATTGAATTGCCATGGCATTGATCGTCGTAAAACTAGCTGGTTTCTCTTTGGTTTTTGCACAAAGAGAGGAGAAGCAAAAAGCATTGCTTCAGTAATTTGCTTCTCTCTCTCCCTCTCCCTCTCTGATTTGTTCCCCCCCCTCTGATTTGCACCCCCCCCTCTCTCTCTCTCTCTCTCTCTCTCTCTCTCTCTCTCTCTCTCTCTCTCTGCGCCAAACCCACTGTAAGGGTACGCCCGAGGGGCATGACAATCAATTCGAAGAAGCTTGAACGCAAGAAACAAGAATAGGAAAGTTTAATTAGTGTACAGATTTTCTTGGTGGGCTGGAAATCAAAATGATTGCTCAGCAAGAAAAGGCTTTTAAATCCAGATTATATTAATTGAGAGTATTCAGAATAGTGTTAGTTTGTTGCCATTCGTTCAATCTTGGCTTAATATCTGCACATATATTCATAATCGCTTGTTCAAGAAGGCAATAAAAGAAAAAGAGAAAATGATCTTGAACAACGACACCTCTCTTTTGTCATGGTGGTCGGTGCTAATTTGTTGATCAGTCCACGTATGTGCAATGAAATGATGAGATCATACAAATGGAAAAAGATCTGATTAAGCATGGACAAAGAAAAGTTTGGAAATCCACCCCGAAAATGATATAATGACACGGCAGAACTCGTTGAATGGGCCACAGATGTTGGTCCTTTTAACGTAAAAAATGTATGGCCCAAGCAAGATTGAAGTTGGTCATTTTATGTAAGCGTAGCCCAAATAAGATCTGGAGATAATCCATCTTTGGTAGCACTTTCGCTCAAACACGCCTAAAATTACATTCTAATGTCAATCCAAATTACGGCCGTGGAGGCCGTTGGCCTCGCGCTACCGCAGAGACCTTCCTGGACACGAACGGCCACCTTGATCTCCATGGCCTCGGGCATGTGAGAGAGAGAGAGAGAGAGAGAGAGAGAGAGAGAGAAGCAAACGAGAGATTTGATGAAATTTAATTAAATTGACCCAAAGCAGAAGACACTTAAAGAGAATCGCTGCTGTAACTGTAACTCTCGTTACTTTACTTGTTAGATCATAAGCAGAACATCCAAACACTCAGCAAGAAAATAATATAGAATAGCAACAACAAAGACCCACTAGCAGACCTTACTAACTAGAACATGTGCAAAACAAACTCCAAAAGAAACTCCTAAAAACAAGCAACTTCCCATTGAAGACATGTAAAAACTGAAACTTGACTACTTCTACATCCATCCTTAAACTCATGTTGCAGACAATCAATTTAAAGGAATAAAAACAAACCCTCCCTTAATCTGGAGCATCCAATGACCAAACACCAAATATCAAGAAGCTTTTTCAGCTTTTGTAATATAAATAATTTGAGAGGCTTGGTGAGTAAATCAACAAGTTGATCTTCAGTTCTGCAGAAAACAAGATCTATCACTTTATCTTTTTGTGAGATCCCCAAGAAATGATACTTCACATCTATATGTATGCTCCTTCCATGTAGAACCAGATTTTTTTGAAAGTTTAATGGCATAGTCGTTGTCACAATAGATTGTCGTTGCTTCTTGTTGTTTAAATTGAAGTTCTCCAAGAATCTTCCTTAACCAAATAGCTTGACAAACACTTGAGGTGGTAGCTACAAACTCAGCTTTAATTGTTGATAGAGTAACAATTGGCTGCTTCTTTGAAGACCATGGGACAGCCCCTGAACTAAACATAAACACATAGCCAAAAATGCTTTTCCGATCATCTATATCCCCAGCAAAATCACCGTCAGTGAAGCCAAACAAATATGATTTTTCTCTTTTTTCGTAAAACAACCTAAAAGTTGCAGTCCCTTGAAAGTAGCAGAAAATTCTCTTTGCAGCTTGCAAGTACATTTCTACTGAACATTCGATGTACCTGCTTATGAGGCTCACACCATGCATGATATTCGGTCTCATTGTTGTCACATACATTAGACTTCCAAAAATTTTCTTATAAAGTGTGCAATTCACCCTTTTCCATCAAAATCTTTCAATAGCTTCAAACCAACCTTAGTTGATGTGGTCACAGAGTTGCAATTCTTCATTTGAAACCTGTCTAAAATCTCTTGAACATATCTCTTTTGGGAAATAAAGATTCCAGCTACATATTGAATTACTTCTACTCCTAGAAAATAATGCATCAATCCAAGATCAGTCATCTCAAATTTATCCATCATAGACTTCTCAAATGTATCAATCAAGACATTATTATTCTTTGTAAAGATAAGATCATCCATATACAAACATACCAAAAGCAATTTTCGACCATCACCAACTTTAATACATAGTGTACGCTCTTATAGACATTTTCTAAATCCTTCCTTCAAAAAATAGGCATCAATGTGACTATACCAAGCTTGAGAAGCTTGTTTTAACCCATATAGTGCCTCTTTTAATCTATGAACTTTATGTTCACTACCAAGCTTCACATAATCAAAAGGATGATCAACAAATACCTTTTTTTTGAGGTCACCATGCAAGAATGTTGACTTTACATCCAATTGGAAGATAGGCTATGAATTCTATGCTACTAATCCAATCACCAATTCTATGTCAAGTTTTTCCATGGAAGCAAACACCTCTTTGTGATCCACTCCAAAATCTTGCTTGTAACTTTTTACGACCAAGTGCGCCTTTACTTGTCAACTTTGCCATCTTTATTCGACTTTGTCTTGCACACCCACTTGACCTCGATTGATTTGTGTCCTCTTGGAAGATTTGTCAATTCCCAAGTATTATTCTTTTCAATGGTTGTGATTTTTGCATCCATAGCAATTCTCCAATTTTCTTTCTATACAACTTCATCATAGATTGTAGGATCACAATATGAAAACAAAGCAAAATAGGTAAGTGGATCTTCATATTGATTCATTTGTCATTTAGCTTTTTTCTCTTCTGGTTTGGAACATGGCATAGAATATACACCCAAAAATTCTGAAGTAATCTGCTGCTGGTCTTGTCTGCTTCAAGTTTCTTTAGGTGTCATATTCAGAATAGCAAGAGTGGGGCTTCTATTCAAAAGATGAAGACTCCAATTAACTGCTTCAGGCCAGAATATCTTTGGAACTCCACTTGCCATCAATAGACTTCATACATTATTTAGAATAGTGCGGTTCTTCCATTCACAAACACCATTCTATTATGGTGAATAAGCCACAGTGAATTGTCTCTTAATACCATGCTTTGCATAGAAATATGCAAATGCGCCCAAATTGTATTCGCCACCACCATCTGTGCGAAAGACTTTTATTGGATTTCCACTGTCTTTTTCAGCAAGTGTTTTGAAATTCTTAAATGCTTCAAAAGCTTCAAATTTTTCCTACAAAAATAAACCCAAATCTTCTAGCTATAATCATCAATGAAGGTGATGATATACTGTTTCCTCCATTGGGAACTAGAGATGGACTAGCGCCAACAGCTTCTTTGCTCTCCATGCTTTTCCATATGGAAATTGAGCACAATGTTGTTTGCTAACAATACAGTCTTCACATATTTCGGACAGAGTAATGATTGGAGCAATCCCTCCACCATCTTCTTTTGATATAATGTCCACAGTCCACCAAACCTGAGATGTCCATATTTGAAATGCCACACCCAACCTTCCTCTTTTAATTTTGCGACGAAGCATGAGTGGAAAGTGGTATGAAGATGTAGTGGGAACATCCAATTGGCAGTCATTGTAACTTGAGCAATCATACCCAATTTCGCATCATGGATTCTGCAAACACTTCCTTTAAGTGTAATTTCATAGTTCTCTTGTAATTGGCCAACACTCAGGAGGTTGGTCTTTAATTCTGGAACATAAAACACTTCTTTGATGGTATGTACTGAAGTCCCTTTAGGAATAATTGCAACTGTCCCTTTCCCCATGACTAACACAGTGGAGTCGTCTCCAAATTTTACTGTGGTGTGGAACAACTTGTCTAGTGCAGAAAATGCTTTATTGTCTCCACACGTGATTGCTGTAGCCAGTGTCAAGATATCACAAGTTTGAAGAAGTTTTCTCTTTTGGAGAATTTCTGCTTCTTCCTTTATGCTACAAAGTTAGTCATTTCCATAATTTGTGTATTTAAATTGGTTCAACATTCAAATTGGTAATGCCCATACTTGTGGCATCTAAAGCACTTCACTTCAGATTTGTCTACTGACTTTGGTTGAAATCAGTTGAATTTCAACCTCCATGTCTTTGTCCTTTGCCTTAAGAACCACAAGAAATATTGCCATTAAATTTTTAGTTGAAATAGCAGCAATCATTGGTTCCCCTTCCTTTGCTTTTGCCACTATTCGTTCTCATTGCTGATGAAAAGTAATATGCAATTGAGGCCTTCTTTGCCTTCTCTTCTGGTTCTTGCTGTAGGAAATTTTGTCCATGAACCAACAATGATCCTCGCAACTCATCAACTGAGAGTTCTTCAACGTTTTTGGCTTCTTGAATAGAATAGACAACAAAGTTAAACTTTGGTGTCAAGAATTGAAGAATCTTGTTGAATATTGTGATGTCTTCCGTCTTACCTCTATGGATTTGCATCTTATGGACAATCGCCATTTTTCGGGAAAAGAAAGCTGTGATTGTTTCTCTCGATTTCATTCTTAGTAATTCAAACTCCCCACAAAGTGTTTGGAGTTGCTACATTTTTGCCCTTGCCAAGCCTTGATGTTTCTTTTTCATGGAATCCTAGATATGCTTGGAGGTGTCTTTATAGAGAATTTTCTTCAAGATGGATCAGTCAATAGCCTGAAACAGATAGTTTTTAGCTTTAAGATCTTTCAATTTTGCTGCTTCTAGAGCTGTCCGTTGTGCTGCTATCAACTGAGCACTTGCCTCTGGTTCAGCAATACCAAAAGTAAAAACGTCTTAATACTCATTAGACTTGAGGAAATTCTTCATCAACATACTCCAATGGTCATAATGACCATCAAAGCAAGGTATAACAACCTGTACAAAGTTTTCTGTGGCCATTACTACTACTGCAAATAAAAACCACTGCCGCTCTCGTGTTTGATCACTCAAGACTCTGTTTGAACACCTATTTTTCTCCCTTATTGTGATTGATACCACTAATGAAATTTAATCAAATAGACACAAAGGAGAAGACGCTTAAGAGAATTGTTGCTGTAACTCTTGTTACTTTATTCATCATATCATAAGCCTATTAAATAGGCAGAACATCCAAACCACTTAGCAAGAAAAATAGCTACATAATAGCAACAACAAAGACCCATCAATAGACCCCACTAATTAGAACACGTGCAAAAAAAAATCCAAAACAAACTCCTTAGAACAAGCTACTTCCTATTGATTAGGACTCCACTATTACATTATTGAAGACACGTAAAAACTGGAAAAAAAAAAAAAAAAACTGAAACTTGACTCCTTCAACAAGATTCTCTCTCTCTCTCTCTCTCTCTCTCTCTCTCTCTCTCTCTATTACATTATTGAAGACACGTAAAAACTGAAGAAAAAAAAAACTAAAACTTGACTCCTTCAACAAGATTTGCTTCTCTCTCTCTCTCTCTCTCTCTCTCTCTCTCTCTCTCTCTCTCTCTCTCTCTCTCTATTACATTATTGAAGGCACGTAAAAACTGAAAAAAAAAGAAAGAAGCCAAAACTTGACTCCTTCAACGAGATTTGCTTCTCTCTCTCTCTCTCTCTCTCTCTCTGTGTTTGTGTGAAAATCATTGCTTTCGTGTTGGTTGTTGCTTCTCTCTTTCTGTGCCAAAACCATTGCTTCTCTCTCTCTCTCTCTCTCTCTCTCTCTCTCTCTCTCTCTCTCTCTCTCTCTCTCTCTCTCTCTCTCTCTCTCTCTCTCTCTCTCTCTCTCTCTCTCTCTCTCTCTATGTTTGTGCGAAAACCATTGCTTTGCTTTCTTGTTGGTTGTTGCTTCTCTCTTTCTATGCCAAAACCATTGCTTTTCTCTCTCTGTGTGTTTGTGCGAAAACCATTGCTTTTGTGTTAGTTGTTGCTTCTCTCTTTCTATGCAAAAACCATTGCTTTCGTGTTCGACTATGCTCGTATTGTTGTCTATACCAATCCCAGTTATCTATGACATACCCACCAAATTATGATTCTAGGATGGTTTAGAATGAAAGCTCAATTGCAAAACTATTCTAGGTTGTGCACAGATCTCTCTCCCTCCCCCTCTCCCCCGCCCCGGGCCCTTTTTCCTTCTATGTGTGCCAAAACCATTACTTTCGTTCTGTTCAACCCCGACACCCCCCCCCCCCCAAAAAAAAAAAAAAGAAAAACCTCCCCCTCCTATCTATCTCCCTCTCTCTGCAAAAACCATTAATTTCATTCGTGTTTTCACACCCCCTCTCTACAGAAACCATTGCTTTCGTTCGTGTTGACACCCCACCTCTCCCCCTTTTCTCTGCAAAAACCATTGCTTTCATTCGTGTTCTCCCCCCTCTTTCTTTGCAGAAACCATTGCCTTTTCTCTCTCATCCTGGCTCTCTCTCTCTTTGCAAAAACCATTGGTTCCGTGTACCCCCTCCTCTGTGTGCAAAAACCCTAAAATCCAGATAGTCGAACTTTAACGTGACATAGGCTAAGCTAATCATTTTCATAATGAGAAAATTCCCAAATGATTATTAGCTTAGCTTCTTTGACTAATCATTTTTCAGCACAGTACAACCCACCTTTGTTGTCCTTAGTCACTTCTCAATGGTGATGGTGGTGGTAGAGGTGGATGAAAAGTTTGCATACATCCTCTTGTTCTTCCTTCTTTATTCTCTTGATTCGGAAGTACATGTATCGAGACTCATGGTCCGTGATTTTTCTTCACATATGGCAGTGTCCTAGAGTGCTGTAAATTCTTGCCTACAATCTCCAAATAAAAGCATGGTTTGTAACTCTCAAGGAGCCAAGTTTGCGTGCTTGTTTGTCATGATAATCTTAGGGGTGACTTTGAGTGCCTTCATTTGGAAAGCGAGTGCTGACGGAGAGTGCGGGAGGATCTTGATTAGTACCGCGTTCACCAGCCTGAGTCCTTGCATGGCGGCAGCTACATATATCCAGGCTAAGTTCCCATCTGCTCACTATGATAAGGTCAAATTGTAAAAGTTTTCCTAATGTAGGCTATATTAATTGATATTGTAATTTACCGTTTTATGATTATTATAAAACGGGATTGGTCTAAAGTGAGATAGAAGGTTTCTTAATTAATCTAATATGGGGCTGGCTAGTGTGGGCTGAGTTGAGCCTGGCTCATAATGAGGGAGTCTGGTTGGAAACTCTATAAATAGTGCTCAAGTCTCTCCTCTAACCCCAATTCTCACATGTATCCTAACGTTAAATGTGAGGAGGCCGCCTCATTGAGCCAGTAATACGGAGGGTAATAGAAGAGAAGGACTTGCGTATGAAACATTAGTTTTCCATTTCCACTTTAAGAACGATGGATTCCAAAACAGGTGCATTAATCTTTCTACTCAATTATGCATGTTCTTATTTTGGTTATGGAGATTTTGGGATTGCGCAATTTGTATCTACATGTGGTATCAGAGTAACCATAATCCTATAAATTGAACGTATAAGATTTTTGCCCTAATTTGTGATTTTCGTGATTTTTTGTTCAATAAAAATAAAATTAAATCATAAATTTGGACTAGGCTCGACGAGACGAGCATATCCATGGGCGGCGCATCAACGGAGGAGGCCGCACACGCCCCCACGCGCTGCTAGGGCGTCGGAGACGCGCTCCACACGTGGTCACGCGCCCTCATGCGCTCCCACATGTAGGGCGCGGCTCATGTGTGCGTCGCTCACGTCACTATGACGTCAGCGACCGGACCTGACCTGACTTGTTGACCTGACCCGACCCGTTAACCTAACCTGACCTGGTCAACTATTGACCGGATTGGTCAACCGGTCGGATTGCTACCGGTTGGACCGGTTTTGACCGGTCAAGATATGCCTGCGCGTGGGCTCCATGTGCCGCGCACTTAAGCAGCGTGCGGGCACGTGGAGCATTGGATTGACGCGTGGCTGACGGTGTTGGATTCGTATGTTCATCCTCTATGTTGTGGTGTATTTATTTTACGTGTTTGATGATTTTATGGATGTGAAAATACATACAAAACCTTAAATACGTGTATTTTTAGTATATTTTGCGTTTTTTTCTTGTATTTTCTGTGATTTTGGAAATACAAGTATTGTGTTGTAGGTATGTTATCACATAAACATTATAAACGTATGATTCATTAATAAAAATTAAACTTTATTGTGAACTGAAGCTAACTTAATGAAATACAACCATTATGAGATAATACTTGAATTATGTATTGACGTAATGAGAAACAGTAAAAGTTATGAAACTTTTGTTACTTATGCATACTCCTTTACACGCTGGTAACTTTTGAATGATAGACGTCTTAAAAACCTGTGACCAAATTAATTGTACTAATTAATACATCTGCTAAAAGTGGGTAATGCATGTCAGTTAAGTTATTGTATATTGTACCTAAACTCATTTGGTCACTTATTAATGTCCATTAAATTGAACATTTTTTATGGTTAAAGAATATGACAATATTTACGCAGAGTAATAGTATCTATTGTTATAATTTAGATATTTGGTTTTGTGGTCTGACTTAATTTATAGGTCATTGGTTGATGCAATGATATTTGTTATTTAAAATTGGCTAATATATAAGTTGTTGGCCTTGGAGTCATGTTTGCCTTATGAAATTCATGAGCGATAGTGAATCAGTTATCAGGTTTTTCGATTTGGTGTACCTTGTATTATTATTGATGTTAACTTTTAATAGATCCTCCATATCAACATTCTTTTTATGTTGTTCTGGTAATCTGTAATCGGGGTACATAAAAGATGCTTTCTTCTCTATTATAAGAAGTTTCTTGTGTTGCTATGATCGGTAATCTCATAGGAGTTTGTCTTTTAGGTTCTTGTATATATATATATATAAAATAATGTAATTAGCATGATATGTGATTTTAGTAATTTATTGCCCCTATTACTAAAGTTAAAATTACATGTATATGGTGTAAGTGAAAAGTAAAGTTTATATCCTTGATATGAGACAGTTTCAATGATTCAATTGAGTAGTGACTGCTAAAGTGGCACACTTGATTGGGTTTGAGAAATATCGGTCTCGTATAATAATTGGGATGTCTCCTAGTCTATTATGTGGTTATACTCCCAAAGGATGTGATTATGTATTAGTTCATGAAGGGATACATGATGATGTGGTGGATGAGTGACTAATCTTGGTGGTTTTTTTTTTTTTTTTTTTTTTGTAACCCGGGAACCCTCGTACAGCCGGTAGCTGGCGAGGTAAACCCGGGGTGACGCTAGTGAAGGATCCACCACCCCAACGTTACGCTTAAGATCCTGTGCGGCCAGCAGGATTCGAACTCCTCCCCTCTTCGCAAATGGGCATGGGAGCCTTATCCAACTGGGCCACCACAGGCAGTGGTACTAATCTTGGTGGTTCATATGTCTAAATGTGATGAATTCACGAAAATTAGAATATATTCTCATAACTGCTATCATGTGGAGAGTGCACAACTGCATGTCATGTATTCTGCCCAAATGTGATTATATGATTATGCATGTAACTTTCTGAATGTATACTTGTACGTCAAGTTACACAGTGCTCACATGATGCTAATTATATACATTGCTTGTTTTTTCAATCACATTTTCTGTAATTAATAGCTCAATTATTATTGAGGTTTTTACTATTTCAAATTTTAAGTAGTGGACATATGATTTGCTGCTTGGGAAAAGAGTAATAAATTTACTTACTGTCTATGAAGCGTTCCATTTATGAACACTTGTAAAGTGGTTTGCCTATGGGCTGCACTGCTAAACAGATGATGAAAGCCATAGTGGCTTGAAATTATGTTTTGTTTAATACCGAAATTAGAACACATATGCAAAGATTGTGTTTTAAGTTTTAATGACATACATTTCATATATGATTAAAAATGTTTCCAAAAGTTTTTTATTTGAGGAAAATGACCAAGATAAAAAATAAAACAGTTACAATTAGTCTTAAAGGTTGTTAGGCCTAATAGTAGCAGTGAGTATTTTGACAAATATGACAATGTGAAATAGCTTAAAGGGTCATTTGTCAAATATTTGATAAATTCCGGGGTGGTAACTTAATTATTATGCTTGAAAATCTTGATAAAAAGATTTGGCCAAAAGGCATAAATGCACCATATTGTACATGGTGATGAGTATGATTAGTAAGACTAATTTATCCGGTCTTATGTGGGCTGATATTTTGAAAGCAACATTTTCACATACAAAATGTATTTATTATCAAAGTTATTTCATAAACTTCTTTTAAATTATGGACTGGACATAAATTATTTGAATCATATTAAATTTAAAGGTAGTTATTTAATCCAATATTAAATGCGTTGGAATTTAGATCCACTCGGAATTATTTTGTATTCTACCCAGATTGTTAAAAGAGGTATTAATTTTATGACCCTAAAGAAAGTACAAGAATTATAGAATTACATACTATAAAGTTTTTACAGTTCGACGTAATTGTAGAGGATAACTGCTTTCAGACTATTAAAAATAATAGTACGATGGAAAATCACTGTGTTTTTATCTTTTTATATACAGATAATTGTGGTACAGACAATTATGGAATCTCCTGTACCATAGACTAAACTTGTTGAGGTTTAAGGTACTATTCTTGATATAATTTATGATGAAAAATTCTCAAATCTCTCAAGTGTAGAATGAAATGGTTATAGCATTACTCAGGAGATTTGTTAGGGAAAGACGATAAGTTATTCCATGATACTATATAGTCCATTTATGAGAACATAATTACAATATCCACTATATGGTTGTGATTAAATGTCATAAAATGCGATGTACAATTTATGAAACATCTTAGTGTTTGGAAACTTATTGAGTTGCCTAAAGATTTCATTAGTTGCAAATTGGCGTACTAAACTAAAATGATTTCATAGAAAGATTGTAAAGTTTAAAACTAAATTTGTAGTTAAAGTTTTCACTATAAAAGAGGGGTGGATAGTTTATAGAGAAGAAATAATAATTTTTCTAGTATTTTTAAAGATTCTTTCAGAGTAAACGTGTAATTAATAGTTCATTTTTTATATGGAGTTATATCAAATAGATATAAAATCTATATAGTGCAACTGGAGGATTTTGCAGCAAATTCAAGTAAACTTTTGTGTAGACTGAAAAGTCTTATTTATAGTCTTAAGAAAGTTTACAGACAATATTATTAAAATTTCATAGTATTATTATTTTGTTTAATTAGGAACAAAGTAATTCAATATATTGTAAGGTCAATGTGAGGAAATTTATTTTTCTCATAGTCTATGTACATGATATTTTGTTTACAAATAGTAACCTTGAAACATCTTTTATCCTTTGTATTGAGGTCCGTAAGGATTGTTTTCGCCATATTATATTAGATTTTCTTAGAAGACATTTATTGGAAATATTCAAGTCAGGAATTGTTCCTGTCATTAAAGGGTAATGGATCGAATCTATCACATTGTTTTTATTTAGATATTGAGAAAATCTAGTTAAATGGTGTACCTTGTATTAGTGTACTTAAAAGTAGAATGTATGTCGAATTTGCACTAGACTATCGTCTTTGCGATGAGACTTCTAAGTAGATATTAATCAAATCTAGGATGCGATCACTGGGGGCGCGTATGACAACCATTCTGTTCCAGAAATAATTTAGAACAAAAATATATTTTTCTATTTCTATTTCTAGAAGAGTTTCTAAGCAAAAATAACCGTTTGATAACGACACAAAATTTCTACTCTAAAAATAGAAATTCGTTTGTTAATGACACAAAATTTCTTCATTTTGGATGGTTGCGGCGACGACCGATGACCTTTAATATAAAAAAAAAAAATAAAAATGATTTAGTAACAAAAAAATAAAGAATAAAATAAAATAAAATAAAATAAATCATAAAAAAATAAAATAAAAATATCATTTTATTTTAAAATAAAAATATCCTTAAAAATAAATTTATTTTATTTTACGAATAAATTTATTTTAAAATGAATAAAAATTAAAAATAAAAATAAATTTATTTGGCAAAACACTCAAGACAAATAAAAATAATTTATTTTTATTTATCATAAATAAATTATTTTTAATAAATTTAATAAATTTATATTTAATAAATAAAAATAAAATGATTAATAAAAATAAGGTATTTATTCTAATACATTTATTGTTATTTTTAAATGAATAAAATGAATATATTTATTTTTATTTATTTTTAATAAAATGAGGAGAGGCGGAGGAGGAGGAGGAGGAGGAGGAGACGTAGAGGAGATGAGGGAGGACTCACCGAAATTAGGGTTTAGTGGGAGAAATTATTTCGATTTCTTTTCCAAATCAATTTACGGAATAGAAATCTATTCCGTAAATAAAAAAAAGAGTAGGTATATCAAACAGGTTTCTATTCCAGAAATAGGTTTGGAATAGAAAAATTATTTCTGAAACAGAAATTTTGGTTATCATGCACCCCATGGATTGCCGTCAAGAATGTTTTAAGGTACTTAAAGAGGACAATAGATTATATGCTAATTTACAGACATGTTCAATTCTTGCAGCTAGTAAGATATTCAAATGTAAACTTTGATGGTTGTTAGGATGACATGTGATCAATAACGGAATACATATTTAAGTTAGTAAGAATTGCAGTAAATAAAGTTTTATGTTATCTTCTACTATGTAAGCAGTGTTAGTAATATTTTTTTTAGGTTGTTACTTGAGCTAATAGACTCCGAAACCTCATTAAGAAGTTGACCATTTTTAACTTTAAGTATAGACGCATATGGTTGTATTGAGAAAATAAATTTGTAGTATTATTTTTTAACTACAGAGGTCTCAAGGGGTCTAAATATATGGTGATCAAAATTTTTGACCAAAAAAAAAAAAACGGTACATAAATGTGATGTAATAATATAACATATTTTCACATATGGTTGCAAATCCACTAATTAAAGGCCTACGCCCATGTGTATTTGAACGACATGTCATTAGCATGAGCCTAGGAGTATCATGAGATGATATTGTTTAGTGAGAGTTATTTTAGTTTTATTCTGACAAATGTTTCATCTGTATTCATTACACTTTGTAATGGTTTGATAGGTATTAACTTTTGCATTCAATAAAATATTTTTGAATGTGTTGTTATTATGTTGAATACATATTGATAAAGTCTCAAGTTACTGTATAAACCTTAAGTGAAAATTAGGGGCATCCGGTTATTAGCCTTATGCATATGTTTTGTTATACATAAGGAAATGTTAATCGTAAGGATAAGACATGTGGGTTCATTGAAACCAAAAATACATTTTCTAGTGGCACAAGTTTTTGTGACGCTTAAGATAAGAATCAATGGGATCTCTCTATATGAGAGATGTTATCAATTTGCCACACTACTATATTAAATCCATATCAATAAAGTTGAGAACATTCGTGATCATGGAAGGCTCTGTGTGTATACATGCAGTTATTGCTATGATTCGATGTTTGAGACTTTATTAGATAGAATTGACTATTAAGAATTATCTCTAGATCAAAGTGCGCACATATAGTACAATTTCAATTAATATAGCCAAACCGAGAGAATGTAAGAGTTTTCCTAATGTAGGCTACATTAATTGATATTATAACTTACCGTTTTACGGTTATTATAAAACGGGATTGGTCTAAAGTGAGATAGAAGGTTTCTTAATTAATCTAATATGGGGCTGGCTAGTGTGGACCGAGTTAAGCCTGGCCCGTAATGAGGGAACCTGATTGGAAACTCTATAAATAGTGCTCAAGTCTCTTTTTTAATCATAATTCTCACATGTATCATAATGCTAAAGGTGAGGGGGGAGCCACCTCGTTAAACCACTGATACGGAGGGCAATAGAGAATAAGGACTTGCACGTAGAACATTAGTTTTCTGCTTCCGCTTCAAAACGATAGATCCCAAAACAGGAGCGTTAATATTTCTATTCAATTATGCATATTCTTGTTTTGATTATGGAGATCTTGGGATTGGGCAATTTGCATCCAACACAAATCACTCATGCAGATCAATTCTCACTACCTCTACACTGTCTTTCACTCTCCTGCAGCAAAGTTTGCCAGGATCGTTCCAGTTGCGGCTATGTTGATCCCCAAGAGGACTCTCCTGCAGCAAAGTTTGCCAGGATCGTTCCGGTTGCGGCTATGTCGATCCCCAAGAGGTGCAACATTAAGAACAGGCGCACCAGAAGGAATGCGTAAGTGAGTATCACTACTTTTTACATAACATTATATTGACCGGCTATTTATAATATTAGAACGTCAGCCTGAATCAATAATGTTTTTGTCTTCTTCTCAATAAAGTGATGGCTTGAGAATATTGGGGTCTTCCTAGATAAAATTTGACAATGCAAAAGGGTCGTTCTCTTTTTGGTTGGCTCGGAATTATCTACGGTAATCAACAGTTACATATTTTGGTGGAGCAGGTGCCTCATTCCGCTGAAGTCGTTTCACATGATATTTCATATCTCGGTTCCCCATCGATACCATGTAGTTCTTTTTACTTTTCATCCAATTATAGGTTAGCCATGAATTGGCTCATTTTACTTATCATCCAATTATAGTCTCTTTTTAGCAAAAGAGAAACAAAAAGCAGCAAAGTTTAGAAGATGAAAAAATGAATGGAGTTGCTTGTAGTTAAGTTCTAAGTTCTTCATTCCCTCATTTTTAGCAAAGTGAAGAACTCGGATAAATTCTTCTCTTTGAACTTCAAGAGACAAAATGTAGCAAACTTTAGAAGATGAATGAATGAATGGAGTTGCTTGAAGAAGCATCCGCTGTTCTCGATTTCTTCTTTCATCTTCTTTCCAATTATTTTTTTTTAGAATATGTGATCTTAGTATTCATGAGATATCAACTTTGGCCAAAATGGATGCTCTTTTTGCCGTTTTGACCAAGAATATGCAAAAGAATCGCTGCATAAAGTAACAGACGAAGAGCTTATGCAAAAATTTTGCTGCGCCACCATGTACATGTCATTGAGAACTTACAACCTTATTAGGTCCCTCATAACCATAACGCAAGCAAAATTCAAGTCCATATTCCAGTTCGCAATTTTGACCAAAAATATGCAAAAGAAGCACTTCCCAAAATAAACTCTGACAAAAAGCATCCAAAAATGGCGATGATACAAATTGGAATTCCCTCCGACAGAAAGCATCCGAAAGTGGCGATAATACAAAATGGAATTCCATGGAATTCCAAGAGAAATTGTACAACGTATATTTTTTTCGTACAACTTCTCAAGATAAATCTTTTTATTCATACAAAATTACTTCAAATTCCATCTCCTAGCGAGTGAAGTGCTTATGCCCCTTTAAGAGATAGTTTTTACATAGGTTGGCCATGAATTGGCTCATTTTACTTTTCATCCGATGATAGTCCCTTTGTTGAAAAATTAAGATGTATACAACTTCCTATCTGTCTATTTGACTAAATAGCTAACCATGAGATTTCCTAAGTCCTAGTAAACATTTCCAATTTCGCATGTCATCTGCTGAATTTCAAACGGAGTTTAAAGAAAAGACTTACTTGAGATCAAGACATAATATATTACAAATATGAAGTTAGTACTTGGATAGAGAATAAATGTAAATAGATTGGAACTAGTTTAGGAATAAATATTTAGGGACAATGTCAAAAATAGTCAATATACTCCCATCCAATATTTAATTTGGTCCTTAATCTTCGATTACGACCAATTAATCCTCGTTCTCTTTTAAGGACATCAATTTTAGTCTTTTGAAATCAAATCTGTCACTGGTGGCTCGCAGAATTTTTCGGAGCAAAGTCGAACTCACCGGAAGAAGGAGTAGTGGCGCAAGTGCTTTGGCAGATCTGGAAAAACCGAAACAACCAGGTCTTCCGCTGCAAACCCCCACAGGCCACAACCAGACTCCATAGTCGACGAAGCTCAAGCACAAAGCAAGAATTTCAGCCGATGGACTCCAAGCAAAGGAAAGGGAAGAACTAATAAGCAGGACCGACTTGTGAGATGGGAGACGGCCAGTAACTGCCTGAAGCTGAATGGTGACTCTGTTGACGGCTCGTGGGTGGATGGAGAGACGCCAAGCTTAGTTGCAGGGATCTTGCTCAATTAAAGTGGTGTGATCGTTCATGGCTACGCCAAGGAGATCCGCGCCTCTTCACCGCTGCGAGCAGAAATCCTAGCGTTGTTGCACGGGTTGCAGCTTCCTGAACCATAAAGCTCTTAAGCAGATGTACGACGGGAAATGCAGAGAGTGAAATTGGCAGTGATTCACCGGCGGACCTCGTAATGGGCCGAACAGCTGATTCGTGGGCCGTACGGGAACTAATAGAGGAGTGTAAGAAGCTCTTGGCCCAAACGACTTGTGTAAATTTAACCCATTGTCCAAGAGAAGCAAACCAAGCCACAGATTGGGTAGCAAAAGTCCACCGACTCAAAACCCTTCTCTCAAACTGAATTGTCCCTTGAAAGGCCGCCAATGAACGCCGTGGCCCTCGCTTGACTGACCCTCACGAGGGTCGCTTGGCACGCCATCGAGGGCGTTCCGTTGTTTGCTCTTGGTGTGGGGGCTTGCTGGCGAAGCTGGGGCGGCTTCCTACAGCTTTATTTGCCAACTTAGGACACCCCAAAATAGCCTTATTTGCTCGTCCATTCTTTTCTTTCCTTATTTTATCATCAATACATGGGGGAAAATTGAAAAGGGTTAATTACGTGAAAATTTGGAAAAGAAGTGGGTGAATGGAGAGCGGCACAAGTCTGAACAAATTTTAAAAATTGGATGATGAGAGGGAACAAAAATGAGATATGCGAATGTGGGATTATGCGATAATGATTTTTTTGGTTAGGTGTCAAATTCTATTGTTTTCAACAAATCCGATCTCTGGCTTTCTTATGAGATGCATGGATAATCTATGAACGAAAATTTATGTGCCAACTATATATAATATATTTGTGTTAAAGAAAAAAGAAAAAGATTGTTCTAAATACGTGGAGAAAAATTAAAGCATCTAGATTAGTCCCGGACAGTTGGTTCTTAGAGAGATCAAGAATAGACAAAACATCTGACATGCATAATGAAGTTGGAATGCCACTGGTAAGGTTACTTCCAGAAAGGGACACTTGACTTAAAAATGGCATATTTTTTCCTATAATTTGGGAAATTTTTCCTCTAAGTATATTGCCTGAGAGATCCAACACTTCAATGTCACTTCATCTAAGATGTTAGCATTTGACAAGTCTAACGCCTGTATTTTCCTTTGTGTTTGAAGCCAGTTTGGGAATTCTAGTCCCATTTTGCAACTTGCCATGAAAGCTTCTTGAATTTGAAAAGGAGGAACCCAAGATGTGCTAAGATTTATGACAAGCTTGTTCTTTGAAAAGTACAACTTGGTCAAGTTGGTGAGATTTGCAAAGTGATGTTCGTTGACAACTCCATCCAATTGATTATCACTAATGTCCATCTTCCTTAGAATGGATAGTTGCCCAATACTTTCTGGAATAGGACCTGAAATTGAGTTCCATGAAAGATCAAGGAATTCGAGATCTTTGAAATTCTCAAATTGATTAGGCAAGTGACCACTAAAATTGTTGCTGGAAACATCAACAATCTTCAAGTGATTTTGTCCACAAATCAAAGCACCGTCTTTGGTGTCAGAAATCCTCCTAGTAAATTTGTTAATATGCAACCTTAGTACTTGTGGATTGCAGAAAATGCTCAAGTTTTTCAAGGGCTCACCTTTCAGCTTATTTTTAGAGACATCAAGGAATTTAAGCCATGGATTATTTTCAAGGATGACAATAGGGAATATATGTTGGAGATCATTATCACTTAAATCAAGACGTTCCAGTTTGCTGAAGTTTTGAAACCAATGAGGAATAGATGAATCCAAGGAGTTGTAACTCAAATCAAGGAATCTAAGAGAAGTGAAATTGACATGTAGAGAGGTTGGAACATACTTCAAATCACATTGACTCAATATTAAAAAATCTAGGGAGGAAAGCATGTTGATAGGACTTAGCCATTCTTTGGTATCAAGGCCGTGAGTACCAGAGAGATCCAAATACTTCAAGTTGGAAAGTGTGGATAGCCATCGAGAATTCCCTATTCTTAAAGAGTGCACCCACCACCCACTACTAAGATCCAAGTATCGTAACTTGGAAAGGTTACTCAACTAATGAGGAATATCTCCATAGAAACCTCCACGGGTGAGGTTGAGATACTCCAATTTTTTAAGATAAACTAAAGATTATGGAATTTTTTGGGTTGAAAAATCATTAAAGCTGAGGTCTAGATACTTCAAATGCTCTAGTTTGTTTAGAGCAATAGGTATCTTACCTCCTAGACTACACTTCTCTAAGTCATCACAGGGATTATGGAGATTGAGCTTCGAGACATGACCGACCTTCTTGTTGCATGTGACTCCTTCCCACTTGCAACAATCCTCACCAGTCCATGACCATAGACGTTTGAAAGGATCTATGAGGTCCTGCTTGAACTTAAGAAGAGCTTCCCTCTTAGAGCCAATGCAGGTTACATTTGTTAAGACTTTGGAATGAATGAACTTTGAGGCTTGAATGACATAGAGTGCACACAAAAGTAGGGGCATGAAGCCAATGTAGAAGTACGATGCCAATGCTGTTAAAAATCAACCTGAGAACTTCCATTTATATAATGGCAGGAAAAAACACTTGTTGCGACCAAATTTTTGGGTGTGAACCACCTAAAATTTGGCTAATGGATTGTTACGCCTAGACTTAACTCGGGCTCTCCCAAGCCCATACCAATTTGCGACTTAAGTTCAAGTTCTTAACATGCAATTATTTTTTAACTAGAAATTGCCACTAATCTATTTTTGGTGGGTCGATTAAAAACCCAAATAAAGTAATGGGAGATTTACTTTACTCCTACGAACTAGACGTTCTAGGTACGGAGACTTGGTTACACTAGATTTCTCTAATACCCTTTCGGTACCATTATTTTATTTTCAAAAATGATTTTGTAGGCAGCTTAAATTGATTTTAAATGTATTTTCCGAACATATGAGGCGATCATGCGGATGCGCAAACCACCAATTTAACACTCAAGTAAAGTAATAAATAAATTACAGGACTTATCTCATAGCAACGAAAGCATCTGCGTTGTTAGATCAAAATTCATATCAACAGTCCTAGATATGATTCCTAGATATGATTTCTAATTAACACGCAATTTCTTTTTTGCTTATTAAATGAAAATCATGCAATGCATGCTACTAATCTACCATAAAAAGATATGACATGGCAATATGACTTAACTATATGACATAATGAGATGCAATCTATACTAAAAAAAATGGAATCAATTTATTCTAAGGCATTTTTTTGGTATTTTTCATGAAATTCGGAATTAGATAAAATGTGAAAATTATCTAATTAGATTAAGATTCTATTCAATTTGTATTAGGAATTAGGTTGAACCAAATCCTAATTTAAACTAAAATATTATCTTAACCCAAATAATCCTAAAATGCAATCTATCTAATATCTAAACTTATAATAAATTAAGAAAATATTATCTAGAATTAAACTAAGTGTAATTTTACCCTAATATGCAATGACGTACAAAAAGATGCCCTAACTCTACATGACATATGCATGATGATTTTTTGTGTTTTTACTTTTTCCTTTTTTTTAATTTCAAAATTAATGATTGCCAAATAATTAAACATGCAATCCAATTTTATTTTTTTTTTTAAAAAAACTAGCAACCTAAATTAATTGATTTTATTCTTGATTTTTTCGATTTTTCAATTTTTTTATTTTTATTTATAAAATTCAGAATAAAATTTCTACTCTAAATATGGAAACCCTAAAACAGGAAATAAACCTCATTCTAACCTACATTTTTTGATTTTTTTTTTTTATGAAAGCAAATTTAATTAAACGGCACGACAGCAAATCAAAGCTAGATGATATCCAAATTGACGAATTATATCTCGTGCATGGGATCGGGTTGGCCAATTTTACATAAATCGCGAATCGAATCTCGAGCGGGAGATCGGATTAGCGATTTTTTTTAATAAGTGATTGCGAATCGGATTTCGGGCGTGAAAATCGGATCGACAATCACAAACTTCACAAGCTATTTCATGTTGGATAATTCATCATTGCATCAAGGAATAATTGTACTAAAAAAATAAAATAAAGAATAAAATAAGGCAAATAAATAAAAAGAAAGAAAAATTAAAAAAAAAAAAAAAAAAAAACTACCTAAAGTGATTTTGCTTTTCATTTCTTTTTTTCTCCCCCTTTTCATGATTTGGCAGCTTTGTGGAGGTTCACCGGGAGTTGGTGTCGGAGCTTCGATGATGAAGACCGAGCGAGCAGATTGGCGGCGAGTAGTGGCGTCGCGAGGAGCGGCGGCAAGCGGCCTCACTCGAACTTAGGCAAAGAGCGGAGCGGCTCGGCTCGGGCTCGAGCAGAGGCGTCAGATCGCCAGCAGGTCGCTGGCCGAAGTAGCACCGACGGAGATCTGCAGGCAGAGACAAGACGGGGACAGCAGCAGCGTCATCAGAGCAGAAGGGCTGCGACCCGGCTTGGGTCAGGCTCCGGGGTAGGGCCGTGATGGGGAAGCAGCGACGTCGAACGCGAGGCGGCTCGGCGAATGTTGCGGGTGAGACCAACGTAGCGGCGGTGAAGCAGAGACGACTCATGGGCCACCGGTGAAGCAGCGGTGGGCGGTGGCTCAGCTACCGGCGCGAGTGGTGCTTGACAGAGGCGGTGCCGGCATAGACCAAGGGGGGCGGAGCAGCAAGGAAGACCACGTCTTCCTCCATTCTTTTTCTTTATTCTTTTTTCTTTTCCTGCCGCACGTCACTTCTGCCCTCTTTCTCTTTTTCTCTCTCTCTCTCTCTCTCTTTTTTTCTCTCAAAACCAAAGGCCCCTCACCTTTTTTTGCTCTAAATTTTTCGAATTTCGCCACCGCCTTTCTCTGTACATCATCACACCTTTTATAGGGTGAAAAATTGAATCCTTATTGCATATTTCGTTTCCAATTTTGCTTGTGCAATATTCTCTTTTGCATTTTCGCATATTCCATCCAAAAAATTCCCTCTTTGCACAAAATACACCCCTTAGCGTATATTACCTAAAAATATGAAAAATCTGAACGGAATATATGAAAAATCTTCCCTTCACCGACGGCCTAAAATAAAATAAAAAAAATGAAAATAAAACAATCTGACCAGGGGGCGAAGTAGCAAGGAAGACAACGTCTTCCTCCTTTCTTTTTCTTTCTTCTTTTTTCTTTTCCTACTGCATGTCACTTTTGCCCTCTTTCTCTTTTTCTCTTTTTTTTTTTTTCTCAAAACCAAAGGCCCCTCACCTTTTTTGCTCTAAATTTTTCGAATTTTGCCACCACCTTTTTTAATACATCATCACACCTTTTATAGGGTGAAAAATTGAATCCTTATTGCATATTTCGTTTCCAATTTTGCTCGTGCAATATTCTCTTTTACATTTTCCGCATATTCCATCCAAAAAATTTCCTCTTTGCACAAAATACACCCCTTAGTGTATATTACCTAAAAATATGAAAAATCTGAACTAAATATGTGAAAAATCTTCCCTTCACCGGCAGCCTAAAATAAAATAAAACAAAATGAAAATAAAATGCTTCTAAACTATATGCCATGTGTTTTTTTTTTAAATTATTATTTTTTTTTTTAAAAAATCAACCCCAAAAATTTAGTTGTCAACGAGATGTCCCTCTTTGAAGGTGAGCTCGCAGAGGTTGCTTTCAAAGATAAATTGAGACCTAAATTTTGATTATGCACATGCAATGAATGATTTTTTTTTTGGAAAATAAATTCCATTTCTAAATGTAATTTATATGATGCATGGAAATGCTAATGCAAATGATAAATGAACCTACCTAGAATAACTTACCTTCAATGAGAATAGAGTAATTCAAGATAGTTGGTGTTACATGTCCAGGAACCGTGCCATTATACGGTTGGCTAGAATAGTAACATGACTTTACAAAGAGATTGCTTTCCCAGGACTTGTACCATTCTATGGTCGCCCAGTGTGACAATATTTGGTTGTGTCTAGGACTCGTACCATTTTACGGTCGCCTAAATGAGGATTCATTTTTCAGGACCTGTACCATTCTACGGTCGCCTGAATGGGGAAATAGGTGTTGTCTAGGACCCATACCATTTTACGGTCGCCTGAATAAGGAATAGGTGTTGTCGAGAACCTGTACAATTCTACAGTTGCCTTGATGGGAATTCACTTTCCAAGACTCGTACCATTCTACGATCGCTTGAATAAGGAATAGGTGTTGTTGAGGACCCGTACCATTCTATGGTCACCTTGACGGGGATTCACTTTCTAGGACTTGTACCATTCTATGGTCGCTTGAATAAGGAATAGGTGTTGTTGAGGACCTGTACCATTCTACGGTCGCCTTGACGAAAAATTGATTTTCAGGACTCGTACCATTCTACGATCGCCTGAATGGGGAAATTACTTTTTCAAGACCCGTACCATTCTACGGTCGCCCGTTAGAGCAATAAATGTTGTTTAAGACCTTCTATGGTCGCCTAAATGGAGATTTTTCTTGGCTAGGACCCGAACCATTCTTCGGTCGCCTTGATCAGACTGAATTTGGGAGAAAAATCTTTGAAGACAAATCAATTGAGTGTCAATGTATTCAAAAGGAGAATACCTCTGCAACGACAAGTATTTAAGGTATGGATAGGGATATACTTACCTGGTGACATCTCTGTTCTTTGGGGATATGTCTCCTATAAAACATGATCGTAGGAGAGACAACATGCATTTGTAATCACAGACATGCATTAATTCAAGTAAGGTTCATGCATAATGATTTCTATCAACCATGCATCATCCTAATTCCAATAGGAATTATTTTGAAAGATGATTCTAATCTGAACATATGAATGTCATGGATGTGTCAAATGAGGAATCCTTTAGTCTGAAAGGACTTTTCACTCATCCTCTTTAAAAGGGGCTGTTTTATCCTGACCTTTGATGTAGGATCATGACAATCATTCTATCTCACCATCATCATGCTAGACAAGAGTTTGAGCAATCTCGCAAGTCGTACGACCTTACCAATCTGAGGGGTCTTTAACAGGGACCGTACTGTTGGCTTGATCAATGGCTTAACAAAGGGGACTCTTTGAGTCGAAGCTATTGAAAGATGACATTTCGCAATTGTCTTGGGATTTACAAGTCAAGAAACACACGAAATGAGGTAGAAATTATCTTACTCGCACTTCTTCAAGTGATGCTTTCAAGCATATAAACTCTTACGTTAATTCAAGTGCCATAATCTGAAGAGACTTTGAAAGGATTATTAGGCTCAAAAAGTGTTTAGAGGGTTAAAGTTGGTGATTATCTTGACATTTCCACCAATTTCCTTCTCCATTGTCAGATATTTTTTCTCATCAAATCTCCATTAATTGCAACAGCATTTGAGTTTTAGTACCGCCTTGTTGGGGATATGTCTCATTATATCAAGAGTTTGATTTTTTCTTCTTTTCTGGGCATTGGCCTTGCTTTTATCAAGTACACTGCTTTTTCATGCCCCATTTTTTGCACTTATTTTCCTTAAACAGAGTCTCCATTTTGTCAACATTCTAGTTCATGCTACTTGAATGTTTTTGTCTTGCCCCAGTGTGGGGGATGATCACCAATTGGGTTTAATATGAAATGAATTCATAAGCTCAAGTGGGCTACGCAATAGATTAAAAGTGTATATGATAGAGAAATGACTGCTCTTCATCATCCTATGGCACTTTGAATTATCGTACGAGTTACAATGCAAAAGCAATATTCGAAGATTGATGCAAGTGTGAGTAAGAAAATTCCCATCATTCATCTCAAATATTGTCCTAATATTCGAAGGGGATGATCCTTGATAGGGATGATTTAAAAACTCTTCACATGTATGGGCTCAAAGGGCTAAACAATGGGTATACCTATAATGTTTCGGGTAGAGGAAATAATTGCCTCTCATCACCTTGGTTAGCGTACCCTTTGTGAGATCACCATTTTCCTTGCGAGCATGGAATTTCTCCACACAACTCACAGAGGATCAGTGTATGGGATAGTGTATGGAATAAGGCTTGCCTTTCATCATTTCAAGGTTTCTCATTTGACACATTCAATTTATCTCACACAACTCATCAAGGAAGAAAAATACAAGATTTATGACAAATTTGAACAATTCAACTGATTGAGGCATCTTATTCATCATAAAATACTTGCAGTTCAAGACAAGACATAGCAAATTATATCATGAATAATACTTCTTGACAGCATCAGCATTGACTAGAGTAGAAAACTCATGACCATTCATCTCTGCCAAGATTAGGGCACCTCTAGGAAGTACCTTCTTCACCACATACGGGCCGCCGTAATTTGGAGCGAACTTGCCCCCAGGATCTAAAAAAATCGGCAATAGCTTCCTCAGAACAAGATCATTTATCTCAAAATGTCTCAGTCATACCTTTTGGTTGAAGGATCTGGCCACTCTCTACTGATAAGTTTGGCAATGGCAAAGAGCCTTTAGTCTTTTCTCATCTATCAAGTTTAACTGCTCAAGTCTTTGCTGCACCCATTCAGTCTCAGACAACTCCACTTGGGATAAAACTCTCAGAGACGAAATCTCCACCTCCACGGGTAGAATTGCTTCCACGCCGTACACTAGAGCAAAATGGGTTGCCCTAATAGAAGTGCGGATGGATGTCTGGTATGCCATTAATGCAAAAGGTAACCTGTCATGCCAATCTCGATAATTGTCGGCTATCTTAGCCAAGATCTTCTTAATGTTCTTATTGGCCGCTTCAACAGCCCCATTCATTTGAGGGCGGTAAGGGGACGAATTCAAATGCTTGATCCTGAACTCGCTAAACAACTCATCAACAAGTTTATTGTTCAAGTTCATTCTGTTATCGGTGACGATTGCTTTAGGAATGCCATAGCGAGCAATTATGTCACGTTTGATGAACTTCACAACATTGCGGGCGGTGACACTTGCAAAGGATGTAACTTCGATCCATTTGGAGAAATAGTCTATTGCCACCAAGATGAATCGATTCCCATTTGAAGCCTTAGGATTTATTGGGCCAATCACATCAATGCCCCACATTGAGAAGGGCTATGGCTCGGAAAGCTAGTACAACTCAGTTGGAGGAACATTTATTTTATCACCATGAATTTGGCAGAGGTGACAACTTCGTACGTGCTTGATGTAATCACTTTCTAGTGTGAGCCAATAGTAGCCTAATCTCATAATCTTCTTAGCCATCATGTGCCCATTCATATGAGGGCCACATATTCCTTTGTGCACTTCTTGCATGATTTGAGTGGCTTCGGTTGCATCCATACACTACAACAAGACTGAATCATAAGATCTCTTGTACAAATTCTCACCGCTAACGAAGAATTTTGAGGCCATCTTCGTGATGTACTTCCTATCAGCAGGAGTGCTTCTTTCGAGAAATTCCTGCCTTTTAATGTAGTTCATCATATCGTAATACCATGGTTTTCCATCAGGTTCTTCAGTTATGATCATATAGTAAGCCGGCTTTGGCAAAACCTCTATTTTCAATTGCTCGACTTCTAACCCATCGGTGACTTGTAACATAGATGACAAAGTTGCGAGTGCATCGGCAAATTGATTGTGAGACCTTGGCAAGTATTCAAACGAAATTTCTTCGAATTCCTTCATGAGACCTTTTGAATACTCGTGGTACAGGAGCAACTTGGCATCCTTGGTCTTCCACTCACCTACCGTCTGCAATATGATCAGTGCTGAATCTCCGAATACCATTAACTTGGCCACACCCATCTCCATTGCAGCTTGAAGTCAGATGGTGCAAGCCTCATACTCAGCCACATTGTTAGTACATAGGAATATCAACTTTGCAGCTACCAGATAGTGCTGTCCATTTGGGGATATCAGAACTGCCATAGTACCAGAACCAGACAAGTTTACTAGGGGTGAGCAGCAGTCTAGGGTCGACCCTGAACCGACCCTGGACCGGCCCAACCCTGCTGGTCCTAGTCTGGTTCCCAAGGGGACTGGGTTGGTTCTTGGTCCTGAAATTCCAAAACCAATACTGTGCGGGTTGGTCCTCGGTCTTAAGAGTTTTGGGTCGGTCCAACCCTGGACTAACCCTGTATATTATATTATATTATAATTCTTTTATATATTCAAACCTAAACAAAATGTTTGTTATATTATATTATATTGAGATGTTCTATCAATAGCACTAATAGTAATTTCAATTTAAAACTTTTGTTGAGTATTAATTATGTGTCGTTTGTTTTGTTTTTAGGTGTTTATAAATTCAAGTGAATTAACAAGATGTGAAGTTATATATTCATGGTTTATATTAAGTATTTTGAACTTTTTATGATTTAATTGTATTTTACTAATGAATTTCAGCAGCACTTTGCTTTTCAATTTGTGTCAAATGGTAGAAGTTTTTGAATAGTAGAGTAATCTTAGCCGGTTGCTATAGTGATTTGCTAGTCAAGTGGTGTGAAGCTCATTTTTTGGTTGAGTGGACTCTACATGATCAAATGTAGGAAAAAGCTTTTGCATATGGTGTTATGAATATTAAAGATAGATGATTACAATAACTTTCCATATTGCCCCATATCTCGATGAACAGTTAGCAGGTACGAAATTTCTATTATTGTGTCATCTTAAATTTGCTAAATATGTATTGGTATTTATAGTTTAGTTGCACAATGCCGCATTGTCGATGGATGTGTAATTTGAATTTGTAGGTTTGCTTTTTTAGGGAGTATAAAAAATAAGACGAAAAAAATTATCGATCGGTCCCGAGTTGACCCTGGAATCGGACCGAACCCATTGGGTCGGTCCGGTCCTTGGTCCCAAGTTCAATAGGGTCGGTCCTCGGTTCTAAAAAGTGAGGACCAACACTGTACGGATTGGTCCTAGGGTTAAGGGGTGGCCTGGACCAACCCGGACCATGCTCACCCCTAAAGTTTACAGCTCCATCAAATAACATCTTCCATGATTCTTCATTTACACTCAAGATACAGTCGTCTAGGAAACTGTTATCGTCATTAGAGACTCCTGAATTTTCAGCTAATAGATCAACAATCGCTCGACCCTTAATTGACTTTTGTGGCATGATTTGCACGTCAAATTCGGAAATCAAAATTTGCCATTTGGCCAACTTATCCACCAAAGCTAGCCGATCAAGTAAGTACTTGATGGGGTCGTTCTCAGTCACGATGAACGTCTGGTAATGCAGTGTGTATTGTCACAATCGATACAGTATCCACACCAATGCGGCACAAGTCTTTTCAACATCAGAATACTTCAACTCTGATACAGTGAACTTCTTACTCAGATAATAAATGACTCGTTCTTTTTTATCGACAAGACTTTCTTGAGCCAACATCACGCACAACGATTCACTATGAATGATGAGGTAAAGAATCAAGGGATGCCCCGGTGATGGCGGGACAAGAACTGGTGGATTCATCAGGTACTGCTTCAACTTATTGAACGCTTCTCAGCACTCATCATCTCAGTTGATTCGTGCATTCTTCTTTAGGAGCTTGAAGAATGGCTTGGCAGTTTTAGAGAGTTGGGAAATGAACCGAGCTATCTAATTCAGTCTTCCCAAAAGGCTTTGAACTTCTTTTACCGTTGCTGGAGGTTGCAACTCGCATATGGCTTTAGCCTTGGATTGGTCGATCTCAACCCCCTTATTGTTTACAATGAATCCAAGTAATTTACCGGATGTTGCCCCGAACACGCATTTAGTGGGATTTAGCCGAAGCTTGAATTCACAAAGTCGATCAAACAACTTCTTTAGGGTTTCCACATGGCTTCTTTCGGGCTGAGTCTTTGCAATCATATCATCAACATAGACTTCAATCTCCTGATGCATCATATCATGGAATAGTGTTACCATGGCTCGTTGGTAAGTTGCCCCTGCGTTCTTGAGTCCGAAGGGCATGACCTTGTAATGAAAGGTCTCCCACAGGGTGATAAATGCAGTCTTCTCCTTGTTTTCCTCCTTCATCCTTATCTGATTATACCCGGAAAACCCATCCATAAACGAGAATAATTCAAATCCGATAGTACTATCCATGAGGACATCTATGTGAGGCAAAGGGAAATCATCTTTTGGGTTGGCCTTGTTCAAATTTTGATAGTCGACACAAACTCGAACTGGACCATCCTTCTTCATTACCGGCACAATGTTAGCCACCCATTCAGGGTATTGTGAGACTTCAATGAATCCCACCTTCAAAAGCTTTATCACCTCTTCCTCTATCTTCTTTAAGAGCTCAGGCTTAGTTCTCTGGAGCCTTTGCTTCTTAGGTGGCACGTTCGAATTAATAGGCAAGCAATGCACGACGATCGATGGGTCTAAATCAAGCATGTCGGCATAGGTCCATGCAAAGACATCCTAATATTCCTTCAGTAGCTGAATTAGGTGCTCAACCTCGTCTTTGGGGAGATTTGCCCTAATTTAAACCTCATTGGCTTCTTTAGTGTCATTTAAATTAATAATGATAGACTGCTCGGATGTGAGAGCCTTGGCTTTTTCATGTTGTTCCTAGTTTCGTTGCACCTCAATAGAATCTTCACTCAAGTCGTCAAGGTCGTCAATGTCAGCATTTGTTGCATTGGGTTGGACCATTTCCATACCTTTGTATGCCGTAAGATTGCTCTTGAAACATGAGGTAAATAAATTAGAAAGACAAATAGAGTAATCTATATTTTTTTTTTGTTTTTTTTTCATTATTATTTCTTTTAAAAAGAATCTTGGCAAAAACATTTTTTTTGAAATATTTTGACGCGAGAAAGGATGATGAAGCCCAGGCCTTAGAATTCTCCTTGGATTTTCTTTTTCTTTTATCTTTGGATATCATCACCGGGCTGGTTTGGTGTACCTCATCATGTCCTCAAAATAAAACTTGTAATTTTATTGATATTCATCAATCAATTACATTTATTGAATGGAAATGCGATTTTCAAGCCCTAAAAAGAAAGCGAAAAAGAATGTGAGAAAGCAGTAAATGAGTTACTCTTGTGGGCCAGCCCATCTTCTCCGAAGGTCCTTCATCAATGGTCCTTATGAAGACGTCATCGAAGAGACTAGTGATTCCTTCCAATGCATCTCCGGGGTTTTCTGTCTTCGGGGGTGTCGGATCATCCATGCCACCCCATCTATCTGGGACAATGTCGCAGGGATCAATGTAGAAACTGGGAGGAGCCGAATACTTCACCAGATAGTCGAATTTTCCGCTTGGCTGCCCCAGGGTGTCCATTATTTCTACTTCATCCTGCATCATTATCGGAGGACCAGGGAATGTCTTGCGAATGTTCGGGGGTAATGGGTTTTGCCTTCCTTGCCCTTGGTCAGGTGGCAGGTTCCGCATTTCTTGTCTTCATCCTCCAGAACTTTCCCCACCTCTTCCATGGTACCCTAATCCAACAGCACGGGACCTTTGAGGGGCTTCAATTGGATTTCGAATCCCCTGCCCATTTCTTCTAAGGCCACTACTAGGAATAAAATCATTCCCAACCATCATCCTTCCCACCATAAGGGCAACATTTGAAACTTCAAGAGTGGGTGGCGGTGAGTCTCAAGATGCATGTATGGTGGAATCCAACTCAAATGATTGGTAACTTGACTTGAACTTGGAGTCTGGCTCTATATAGAGGATAGTCATCTCGTGATAAATTCGATGATCCTCTTCGCTATAGATAGTGACCAGTTTCCCCTTGATCACGAACTTCACAGCTTGATGCAGACTTGACAGTATAGCTCCAGCAGTATGAATCCAGGGACGACCCAGTAGAAAATTAAGGCAGTAGGGATATCCATTACCTAGAAAGGGACACTGAAAACCACCGGCCCTATCTGCATATCGAGGTGAATCTCCCCAAGCACCTCCTTCTTCGTACCATCAAAAGCTTGGACAAAAGTCTTTGCAGCATGTATCTTGGACGGGTCCACCTTGAGGTGATGAAGAGTGGCTAGTGTACATATGTTCAGGGCGGACCCATTATCAATGAGTACTCCGGACACATGAGAAGCCTTATGCTTGATAGATATATAGAGTGCCTTGTTATGCCCCCTACCCTCAAGAGGAATTCCTCATCAAAAAAGGCAATCATGTCTTTAAGAATGATCGATCCCACAAAATCTTCCAGCTTGTCTACTTCAACCATTTTAGGTACACGAATTTCACTCAGCACCTTCATTAGCGACTTTTGATGCATAGGGGATGTAAGCAGGAGTTCAAGCAAAGAAATCTAGGCAGGCATCTTTCGTAATTGTTTGACCACATTATACTCGCTTGCTTTGATCACGGCCAGAAACTCCTTAGCCTCTTCATCGGTGATAGGTCTCATAGGTTGAGCATTGGCTTGAAGATAAGTCTGACCAGACCTTGTAACGAGGTCAACATCTAGATCATAGGACCAAGGGACCGCCTTATCGTTGACATATTTATACGATTGAGGCATTTCAATCACTATCTCATCGTCGGATGCATCTTCAAGTGGGAGCATGTCCACAAGTGAATGATCAACTTTCTCCTTATCATCATTGAGCGCAGCTTACTCCTCCTCCCAATCGATAATGATGGGGGAAATAGTGGAAACTATGTAGTTGTGGTCAACATAGACAATGATACCATCATCCACCATCCTGGTGACTCTTTCTTTCATTAGTGATAGAGGAACATCCTCTTGATCTGGATAATATCCAGTTCTCACCAGCCCGTTGTAAGCATCTGCCACGTGCGCCTTTGAGTTCTTGATCCGACCGACTTCAGGCTCCAAGATAGCATTGACCATACCTTCATGTTCTGGTAGCAGATTCTTTTGGACGTTCGGTCGAGCAATTTGAAATGAGAAGGCCTTCGTGTCCAATAGGTTTTGGATCTTATGCTTGAGAGTGAAACATTCATCAGTTGAATGCCCTAGTTCACCGCTATGGTAATCACACTTCTTCATCGGGTCGTAGCCTCGGATGCTTTCATGATTAGAACGCTTCAATTCATTAGTAAGCAAACATTTCTTTCTTAGGATAGCCAACACTTGGGATGGAGATCCAGGGAGAGGAGTGAATTGTCTTCTTGCTTGGGCGAATGGTTGACGGCCGGCAGTTTGTTGTGGCCTTTGATTCGTTTAGATAGCCGGGGCGCAATTGGTACTTTCTTGGCCATAAGCCACATTCACGTCTACAACAGCTTCCTTCTCCTTCTTGGCAGAGAATCTTCTACTCGATGGTTCAGTAAACCATCATTCCCTTATCCCCATCTCGATTTATTCCCCCACAGGAATAAGCTGATTGAAGTTTTCAACGTACATGCTAGCCATCCGGTTACGAAACTTGGACGAGAGAGTTTTGATAAACAACTTCATCAGCTCCTTGTCAGTATGCTCGAGGGTGATTTGAGCTACCATATTTCGCCATCTCCCGGCATATTCTTTGAACGACTCGCTCCTCTTATTCTCTATCCTCTCAAGATCCTCTCGGGAAGGTGCAATATCCATGTTGAACTTGTATTGCTTGAGAAATGTGTCGGTCACTTCATTCCAAGTGTTGAGAAGGTTCACATTCTTCATGATATACCAGTTCAGTGCAGGCCCAGTCAAACTCGCATGGAATGATTGGATCATGAGGGGCTTATTCTTGACATATCGAGCCATACGTACATGGTACATCTAAAGATGAGCTTTTGGGCAAAAAGTACCATCGTATTTCTCAAAATCCGGCATTTTGAACTTCTTTGGCATCTTGACTTTCTCGTACACGAACAAGTCAAATGAGAGTAAACTCTGTGACTTCTCCAATTGTTTAATCTTTTCTTCCAATTTTGCAAAGTGTTCATCTTGCTCTACCTTAGAGGCATTGTTAAGCTTAGGCTTTTGCACATTGGTCGGCGAAGGGTCATCTTCCAGGTCAGGGATGTCATCATCACCCATTTGGGCTTCGTTTGCTTGCCCTGGGACAATTATCTCTAGAAGAGCAGGTGCAGTGGTGGGATTCACTCGGAGGGATTGAATCTGAGTTGTCAGTAGCTGCATAGAGGTAGTTAACTATCGAAGTTGTTCCTCCATAGTGGAGATGCGATCACGCATTTCAATTTGATCAGCCATTCTAGCTCTTAATCGCGTGATGATGGGAGAGCATGGAGGATCCGTTATCACCTAATTTTAAGAAATGAACACAAATAAGTATCTCATATGAAAATACGCCGATCCATGGCAATATTCTAGAACTTTTATTCATCAATGGAGCTTTTGACAAGCCTATCAAAATAGAAACTCGAAATGTCCTAAACAAATGAACTAGGAAAATAAATGACTCAACTTCTTAAACATTAATCTAAAAATGAAAATAGCAAGATTGATTCAAGCGTTTCATTTGGCTTGATCAATATACACTCAGGACACCATCCGGCGCAATCATTTATTCTCCTTTTGAGCTTTTTCAGCAACTCTTTAGAGGTGTTTATTCTCAGCAAGATTAGTGATCTTCAACGGCACCTCTGGTATCTTCGGAAGTAGCTCCTCAGTGTCGCGACCAATTTTTCCGAGGTGTGAACCACCTAGGGTTTGGCTAATGGATTGTTAAGCCTAGACTTAACGCGGGCTCTCCCAAGCCCATACCAATTCGCGACTTAGATTCAAGTTTTTAATATGCAATTGATTTTCAATTAGGAGTCGCCACTAATCAATTTATGGTAGGTCGATTAGACACCTAAGTAAAATAATGGGAGAATTATTTTACTTCTACGAACAGAGATTCGGGTACGGGGACTTGGTTACACTAGATTTCTCTAATGCCCTTTCGGTACCATTCTTTTAATTTTGAAAAATGTTTGGCAAGGAGTTTGGATTGATTTTAAACTAATTCCCTAACATGTGAGGTGTTCATGCAGGTGCGCAAACCACCAATTTAACACCCAAGAAAGCAAATAAATAAAATGCAGGACTTACCTTATAGCAATGAAAGCATCTGCGTGGTTAGTTTAGAATTCACATCAGCAGTCCTAAATATGATTTCTAATTAACACGCAATTTCTTTTTTTGTTTTCACTTAATTAAGAGAATCATGCTTTATGCAATGCATGCCACTAATTTAACATGAAATGATATAACATGACGACATGACTTAGCTATATGATCTAAGTGATATGACATAAATAAGCATGTAGTCTATCCTAAAGCATGAGATGGGTTTATTCTAAAAAATAATTTTTTTTGTATTTTCCATGAGATTCGAAGTTAAAGAAATGCAACACTTAAACATGCAATCTAAATTAATCTAATGACGGGCAATTTCTAATTAAATGAACCTACCAAAAATTACTAAATGACGTGCATTGTATGAACCTAATTCTATATGACGTGCACATTTTTATTTTCCTAATAATCATGCAATCTATCATAATATGCAATGACGTGCAAAGAATGCCCTAATTCTAATTTTTTTCTTTTTTTGTTATGAAATTCGAAATTAAAACTGCCAAATAATTAAACATGCAACTTAAATTAAACAAAAACTAACATCCTAAATGAATGCATTTTTTGGATTTTTTATTTAAGAAATTGAAATAAATTTCCTATCCTAAACATGCAACATAACATTAAAACCAGTAATATCCTAACATGCATTTAACCTAACTCAAATAAATATTTTGGGGTTTTTCTTTTATGGGAGCAATCAAATAGAGGCATCAAGAAAGCACGGCACCAAATCAAGCAAGATATCATCCATGTCCATTTAATTTAGGGAAATAAATTGACAAATCGCATCTCGCGCATGAGATTGGATTGGCCAATTTTTAAATAAAATCACGAATCGTATCTCGAGCGTGAGATCGGATTGGTGATTTTTCCGTGCGATTGCGGGTCGTATTTCGAGCATGAAATCGGACCGTCAATCATATGCATGTTGCGAAATTAGGAAGATTTCCTAATTTGAAAGGCCACTCGAAATTACGGACATCATAGCGTATCGGGAATTTCCATCACATGCATCAACGAATATTTCAAATGAGGAAACGAAATATTCGGAAATCAAATAGAACGAAATTTTACCTAATCCGATATTGATTTCCAAATTTGGACCTTGCGCAATCGGACCGGGATCGCAATCGGCGGGCAACAAGGTGGTGGATGACAACTAGCAGTGGATCGTGGTGGCGATCTGCTGCAGACGGAGGTTCGGCTTAGACAGCAGCCGAGATGGTGGATTCACGGTGATGCCTCGATGATTTGAGACAAGTGATGGCTCACGAGGCGGTGGGGAGGTGCACGGCTAACTCCCAGCCTTACGACAGAGACTTCTCGGCATGCCTGCAACACTAGGAACTTGCAAAGACAATTAGGAGACACCTTTCTTTGTTTTCTTTTTATATATATGCACCAAGATCTATGGTAGGATGATGACTAAGTGGAGATTCCCTTGCTACGTGTACCCTCCTCAAGGTCCAGACGGTGGGGAAATTTTGACGGCTTCGCTCGCCGGATTCGGATGAAATTCAATGGGAAATCGGGTCTCGTTAAGCGGTGCCCGGACTTTCTTTGGAAGTTGCTCAACGACTTGAAATTGCTGGAGATTTCGGTTTCGCTGCAAGGACTAACAAACCAAGCCAAAAATCACCGCTCTGCTTCGTCTCTCAGGGTATCGAGTTCCCTTGTATTGATCTTCCGTTGACCTACAAAGAGAAAAAGGAGCAAGAAACTTTTTCCCCTTTTTTTTTACGTCTCCTCCCAATCGTGGCTATCGTTTTCTATATCAGGGGATTCAACCAACATTAGAATATTTCAAGGAATGGCAAAGAATATATGGGAACCAAATTAACCAAAATTCTTTTGATGTCACGCGTTTCCAAATTTGGACTTGTCGGACGGCAGGAGTGGGAATGGTCACCGTGGCTTGCAAATCACACTCGGGATCATCGAGAGCGGAGTCAATTCATGTGCGGTGGAATCCTTTCTTCGGACGTGTGGATGTGTTCTCGCTTCTTTGATCAGCACACATCTTTATAAATTTTTTAATGTACCCACCGCCACATGTTGCTTGGATGAGCGTCAAGGTGGAGCAAATTGTAGGATTGAAGCTGCTGGGATTCGTGGCTCACGGATGCTTCATCGAGGGGATCACGACGCAGCCGAGGATGCTAGTGCAGCAGCTCGTCCCGATGGTGGTCTCGCGTAAAGTGTGGGGCAGCGTTGCGAGCATGAGAGCGCGGCGATGTGGCCGGCGGGAACGTGGCAAGGGAATCTCGACCAAGCTTGGTGAAGCACTCTATCTCTCTCTTATCTCACGGTGTGTCTCTGTGTATTCGAATTGCCCCCCTCAATGTGGCCATGTATTCTTAATTGTGTGGCCTCCCCTGAAAGTTTTCTTCCTGGTTAGTGGGTAGTCAAGAGAAAATAAATAAAAAGAAAACCCAAATTGGAAGCATGAATCTGAAGCGATTCATGGGATCATGGCGGTGGCTCGTGATTGGATCGAACAAAGTGCGGGGCCTTCTCGGTCCGCGGATCGGCAAGGCGGGGACGGCATCAACGAGGCAACACCTGGAGAAAGATCGACGTGTGGTCTCACGGCAGCAGCGTTGTTGTTTTACCGGGGCCGGCAACGGGTCAAGAGAAGCAGCGGCCGCGTCGTCTTAGCGGAAGTGCGGCAGGCCGTCGAGACTCGCGTGGTGTTGCTGGAATCAATGCGGTAGAAGCGGGATGCGCCGGATGAGACACCGGAAAGCTGCGGAGTGGGCAAGGACCGGTATTGTGGATGTTGTTCTTGGAGAAGTGACTTCCGAGATCTGAGAATTGCCGAGAGATAATGTCTCCGATTCACATATTTTAATCTCTACAAATCTCCACTCGCTAATGGTGTCTCAAAGCTTCACTTCCTCTTTTTCTTTTGATTTCTTCTTCTCCGTGTTTCCACCGACTTCGGGCCGTGAAAGACCTCCAGAAAAACCTTTTCTACTCTCTCTTCTCAATGTGTATCTCTCTCAATGGCCATGTATTCTATTGTGCGTGGCCTCCCCTTTGCTTGTCCGTAGATGGTCCTTTTATAGGACTAACCTAGGTTTTCGAGGAAAGAGAATAAATCTGCATATTATATTTTAGAACAATGACATTTGTAGCCAAAAATTTTCCGATTCCTTTCCATCCACGTTCCTCGATCCTTTTACCCGCATCTTCGTAAAATCAGCCGAATTCTTTCTTCTTTTATTTGCTTTATGTGTCCACGTGTGTCCATGAAACAAATTTCTTCAAGACAAACCAAATATACTGCCATAGATACGCATGAAGAGAATATATGGTCAATATCTCCAAATTTTACTTCCTTTCTCTTCATTATCTTTCTCAGCAGAAACATTGGTGAGCCCTTGGATTTTTCTTTTTGCCCAAGCCAATTTTTGGAGTTCACGCATGAGTGGGCTCCTTGCCAGCAATATTGAATGTCCACTGCCAAATTTCGCATGAGATCCACGCAATGTAATTTTATGTGGACTCATTGTTATGCTAATGCTCCTAACATCTATGCAATTAATATTTTTTTTTAGGGATGAAATTGACCCCTAATTTTCTATGCAATAAATAAATGACCGGATTGCCAAAATTTAGGTGTCAACAGCTGCCCCTCTTTGAAGGTGAGCTCGAAGAGGTTGCCTTTAAAGACAAATTGAGACCTAAATTTTGGTCATGCACATGCAATAAATGATTTTTTTGTTGGAAAATGAATTCCATTTTTTAATGCAAATTATATGATGCATGAAAATACTAATGCAAATGATAGATGAACCTACCTGAAATAACTTACCTTCGAGGAGGATAAAGTAACTCGAGGTAGTGAGTGTTACCTGTCCAGGACCCGTACCATTCTACGGTCGCCTAGAATAGTAACATGACTTTGTGAAGATGCTGCTTTCCTAGGACCCGTACCATTCTACGGTCGCCCAGTATGGCAGAAAGGAGCTGCTTTCTCAGGACCCGTACCATTCTACGGTCGCCCAATACGGCAGAAAGGTTTTGTAAGGAACTGCTTTCCCAGGACCCGTACCATTCTACGGTCGCCTAGTACGGCAGAAAGGTTTTGTCTAGGACCCGTACCATTCTACGGTCGCCTAAACGGGGATTCATTTTCCAGGACCCGTACCATTCTACGGTCGCCTGAATAAGAAATAGGTGTTGTCAAGGACCCGTACCATTCTACGGTCGCCTCGACGGAGAAAATTATCTTTCCAGGACCCGTACCATTCTACGGTCGCCTGTTAGAGCAATAAATGTTGTCTAGGACCCGTACCATTCTACGGTCGCCTAGACTGAGGTTTTGCTTGGCTAGGACCCGAACCATTCTTCGGTCGCCCAACCTTGCGATAGAAATCATCCGACCAGGACCCGAACCATTCTTCGGTCGCCTTAATCAGATTGAATCTGGAGGAAAAATCTTTAAGGGACAACTCCATTGAGTGTCAGTGTAAAGGACTCTGGGTTATGAAAGCACGCCAGGTCATGAAAGAGACATCGGGCTACGGAAGCACGCCGAGTCAATGAAAATGACTCTGGGCTACGAAAGCACACCAGGTCGATATAACTAGACAGCTTGACCAAGTCAAGTGTCGATGCACTTGAGAGAGAATACCTGCACAATGACAAGTATTTTAGAGTATGGTAGAGATATACTTACCTGATGATATCTCTGATTTTCGGGGATATGTCTTTTGAAATTTGGATATCCTGTGGAGGTCTTTCACCTCATGGTGGAGGTTTCTCATCTCCTAATATCATGAAACATTCTGAAAGGAACTTGAATTACCTATCAGACATGATTTAGAGCAAAAACTGATATGCATTTATCAAAGAGATAGACAAACTGAGCTACTCTAGAATGCATATTTCAATGAGATTTTCATTAACTCAATGGGGGTTCATGCATAATGACCTTTGTATCACCCAAATTTCCACTGGAGAGAATTATCATTCAAGACAATCTTCACTCATGACATGGATTTCCTAAGAATACCAAATGAGGGACCTTCAGTTAGAAAGGACTTTCACTCACTCTCATTTAGAGGCTATTTTATGAGGATCACTCCGTCTCACTATCATCATACCAACAAGGGTCCAAGTATTCTCGCAAGTGGTACGATCTTACCAATCTGAGAGATCTTTAATAGGGACCATAATGTGGGCTTTGTCAATGGCTTAACAAAGGGACTCTTTGAGTCAAGGCTATTGAAAGAACAATTCTTTAATCATCTCCGGGTTTACAAGTCAAGAACCCTGCAAAATGAGAAAGAAATAATCTTGCCCGTACTTCTTCGAGTCATGCTTATAAACATATGAACTCCTATCTTAATTCAAGTGCCCTAATCAAAAGAGACTTTACCAGGGACGTAATGTAGGCTAGGTTCATGGGTTGAGAAATGAAATGATCATTAGGCTCAAAATGTGTAAAGGGTGAGAGTTAGTGATCATCTTGGCATTGCCACCAGTTTTTTCATCATCGGGGATTGTCTTCATGAAGTGTCCCATTGATTGTAAAAAACTCAGCATTTGAGCTCTTTGAGTATTGCTCTATTGGGATTTAATTCTAGCAATTGACAGTCATCTATCTTGACTCTCTTTTTTCATTTATGGGCATTGGCCTTGCTTTTAATAGGCACACCGCTTTTTCATCCCCCTAGTTCTTATTCATTTTTTTTTCATGGGCATTGGCCTTGCTTTTACCAGGCACACTGCTTTTTCATGCCCCTTAGTTCTATTTTGAATTCTATGAATGCGTCAAACAATGACACTCGAACTTTTCAAGAGTCTTCATCTGTCTTTTTCCCTACCCCAGTGTGGGAGGATGATCACCAACTGGGTTTGAAGAAATGAAATTGCAGGCTCAAGTGGGCTATGCAAAGGATATGAGTGTTTAGGATTGAGAAAAGAATGCTCTTCGTCATCCTAGGGCACTTAAATTACCACATGAATTCAATGTAATATCATGACTAGAAGATTGATGCAAGTGAGAGCAAGAAAATTTCAATTCATTTTCCTCACCTTATGATGCTGTCTTACCTCCAACTTGCCCCAATGTGGGGTGTTTCTTGACAGGGGTAATTTGAAAGAATTTTCACAAGTGTATGGAGCTCAAAGGGGTTAAGCAATGTACTACCTGTAGTGTTTGGGATAGAGAAATGAACTACCCCTCATCATTTCGGTTATCGTACCTTTCGCGAGAGAACTCTTTACCTTGCGGATATGGAACTTCCTACACTCATCTTACAAGTGTATAAGTAAGGGACTGTGTATAGGATAGGGCTTGCCTTTCATCATCCTGACACGTCTCATTCAGTATTCTTAAGCATTGATATCATTCCATTAAATTGTCTATCTTGACAAATCTCCACATGAAATTGGTGAGCTAAATCAATATGAAAATTTTCTTTTCAAAAGAGTCCAGCAACTTTAGGCATAAAAAGTGTTTGTGACTTCAAAACAAACAATTTACTACACTCAAACATGATTTCAAGCATTCATTCAAGGAATTGTCCCACAGCAATGGATGACCTTGGATTGTCTCTATCAAAAGGAAATAAACACACAAATTGATCAATCAAGGATGAAAAATCCAATCTTTGATTCACTGAAATCTGGCTTTTGCCCCTGCACAGAACAACGCGCATGAATAGGATATTATGCACCATCAAAGTAAATTCAAATTGCATAACCATTTTGGCTCGGATCGAGATTTTGTCCGTCATGTCACTACTAGAATCCATAGTGTCCCAATTCATCATCTGCAAGGAAAAGAACAGAGTGTCAATTCCAAAATTGATTATGTTCATGAACACAATGTATCCATTTCATCCAAAACGGATGATTCTCTTTTGACTTGTTCCAACATTTTCTCGTGGAAATGGCATCACACACAAATTGTAAAGAGATGTGCCACACATCACACTTTGGAATCTAGATGATCTTTATTCGACTTGTCCTCAATTTCCTATTGATGTGCAAGGAAATCGCTCAGACAAGTAAAATGATAAGTAGTGTTTAAAGTCCTCTTCACTCTTGGGAGATGTCATCACAATCAGCTAGGAAATGATCCTTTGCCCCCCACATCTACTTTTCCTTTGGAGGTATGTTCACAAATAAATGGACCCACTATCATTGGAAATTGACGCGTTATTTTCAAACGTCTCTCTGTTATGCTCTGAGACATAAAGTAAATGAGTTAGAAAAACAAACAAGGGTAATCTAATGCATGCTTTTGGAAATGGCTTCAAAAATGATTTTTTTTTCTTTTTGAGGAATATTTTGGATGAGGAATCATGAAGAAGCCCAGTCCTTAGAATTTCTCCATGGATGATATTTTCTTTTCATTGTTGGATATCGTCATCGGGCTAGTTTGGTGTACCCCATCATGTCCTCAAAACAAAACTTGTAATTCTATTGATATTCATCAATCGAATTACATTTATTGGAATGTGATGCTCAAGCACAGAAGAAATTGAAATCAATCCCTAAAAAGCGATAAGAATTCCCACGCGGGGGAAGGTGCATGCCCCTAATTAAATGAGGAAATGGAACAACTTAGGAACATGAATCATGTGTACTTGAATTCTTCACCCTCCTTGATCTTGTGAGGCGAACCCTTCAGGTCAGATATTTTTCTCTCTATATATGTCACTGGTCTCTTCATGATGGCATCAAAGTTGGCTACCTCAAAAAAAGTCTTCTTGGCTCTCTCCTTAGAGTCACAATTTCTCATTGAAGATAGATTGCAACACTTTTGCTTGATGAAATTAGCTCTTTTTGATTCATCATTGTAGCTCTCGATCGTGAACAGATGGGCGAGCAGGATCGTTCCATAATCACCTAATTCAAATGAACGGGAATATGTAAGCATGAGGGTAAATAGAAGGTCGATCCATGACAATGATCTAATCGATTTTTCCATTTTTTCATTTATTCATGAAAAGTTCTTACAAGAAGGGCATTTTCTAAAAATGGATATCCTAATAAAACCAAATTTTCTAGACATGATGTAAAAAACAAATTCTCCAAAGTTTTTTTTTTAAAATGCATCATTCCCTAGCAATTTCTCATTTCATTTCCAATTGACAAATGAATCAAATCAATGATTGACCTAGACTGTCATGGACCGACTCAAGAATATGACAAAATAAATTGCATGATATAGGGAAAGAAGACTTACTTCACCAAGGAAGATCAATGGCAATCACATAGACATGCGCATGGTAAGTGGCTCGATTTCTACTCTATAAGGCTTATCAAAGTGGAGCCACAAGGATGATCGGACTAGCCACGAGCTTGTGGACTATGTCGGGTCCTCATGACTCCGGCTTGGTCAAAGAGCCGACCCGGGTCGCGAGCATGCGGACCGGGGTGGGTACTCTTGACACCATGAAAGAAACTTCGGGATTGAGATGGGCGACTCGTACCGCGAGCATGCGGTCGGAGTGGCAAACATCTCAATACCATCCTAAATGATCCTATGCGGCCCAGGTCCGGCGGCAGGTTGTGTGTGCAATAGTGTAGTGCTAGATGCAAGGCATGCACGATAATTTATATCAAGCAACACTTCGTATATGAAAATAAACCATACATCCCTACACCTCCCTGCAAAACAAAAGTCAGCAAACACTTCCCCTTATACCTCCCATCCTGCAAGAACATTTAACACCTTAAATGTTAGGGGCGTACCTGGAATCCTTGCTACAAAAAAAAAACAATTTTTCAAAAAGAAAATTGGCCTAAGTCCACTAAGAGTTTTAACTCAAGTCCCCAGTGGAGTCGCCAAGCTGTCGCGACCAATTTTTCCGAGGTGTGAACCACCTAGGGTTTGGCTAATGGATTGTTAAGCCTAGACTTAACGCGGGCTCTCCCAAGCCCATACCAATTCGCGACTTAGATTCAAGTTTTTAATATGCAATTGATTTTCAATTAGGAGTCGCCACTAATCAATTTATGGTAGGTCGATTAGACACCTCAGTAAAAATAATGAGAGAATTACTTTACTCCTACGAACCAGAGACTAAGGGTACGGGGACTTGGTTACATTAGATTTCTCTAATGTCCTTTCGGTACCATTCTTTTAATTTTGAAAAATGTTTGGCAAGGAGTTTGGATTGATTTTAAACTAATTCCCTAACATGTGAGGTGTTCATGCGGGTGCGCAAACCACCAATTTAACACCCAAGAAAGCAAATAAATAAAATGCAGGACTTACCTTATAGCAATGAAAGCATCTGCGTGGTTAGTTTAGAATTCACATCGGCGAGTCCTAAATATGATTTCTAATTAACACGCAATTTCTTTTTTGTTTTCACTTAATTAAGAGAATCATGCTTTATGCAATGCATGCCACTAATTTAACATGAAATGATATAACATGACGACATGACTTAGCTATATGATCTAAGTGATATGACATAAATAAGCATGTAGTCTATCCTAAAGCATGAGATGGGTTTATTCTAAAAAATAATTTTTTTTGTATTTTCCATGAGATTCGAAGTTAAAGAAATGCAACACTTAAACATGCAATCTAAATTAATCTAATGACGGGCAATTTCTAATTAAATGAACCTACCAAAAATTACTAAATGACGTGCATTGTATGAACCTAATTCTATATGACGTGCACATTTTTATTTTCCTAATAATCATGCAATCTATCATAATATGCAATGACGTGCAAAGAATGCCCTAATTCTAATTTTTTCTTTTTTTGTTATGAAATTCGAAATTAAAACTGCCAAATAATTAAACATGCAACTTAAATTAAACAAAAACTAACATCCTAAATGAATGCATTTTTTGGATTTTTTATTTAAGAAATTCGAAATAAATTTCCTATCCTAAACATGCAACATAACATTAAAACCAGTAATATCCTAACATGCATTTAACCTAACTCAAATAAATATTTTGGGGTTTTTCTTTTATGGGAGCAATCAAATAGAGGCATCAAGAAAGCACGGCACCAAATCAAGCAAGATATCATCCATGTCCATTTAATTTAGGGAAATAAATTGACAAATCGCATCTCGCGCATGAGATTGGATTGGCCAATTTTTAAATAAAATCACGAATCGTATCTCGAGCGTGAGATCGGATTGGTGATTTTTCCGTGCGATTGCGGGTCGTATTTCGAGCATGAAATCGGACCGTCAATCATATGCATGTTGCGAAATTAGGAAGATTTCCTAATTTGAAAGGCCACTCGAAATTACGGACATCATAGCGTATCGGGAATTTCCATCACATGCATCAACGAATATTTCAAATGAGGAAACGAAATATTCGGAAATCAAATAGAACGAAATTTTACCTAATCCGATATTGATTTCCAAATTTGGACCTTGCGCAATCGGACCGGGATCGCAATCGGCGGGCAACAAGGTGGTGGATGACAACTAGCGGTGGATCGTGGTGGCGATCTCGCTGCGAGACGGAGGTTCGGCTTAGACAGCAGCCGAGATGGTGGATTCACGGTGATGCCTCGATGATTTGAGACAAGTGATGGCTCACGAGGCGGTGGGGAGGTGCACGGCTAACTCCCAGCCTTACGACAGAGACTTCTCGGCATGCCTGCAACACTAGGAACTTGCAAAGACAATTAGGAGACACCTTTCTTTGTTTTCTTTTTATATATATGCACCAAGATCTATGGTAGGATGATGACTAAGTGGAGATTCCCTTGCTACGTGTACCCTCCTCAAGGTCCAGACGGTGGGGAAATTTTGACTGGCTTCGCTCGCTGGATTCGGATGAAATTCAATGGGAAATCTGGGTCTCGTTAAGCAGTGCCCGGACTTTGCTGGAAGTTGCTCAACGACTTGAAATTGCTGGAGATTTCGGTTTCGCTGCAAGGACTAACAAACCAAGCCAAAAATCACCGCTCTGCTTCGTCTCTCAGGGTATCGAGTTCCCTTGTATTGATCTTCCGTTGACCTACAAAGAGAAAAAGGAGCAAGAAACTTTTCCCCTTTTTTTTTTTTACGTCTCCTCCCAATCGTGGCTATCGTTTTCTATATCAGGGGATTCAACCAACATTAGAATATTTCAAGGAATGGCAACAGAATATATGGGAACCAAATTAACCAAAATTCTTTTGATGTCACGCGTTTCCAAATTTGGACTTGTCGGACGGCAGGAGTGGGAATGGTCACCGTGGCTTGCAAATCACACTCGGGATCATCGAGAGCGGAGTCAATTCATGTGCGGTGGAATCCTTTCTTCGACGTGTGGATGTGTTCTCTGCTTCTTTGATCAGCACACATCTTTATAAATTTTTAATGTACCCACCGCCACATGTTGCTTGGATGAGCGTCAAGGTGGAGCAAATTGTAGGATTGAACTGCTGGGATTCGTGGCTCACGGATGCTTCATCGAGGGGATCACGACGCAGCTGAGGATGCTAGTGCGGCAGCTCGTCCCGATGGTGGTCTCGCAGTGTGGGGCAGCGTTGCGAGCATGAGAGCGCGGCGATGTGGCCGGCGGGAACGTGGCAAGGGAATCTCGACCAAGCTTGGTGAAGCACTCTATCTCTCTCTTATCTCACGGTGTGTCTCTGTGTATTCAGAATTGCCCCCCCCCTCAATGTGGCCATGTATTCTTAATTGTGTGGCCTCCCGAAAGTTTTCTTCTGGTTAGTGGGTAGTCAAGAGAAAATAAATAAAAAGAAAACCCAAATTGGAAGCATGAATCTGAAGTGATTCATGGGATCATGGCGGTGGCTCGTGATTGGATCGAACAGTGCGGGGCCTTCTCGGTCCGGCGGATCAGCAAGGCGGGGACGGCATCAACGAGGCAACAACTGGAGAACAGATCGACGTGTGGTCTCACGGCAGCAGCGTTGTTGTTTTACCGGGGCCGGCAACGGGTCAAGAGAAGCAGCGGCCGCGTCGTCTTAGCGGAAGTGCGGCAGGCCGTCGAGACTCGCCTGTGGTGTTGCTGGAATCAATGCGGTAGAAGCAGGATGCGCCGGATGAGACACCGGAAAGCTGCGGAGTGGGCAAGGACCGGTATTGTGGATGTTGTTCTTGGAGAAGTGACTTCCGAGATCTGAGAATTGCCGAGAGATAATGTCTCCGATTCACATATTTTAATCTCTACAAATCTCCACTCGCTAATGGTGTCTCAAAGCTTCACTTCCTCTTTTTCTTTTGATTTCTTCTTCTCCGTGTTTCCACCGACTTCGGGCCGTGAAAGACCTCCAGAAAAACCTTTTCTACTCTCTCTTCTCAATGTGTATCTCTCTCAATGGCCATGTATTCTATTGTGCGTGGCCTCCCCTTTGCTTGTCCGTAGATGGTCCTTTTATAGGACTAACCTAGGTTTTCGAGGAAAGAGAATAAATCTGCATATTATATTTTAGAACAATGACATTTGTAGCCAAAAATTTTCCGATTCCTTTCCATCCACGTTCCTCGATCCTTTTACCCGCATCTTCGTAAAATCAGCCGAATTCTTTCTTCTTTTATTTGCTTTATGTGTCCACGTGTGTCCATGAAACAAATTTCTTCAAGACAAACCAAATATACTGCCATAGATACGCATGAAGAGAATATATGGTCAATATCTCCAAATTTTACTTCCTTTCTCTTCATTATCTTTCTCAGCAGAAACATTGGTGAGCCCTTGGATTTTTCTTTTTGCCCAAGCCAATTTTTGGAGTTCACGCATGAGTGGGCTCCTTGCCAGCAATATTGAATGTCCACTTTGCCAAATTTCGCATGAGATCCACGCAATGTAATTTTATGTGGACTCATTGTTATGCTAATGCTCCTAACATCTATGCAATTAATATTTTTTTTTAGGGATGAAATTGACCCCTAATTTTCTATGCAATAAATAAATGACCGGATTGCCAAAATTTAGGTGTCAACACTCAGGAATCTTGTGTTGTTGAATGTACTTAGTCGAGGCATAGTACTTCCTTTCTTTACCCTTCAATTCTTCCTCGGGCCATTTAAGCTTTCGTGGATGGCACATGTCCCACATCAATTTGATAGTAAGAATGGAATCTTCATGGCCTCGGATTCCATCAACAAAGCTAATTTGGAGCAGATCCGCTTGTAACACTGAGGGAAGCTCTTGCACGACTTGATACTGACGAGTCACTCTAGTCGGATAGTACTCCAATGCTCCAGTGAATCCCAATAGAGGGATTGGGCCAACTCCTCCACACGAGAGTCTCGCTACCCGAACTTGGAACCATTTAGCATGCCATAGTAAACCCTTGGAAGTTGGTTTTTTCATGAAAACTAGCCACCTAGAATAATGATAATCCGGTGCATGTTTTTGGTTGTTCTCAAATCTCATAATAGGGTGATTAGAATTACTAACATCATGTATAGTCATTAGACCACCAAAACCCTTTATATGAGAAAGGAACCAAATTTGCAAAAGCACAGGAGAGGAATGGAGAGTCTTATCACCACCTCCTTTGAATCGAGTGAGAGAAAGAAAAGTTTCAGTCAGGATAGTGTCTACAAAATTTTTTTCTTCCAACACTTGTCTAACTAATTGAGCAATCAAAGAGTTAATAGCATTCTTGCAGTAAGGAAATACTACAAACCCGAAGAAAGCTAAAAGGAAAATCCTACGCATTTGAAATGAGGTGCCTTTTTCAAAACATTCTTTCAGGAAGGATAAATGACATGTATTGCGGTGAGCCTTTAAAACCTTTCTTATATCGTCGTCTTTAATTCTCAGAAAATCAGATAAGGTCATAACGGGACCTATTCCGATAGGCGGACTAATCAATTAAGCTTTCAAGGACTTTCCTATGGCAATGATATACTCTTCCAAGGTGGGAGTGAGCTCATGCTTATCGCCGAAGATAAAGGTAGAAGTCTCGGGGCACCAACAGTGGGCGAGTGCTTGGACGAGGCCGCCATGGATGTTGATACGTAGCAGTGGAAGCAGTCGACCAATATGTGACTCTACGAACTGACGGCCATCTTGATCTAACTTGTCCCACCTAGTGCTAAGCTCTACTTTTAGAGGGAGAATAATTCGAATGTCCAGTGTCTCCATTGTATATTGATCAAGACTAGGACAATCCTAATGCCATGGATCGACAAAATAATGTGATAAAGTAAGTAAATTGCAAAGGCCAAAAATTTAGAGAACTTACTTTACCAATGATGAGCAATCACATAGACATGCACATGGTAAGTGGCTCGATTTCTAATCTATAAGGCTTATCAAGGTGGAGCCACAAGGATGATCAGACTAGCCACAGGCTTGTGGACTATGTCGGGTCCTCATGACTCCGGCTTGGTCAAAGAGCCGACCTGGGTCGCGGGCATGTGGACCGAGGTGGGTACTCTTGACACCATGAAAGAAACTTCGAGATTGAGATAGGCGACTCGTATCGCGGGCAAGCGGTCAGAGTGGCATTCATCTCAATACCATCCTAGATAATTCTATGTGGCCCAAGTTCAGGGGCAAGATGTGTGTACGAAAGTGTAGTGTAAATGCAAAACATGCATGATAGTTTATATCAAGCAACACTTCGTATATGAAAATAAACCATACATTCCTTACATCTCCTCGCAAAACAAAGGTTAGCAAACATTCCCCTTATACCTCCCATCCTACAAAAACATTTAACACCTTAAATGTTAGGGACGTACCTTGGATCATCGTTGCCAAACAAAAACATTTTCAAAAGAAAAGAAAAATTGGCCTAAGTCCACTAAGAGTTTTAACTCAAGTCCCCAGTGGAGTCGTCAAGCTGTAGCGACCAAATTTTCGAGTGTGAACCACCTAAGATTTGGCTAATGAATTGTTAAGCTTAGACTTAACTCGGGCACTCCCAAGCCCATACTAATTCGCAATTATTTTTTAACTATGAGTCGTCAAGCTGTCGCGACCAAATTTTCGAGTGTGAACTACCTAAGATTTGGCTAATGGATTGTTAAGCTTAGACTTAACTCGGGCTCTCCCAAGCCCATACTAATTCACGACTTAGGTTCAAGTTCTTAACATGCAATTATTTTTTAACTAGGAATCGCCACTAATTTATTTTTGGTGGGTCAATTAGAAATCCAAGTAAAGTAATGGAAGATTTACTTTACTCCTACAAACTAGATATTCTAGGTTCGGAGATTTGGTTAGATTAGATTTCTCTAATGTCTTTTCGGTACCATTCTTTTATTTTCAAAAATGATTTTGCAAGCAGCTTAAATTGATTTTAAATCAATTTCCCTAACATGTGAGGCGATCATGCGGGTGTGCAAACCACCAATTTAACACCCAAGTAAAGCAATAAATAAATTACAGGACTTACCTCATAGCAACGAAAGCATCTGTGTTATTAGCTCAGAATTCATATCAACAGTCCTAGATATGGTTTCTAATTAATACGTAATTTATTTTTTTGTTTTATTTTCACTTATTTAATGAAAATCATGCAATGCATGCTACTAATCTAACATAAAAAGATATGACATGGCAATATGACTTAACTATATGACATAATGAGATGCAATCTATACTAAAAAAATGGAATCAATTTATTCTAAGGCATTTTTTGGGTATTTTTCATGAAATTCGGAATTAGATAAAATGTGAAAATTATCTAATTAGATTAAGATTCTATTCAATTTGTATTAGGAATTAGGTTGAACCAAATCCTAATTTAAACTAAAATATTATCTTAACCCAGATAATCCTAAAATGCAATCTATCTAATATCTAAACTTATAATAAATTAAGAGAAATATTATCTAGAATTAAACTAAGTGCAATTTTTCCCTAATATGCAATGATGTACAAAAAGATTCCCTAACTCTACATGACATATGCATGATGATTTTTTGTGTTTTTCCTTTTTCCCTTTTTTTTTAATTTCAAAATTAATGATTGCCAAATAATTAAACATGCAATCCAAGTTAAAAAAAAAAAAAAAAAAAAAACTAGCAACCTAAATTAATTGATTTGATTCTTGATTTTTTTTTATTTTTATTTATAAAGTTCAGAATAAAATTTCTACTCTAAATATGGAAACCCTAAAACAGGAAATAAACCTAATTCTAACCTACATTTTTTTTTTTTTTATGAAAGCAAATTTAATTAAACGGCACAATAGCAAATCAGAGACAGATGATATCCAAATTGATGAACCATATCTCATGCATGAGATCGGGTTGGCCAATTTTACATAAATCACGAATCGAATCTCGGGCGGGAGATCGGATTAGCGATTTTTTTTAACAAGTGATTGCGAGTTGGATTTCAGGCGTGAAAATCGGGCTGATAATCACAAACTTCATAGGCTATTTCATCTCGGACAATTCATCATTGCATCAAGGAATAATTGTACTAAAAAAATAAAATAAAGAATAAAATAAGGCAAATAAATAAAAGAAAGAAAAAAAAAACTACCTAAAGTGATTTTGCTTTTTTTTCTTTTTTTCTCCCCCTTTTTCACGATTTGGCAGCTTTGTGGAGGTTCACCGGGAGTTGGTCGTCGGAGCTTAGGCGATGAAGACCAACAGCGAGTGGATCGGCGGCGAGCGGTGGCATAGCAAGGAGCAGCAGCAAGTGGCCTCGCTCGGACTCAAGCAGAGAGCGAAGCGGCTTGGCTGGGGCTTGGGCAAAGGCGTTAGATCGCCGGCAGGTCGCTGGCCGAAGTAGCACCAGTGGAGATCTGTAGGCAGAGACAAGACGAGGACATCAACAGTGTCGTTAGAGCAGAAGGGCTGCGATCCGGCTCGAGTTAGGCTCCGGGGCAGGGCTGCGATGGGGAAGCAACGACGTCGGATGCAGGGTGGCTCGGCGAGTGTTGCAGGCGAGACCGGCGCAGCAGCGGTGAAGCAGGGACAACTCGCGGGCCACCGACAGAGCAGCAATGGGCGGTGGCTCAGCTACCAACGTGGGTGGTGCCTGACAGAGGCAGTGCCAATGTAGACCAGGGGGCTGAGCAGCGAGGAAGACCACGTCTTCCTCCATTCTTTTTCTTTCTTCTTTTTTCTTTTCTTGCTGCACGTCACTTCTGCCCTCTTTCTCTTTTTTTTTTTCTCTCAAAACCGAAGGTCCCTCACCTTTTTTGCTCTAAATTTTTCGAATTTCGCCACCACCTTTTTCTGTACATCATCACACCTTTTATAGGGTGAAAAATTGAATCCTTATTGCATATTTCATTTCCAATTTTGCTCATGCAATATTCTCTTTTGCATTTTCCGCATATTCCATCCAAAAAAATCCCTCTTTGCACAAAATACACCCCTTAGCATATATTACCTAAAAATATGAAAAATCTGAACAAAATATATGAAAAATCTTCCCTTCACCGGCGGCCTAAAATAAAATAAAACAAAATGAAAATAAAATGTTTCTAAACTATATGCCATGTGTTTTTTTAATTATTTTTTTATTTTTTAAAAAATCAACCCCAAAAATTTAGGTGTCAACAACACTATTCCTTAAGGAATATACATTTTTTTTTTTTTGGTTATATGAGCTTTGACCTTGATTGACAAACAAAAAAAAAGAGGACGTTAACATCTGTTCAAAGTCCTCATTGCTGGCCTCCTAAGGTGACTCAAAATTTCAGGTCATGCCTTGCAAGACCCCTGATCAAATGGTCAAGGACATCAACTGTAACCAATAATCCATCACCTTACTTGCCGTAAGAATGGGTTTAAATACCCATTCTTCTTCCTCCCTCTAATATTCTCTTTTCTACGGCCCTTCCTTTTTACAGCTCCAATTGCAGTCGACCCGTCATTGTCTCCATTTTGGAGGAGATCTTCAGTCACTGACCGTTCAAATGAAACCATGAAAATCAGAGTCTACGAGTATGTTACTTTCTTACTATCTTCATATATACCATATCATATTTCGCATTTTTTTGTTGCGAATAAATTGTTTATGAAGTTGGTTTCATACCCTTCGTTTTCTTCATGTTAGCTTTTTTTTTTTTTTTTTTTTTTTTTGATGCTTCGTGTTTGCTCATTTAGGAAGGAAATGCTATGGAGAAAAACCAATTCTTTTATTTGCTTTATTATGAAAATTGTTAAAAAATATAGGAGTAAATGTCAGATTCAAATTTAATTATATTCCATCTAATGTAGAACATATAATATTCAATAGATTAATATAAAGCTAGACGTGAAGCACACAAATACTCCTTCGCTCTATCAAAAAAATTTAATTACGTACTTCTTCAAACAACAGATACGTCAATAACCCAAAAAAAAAAAAATTGAATATTATTAAAGATGATGACCTTCAAAAATTTACAATGGCAACAATGCCAACAAAAGGGTGAATGAAAGTAGCCAAAAATTTTCAGCAATCATCGAGAAGTATACTGCATTGTCCCTAAGAGAGTAAAGATGTTAAAGAGTTCCCACCCAACTAATTTCACGGCAAATGAAATTATGTGTTATCTTATTAATCGTCAGCAATTACATAGAACTTTTAGATGCAAATTGAAGCTGCTTCTACTTATTATTATTATTATTATTTTTTAAAAGAACGTTGAAGCTGCTCTAATCAATTCTCTTCCCAGGAAACTAATGCACACTTTAATGAGTCTTCTTTTTCCTACTAAAGTCAATTCCGCAAACTCAAAATACGTCTCTCAATTGCTAATATCTTTCCAACTTAGCATCTTACATAGAATATAATTTATCTCACTTATAAACTGCAAGGGTTATGGAATATAAACTAGTTAGGGTTGTTAATGGTTTAGTTTTCTTGCTTCCAGAGAAAAGCAATGAAGTGAAAGTGATTGAAGTTGATTTGAAGAAACTCTGAAGAAAATTACCAAAAAGCTCAATTTACCACAGCCTCTATATGACTGCCGTCTCGAAGATGGCAAGTATCATGCTTTTTACAAATCCAACGTCCTAATGACGAATATGCCATCCACCCCTAAAGTTACCTAAATTACGGAAAAAAAGAAAAGAAATCAGACGCTAAAGAAGCGGCTAAACATGGTGTTGAGCAACCGAAATGGCAAGTACGGTGTTGGCATTTATGATGTCAATTATAGTGAAATGCAACTGTACCAAGAAAATTTTCATCGTCTTACTGCTGGCTGAAACCTCAAGCTATGCGGAACGAACTTCAGGGAAACCAGGCCATCTAAATCAGTTCGTCGGAGGATGAGAACGTGGAAGACTAGACATGTTACATTAGCTATGTTGTTTTTCTGAAGGGCATCAATGAGATGTAAATATGCACTTTTGGCAACTGTGGGTGATGTCGGGAATGAGGTAGATGATGTTTACGATATGTACTTTAGTATGATCAACATTTTCTATTTGCAATTATGATGTTCTTATTCGAATTTTTAGGAAATTTTAAATGAAATTGTTCATTTATATAGCTAAAAAAGGGAACAGAATAATCTAATCAATATAGTTCATTAAGTCTGGCTTTGATCTTATTCTTTAAGTATAATAGAAAAAGACCTACAATCCGTTGGGAAGAACCGAAGAAATTTCTATCCTCCCACTGTCAACTCTAAAGTCTGAAATGTTGGACAAATGACAGATTCGGTCCAGCAAGTAAAAAAATGATTAATTTATGTAATAGAATAAAATAAGATGTATTCTTGTTGGTTGACACAAGCAAGACAACTAAAGAATTAAATTGAAATTATTACTGGACGTAAAATGTTAATTATAAATGAATTTAGGATGTGAAGACTATATGGATTGCACGTAAATTATCTTGACACTTTCATTCAAAAGATTTTGTCGGTAATGTAAAAATATTTATTAAAATGCATATAGAAAGCACTGGTATTCATGAGATTATTGTGCGAAAGTATGTTGCTGAAATTCCCCATTATCACACTAGCAGTGGCTATAAAGGCGAAATTCCTCATATATAAAAACAAAAGAACAACTTTCTGTTTTTCAGACATCCACTGTTTTGTATCTGAGGTTCAAGTTAGAGGGGTTGGAAACTCTCCTTGTTCCATATGATGAAAGCTAGGAGGAGCTCCGTCATGGCAATGAGTTGGCTTTGGGGAATATGCTAATTGATTCACTGCCATGAGTTCCATTCCCACAAACGGCGACCAATGTGGTCTTTGTTTTGTAAGAAAAAGAATATCCACAAACTTTTGCTAGGTCTTTATCTTCATCTACCAATAACTTGGAGGCGTGCTTGGAAATATACTACTACAAATATATTAACAAAGTTGACGAAGACAACAGGGTTGACGTCCTAAAATAATGGGAGAAGAAAGCCACCAATTTTCCAATTCTTTCCACCATGGCTTTTGACTTATTGACCCTATAAGCGTCTATGGTACCATCAAATTCCATGTTCAATACTAGCCAATGAATTTGGAAAGACAATAGATCCAACTTCTGCAAAAAAATTAGAAATGACTGTCATAGGACATTATTGACTTTTTCTTAAAAAAATAAAAATTGACTTTAAAGGAATGTTCTCAACACGAATAAGAGGACAATGATGACATTGTATCACCTTAATCATGATAAGGGACATGGCACCGAAGATACCGATCTTATTAGACATTCTCTTTTAGTGTAGTTTTTGTGTAATCATTATTAGAGTACCATTATGAATATTTTTTTTTTTTTAAAATTATGTGAAGTTATACTTGTATTTGGATTTGGTTTAGTTTAATGAGATTTTTCATTAATTTTCCTTGATTAATTTCGTTTTATTATTTTATATTTGGAAAATATATTTTCATTTTGTTTTGAATAATTCTAGTTAAGAAAAATTTATACTAGTGTGTTTATTTCTCTCTCTTCCAATTTTTTTCTTTTCATAAATGATTCATAAGTAGGAAGCATCTTCAAGATATATAAAGCTTATGCGAAATTTAGGACTGCTCAACAATGCCAATACTACAGCAGTTCTGACCAAGGATGTTCGCATGGGTAAAATTATCTATGGGAGGTTTTGATCATGAACTTGAATCAAATCATATCTACCATGAATTATTACTTTATAAGTAGATTATTAGTTATATGTTGCACGTACTTTATTCTATTTTCAGTGAAAGAGAGCCGTGAACTTCACGATGGAGGGGCAACATGTTTCATTTACTTGAGTAAAAAGCTGGAAATATTAATGCAATGATCAAGCAAATCATTGATTAATTAAATGGTTAGGAGCGTCATATGAATTTATTAGGGAGACTTACTTCGAGACTTCAAAAAATTCTAACCTGGATGATGACAAGATTATGTAGTTAATACGTTGGAGATTCTTTCCAACAAGAACGAAAGCTTTTGGAAGTGAATAGGCCTCGGAAAGTTCCCTATATCAATGTACTAATACAAGATCATTTTTTCTGCAACAAACACCCAAGCATTCCTTACTCCTTCCACATTAGTTCTTATAACCATAGACCATTTAAATAATATAATTCACACCATAACCTATAGTTTCATCACATCCGTTAACCGTAGAAAATTATTCTCATAAACAATTAATCTTTTCATAACAAACGGATCCATACATGATTGTAAAACACCAAGATCAATAAATACAGCGGAATTAAAGCGTATCTGTTTGAGCTATTACTTCACTTGAAGAAAACTAGATCACTTTGATAATCAGGGATTTATCGGAATACCAGATCTTCCTCTCTATGACCTATTTCGATATAGCAGCTTTTAATGGGATTAAAGCAACTGATAGGTATAACCTACCCTTTTATAGGCTAGAGAGGGGACCTAGCAAACCCTAATCAACAGCGTGTCAACTTGGCCCTTCTCATTACGGGCTTCAGTTAAACACAACTGTCTACACTTTGCTACTCAACTAGGCCCATTATCAATAGATGCCAATACCCAATTCAATCAGATCACTGTATGGTTCAACAAATATTGGAATATCCATTAACCCGATTATTTAAAATAGAAAATCAATTAATTAATGTAAACCCATATTATAGGAAATTTCCAACATTCTCCCACTTGGGCTACATTAATTAACTTATTTTATTTTGAAAATATTTTATATTGGAAACGACACTATCGGGTTAATAACTGAAAACTTTGTTTTATGTGGCCACAACTTTAAAAAAAATAATATTCCAATAATGGCATCTTAATACCAATCCAATCCTATATAATTTTAGTATGGGACTATGGAGATCAATGTGTTAAGAAAATGCCACAACACATAAGTATTATATTTTCATGAATCATGGGCCTAGTAGTGTAGTAAGAAATAGTGCCAATATGTGATCAAAATATACACTATTTCTTATCGGTCCTCAATGCAATTTCTCAACGACATGAAACTGCATTAACGCAATTTCTAAACAACATGAAATTGCACAATTATGTCACAATCCAACATGAGATCTCATAATTAGTGACATCCAGTTATCTTTAAACTAAAATTTGTTTAAAGATACTGTTTTATACTTCCATTTCTCAGTCAATAGGAGAAATGATAACAATAGAATCAACAATAATAATCATTGAAAATAAATACTTTAATAAACATCATAAAAGCATTATTTGTTTGCATATAAATATAATATCCAGAAATACAAATTATATAACTCCCACTAACAAAAGAAATCAAAAGAATCCAAGACACTCATATTCTTTACATGTTCTTTAAACAAAATGGGCCGTAAGCCTTTTTGTTAGAGGATCAGCCAATATAGACTTAGTTATAATATTTTCAATTACAATGTCTCCCTTTTTTAGTCCTTAATAGTATAATATTTGATCCAATTAACATTTTAACCGTGGCATTATTGTTATTTATAGCAAAAATAACTGTTTGTCACACATAATGCAATAAAATCAATTATGGGCAATAAGTATTTTAACAAAAATAATTAGTACATTATAAACTCTCATTTAGGCAGAGTGTATAATGCACCATTATTTTTCACAGCATGAAGTTTATAAAGCAACATTAAGGAGAATTACATATAATTGTCAATGATCCATCCCCTTTGGGCAGACAAATCATTTAAATTATACATCTCCATGATATCAATATATAGAGATGATAAAAGAGAATTACATATAATCTTCAAGGTTCAATCCCCTTTGGGCAGACAAATCCTTTAAATTATATATATCTCCATTATCTCAACATAGAGGGAATTACACATAACTCTAAAAAATTTATCCCCTTTAGGCAGATAAACCTTTTGAGTCACACATCCCCATCATTCATCTCTAATATATCAATATAGAGGGGAATTACATATAACTTTCAAAAATTTATCCCCTTTGGGTAGATAAATCTTTTTGAGTCATACATCCCCATCTTTTAATTTTGAAATTTATCTTCATGCAATTTTCAAATTAATATACACAATAACCCCATTTGGGCAGGTAATTGTATATACTAATTTTTAATAGGAAACTCCAAAAAATATATGCCCAAAATTCATCTAACAATATGAAGCACATTATGTGCTTCCCAAGATCATATTGCATTTATCAAGCAACAATTTTTGCCACAATTTTTTTAAATTATTATTTTAATATTTCGGACTCATGGCAAAACAAGAATGGATATAAATGGTTACTAGAATTGAAGGGACCCAAAAATTTCGTAGCTATCATTAATCGTTACATCAAAAAATCATGAGGATAATCTTTATCTCACACTTCCTCACTGTTAACCCTTGGTTGGCATATTTAAATTTGGCATCTTTTAAATTTGGGAAATTTCATAGTCATACAATAACTCAATCTCCACCTATTTGACACAATCATATCATATGAATTTAGAAGTGTCCTTCATGCATGTTAGCATGAAACCCACAAGAGATCAAGCAAAATCTCTATAAAAAGAACTTCTAAACCTCAATCATGTTAAGCCAGTCCACTCTGATGATTCGTGGTAAAACCACACAAGAAGACATGAAAGGTTCGTTTGGTTCACCAGAATTTTCAATAATATTGATTAATTTGTATTTTGATGCTATAGTCTTCCGTTAGTCACCGGTCCAAAGATTACAATAAAAATAAAAGAAGCTACAAATGAATAGATTTAAAACATAATTCCCATGTAAAAAAAAAAAAAATCATTCATGTGATTCTCATCATGCACCATCTACGATTTTCCCCTTTTGAACCTGGGGTTTCCACAAAGCACTACACAGTAGACTATGGACTTTTCTTCCATTGCTGAAACCTTCAGCTTTTACATCTCTCTAGCTTAATCCGTTTTTTTTTTTTTTTTTTTTTTTGATAAATAACATCCTCTTGTTTGTATCTATATACATTTGGATCTCGATTCACAAATCTCTTGGTTTCATTGTATCGCTTTCAATGGAATTTTAAACCTTAGTCAATAAAACACTAATGCATCGCAGGAGTCGTGCGAGCAATTTGCAAAAAGATTAGAATTTGCAAGTTTGGAATTTGCTAGTCATGCCACATTACTTAGCAAATCAACTATGAACCCAACAAATCCAAACATATAACTTAGCATAAAACCACTCGTACAAACAAAAATCACAGTTTGGTCTTTTGCTCACCCCACAATCAACATATTTGGCAAAATCACAATGAAGGCTTAATGCAGCGGTTTCATTTAGAATCTAGCAACAAGATGCACGCACCGCGCATGAAAAGCAAAAACCGACTATTTCCATCTTTAAATTTTGATATCCCGACAACTTGAGAAATCTTAACCATTGGTTCTCTTTTCTAGACTATAGGGAGCACCATAGCCCCAAAGTTTCAGTGACTCACTAACTACTTAATATAGAAATAACCCAAATCAACGAAAAATAGGGCATAAATCTCAACTTTATAACAAAGCACCCCATAAGCGTCACCCATTGCGTACATGGATCAATTGATGCGTAATCTCGGTCCACCGAGTAAAATGGCAAAGCGGCAATCAAGGAAAAGGAAAGAGGTGCAACCGTTGCTACCGTCAAATAAAAATCGAAGGTAACACTAGAATCTAACTTAAAAGTCTAGAACTTTTTCTATATATATACAAGACAATCACTCCAATTGCACCATACATAGCAACTCAAAACCCAAAAATCTCGAGTAGCCAGTTAAAAATAAATAAAAAATTCTCTCTTCCGAACAAAACGATCACTGCACAAGCTGCATCTGAAGAATTCTACCACAAGATTTCGGATCTCTAAAGAAAACAAGAAAATGGGTGATCAAACACGGGCACTTATTCAGGATTGACCCATTTGAACACCGAAAAAAGAAACAATCTTTGCCATGGGAGATGGAGCCCAAGGAACTTTCTTTATTGCAATCGAAAGATGCTAAAACATATATATAACAATGCTCATGCAACGAATTACAATGAACATCAATTAATTGCAAGTAATTTGAAAATTCTAGAACTTTTCATGTATAAACCCTAGAATTTCAAATTTAAAATTCTCTCTCAATTCTCAACGAAATTATACAAATTATATATGGTTGGAAAGATCTCAACATGTAGAACAAAAGCCCTATGGTTTCAGATCAATCAAGCAAAAAATCCACACGAAAGATAATGCCCATATTTGGCTCAAAGAGGAAAATTTTGAATTTGTCCATAAAAAGATAAAATTTGGGTTTTACAATCATATATGACAAGCTCTGATACCTCATGTAGAAAATTATTCTCATAAACAATTAATCTTTTCATAACAAACGGATCCATACATGATTGTAAAAATACCAAGATCAATAAATACAGCGAAATTAAAACGTACCTGTTTGAGCCATTGCTTCACTTGAAGAAAACTAGATCACTTTGATAATCAGGGATCTATCGGAATACCAGATCTTCCTCTCTATGACCTATTTCGATATAGCAGCTTTTAATGAGATTAAAGTAACTAATAGGTATAACCTATTCTTTTATAGGCTAGAGAGGGGACCTAGCAAATCCTAATCAACAGCGTGTCAACTGGGCCATTCCCATTACGGGCTTCAGTTAAAGCAACTAGGCCCGTTATCAATAGATGCCAATACCCAATTCAATCAGATCACTGTAGGGTTCAACAAATATTAGAATATCCATTAACCCGATTATTTAAAATAGAAAATCAATTAATTAATGTAAGTGCATATTATAGGAAATTTCCAACATTAACGACAATGTAATTTTCACGATAATAGTCATTCGTAAATATTAACTCCATTGAAATCATACATAATGCCTTTACTTCCGTAAATCCTGCCCCTTAAGTGTGGAAGAAAATGATTTCAACTTCTCTATTTTTAGTTTATATATCTGCTTTAAGCCTCTGTCAGTAAATTAAACTCACATCTTTACTTAAAATACACATATGTAAGTAACTAAAAGGCCAATTGACTGTCATTTATGATGTAACGGAAAGAACAGCAGAAAATATATGTTTCGCAAGTAGCACTGGTCTCACAGCAATAGTGGCCATGAAGATGAAATTCATCAAATATTGATAGACTATTTTGCCTGTTCTTTTAACTAGGGGTGTCAAAATCGAACCAAACCGAACCGAACCGAATCAAAAAAATAAATTTTTTTTGGTTTAGTTCTCATTAAAAATCGAAACTTTTTAACCAGTTCGGTTTTTTATTCGTTTGGTTAACCGAACCAAACCGATAAAATCTAAATTTACATATATATATATATATATATATATATATATATATTAAAAATCATTTTTTTTGATTTTTTGATTTTTGATTTTCTTTTTCGTTTCGGCTGGCCAATGAAGAAGAAGAAGAAGAAGAAGAAAAAGAAAGAAAAAGAAAAAAAGAGAAAGAAAGAAAAGGAAAAAAAAATATAAAAATCGTTTTTTTTTAAATAAAAAATTTATGGTAAGGGTGTATGTAGGGAGAAAAAAACACAAAATTAAAAACTGAAAAACCGACCGAACCAAACCGAACTGGGATTTCGGTTCGGATCGGATTTCAGTTTCGGTTCAATAAATTCCTTATTGGTTCAGTTGGTTCGGTTTTTGAAAAACCAAACCGAACCGAACCATTTAAAACTCCTAAGGGGTGTCAAAAACTGAAACGAATTGAAAAAATTGGTTTTTTTGGTTCGGTTCTTATTTATTTCGGTTCTTATTTAGTTCGGTTCTCATTAAAAATTGAAACTTTTTAACCGGTTTGGTTTTTATCAGTTCGGTTAACCGAACCAAATTGATAAAATCTAAAGTTTTGTTTTATTTTATTTTTTAGAAATCATTTTTATTTAATTATTTGATTTTTTCTTTTGTTTTTCTTTCTTTCTTTATAGAAAGGGTGCAGGGAGAAAAACAAACACAAAAGTAAAAACCAAAAAACTGAACTAAGCTGAACTGTAATTTCGGTTCAATTTGATTTCGGTTTGGATCGGATTTCGGTTTGGTTCAACAAATTCCTTATCGGTTCGGTTCGGTTCAGTTTTTCAAAAAAAAGCCTGAATTGAATTGAACCATTTACATGCCTACTTTTAACGTCCATTGTTTTGGATTTGAGATTCAAGTGGGAGAGGTTCAAAACTCTCCTTATTCCATATTAAGAAAATCTGAGACTGGGTGAGGAGGTCGAAGCGGAGTAAACGTTGGCAATAGTGATGAATTGGCTTCGGAATATGTATGTTTCACACGTTGGTCTATTCGATACCATGAGTTTCACCAACGGACAGAGATCACGCCTTCGTCGAGTAGTGTCTAGAAGCATATTTGGTCTTTATTTCATAAGAATAAGAAGACTCTGCCCTTTCTGTGGATCTTCATCTTCATCTAACAATGAGTTGGACGAATATTTGGCAACAGATTATTTCAAATACATTGATGGAGTTAGAGAAAATAATGTTAACGTTCTAAAATGATGGAAGAGATTATCGACAAATTTCCTGGCGTTAATGAAAGGGAGAAGAGCAAGATAAATTTTTTTTTTTTTGATAACCAAATAAAAACAAAGAAAAAAAAGTGGGAGAGTAACGAGCACAACTTCTTTATTACTTGAAGCTTCAGTACCAATCTTCCATCATCAAGAAGAAAGGAGGAACTATAATTTCATAAGAGTGTCAATATACATTTTTATCAAATGTAGTTTAAGGAGGCGTTCATTGTAAATGAGAGTAACATTTGATATAATTTTTTTTATATAACTCACGACTTTATATTAAAGTACAATAAATCAAAGATGGAGCAAAGCAAAGTTGCACTTAAAAATGGCAACGATAGGTCGAACACAAAGGAAAGTGAAAACGGAGGAGTAAGCCGAGGACGAGGCCACAAGTTTAGAAGCCTACATGATAATTGGCGAAGGTGTCACGAGAGACTATGAGAAGCATGTGGAGGCATTCACGTTGGGGAAATTATAAAAGAAGAAAAGCCATTTTGATAGGTGCAAAAGATGCTGTAGAATCTACATTGCGCATTGCATGGAAAACTAGACGTGAAGAACACAACTATTCCTTTGCTCTATCGAAAAAAAATCTAATTAACGTACTTCTTCAAACAACAGAGAAGTTAATGACCCTAATCAAATTTGAATATACAAAAGGGTGAATGAAAATAGCCAAAAATTTTCAGCAATCATCGAGAAGTATGCTGTATTGTCTCTAAGAGAGTAAAGATGTTAAAAAGTTTTCACCCAACAAATTTCACAGCAAATGAATTTATGCGTTTCCTTATTAATAATCAGCTATTACATAAAACTTTCAGATGCAAATTGAAGCTGCTTCTACTTATTTAAAAAAAAAAAAAAAAAAAAAAAAAAAAAAAAAAAAAAAAAAAAAAAAAAAACGTTGAAGCTGCTTCTAGTCAGTTTTCTTCCTAGGAAACTAATGCATACTTTAAGGCGTCTTGTTTTTCCTGCTAAAGTCACTTCCGCAAATTCAAAATACGTCTCTGAGTTGCTAATATCTATCAAAATTAGCATCTTATGTAAAATATACTTTATCTCATTTATAAACAAGGGCTATTTACTATAAACTATATGGCATGTTAACGATTTATTTTTCTTGCTTCCAGAGATGAGCAATGAAGTGACAGTGATTGAAGTTGATTTTAACAAACTCTGAAAAAAAAATTATCAAAAAGCTTAATTTACCATAGCCCTTATATGACTAATATCTCGAAGATGAATGGTATCATTTTTTGAGAAATGATTACGTGAAAGTTTAATCTAATGTTAGAATAAAAGTCTATTCTAAATCATAAAAAAAAAAAAACAATGAAAAATTATAAATAGTTGCGGGGCCCACTCATTTAAGAATTTATAGTTTACAATAGACTATTATTTTCACAATAACCTAAAGACTATTATACTAGTAAAGCTCCATGTTTTTTCACAAATCAAATGTCCTAATGACGATTATGCAATTATCCCCCTCTAGGTTATCTAGCTTACGGGAAAAAAAAAAAATTAATCAGAAGCTAAAGAAGCGGCTAAAATGGTGTTGAGCAACTGAAATGGCAGTAAGGTGTTGGCATTTATGATGTCAATTACTGTGAAATGCAACTGGACCGAGACAACTTTCATCGTCTTAGTGCTGACTGAAACTTACAAGCTATGTATGGCAAACTTCGGAGAAACCAGGCCATCAAAATCAGTTCGTCGGAGGATGAGAACGTGGGAATATGCACTTTTGGGAACTGTGTGTGATGTCAGGAATGAGGTGAATGATGTTTACGATATGTTAGAAAACACGACACCATGTAATGTGCATACGATATGTACTTTAGTATAATCAATATGTTCTATTTGTAATTCTTTTGATCTTACGCGTACTTTAGTGAAATTTCAAATCAGAAACTGTTCGTTCATATAACTATAAAGCAAGGGAAGAGAATAATCTAACCAATATAGTTCATCGAGTCCCGGTTTGATCTTTTCCTTAAAGTATAATAGAAAAAGACCTACAATCCGTTGGGAAGAACCGAAGAAATCTCTATCCTCCCACCTTTTTGGAACCACTATCAACTCTAAAGTCTGAGATGTTGGGCAAATGCCAGATTCAGTCCAGAAAGTCAAAAAATGATTATTTAATGTAATAGAATAAAAGAAGATGTACTCTTGATCATTGCCGTAAGCAAGACAACTAGAGAATTAAATAGAAATTATTACTGGACGTAAAATATTAATGATATATTAATTTGGAATGTGAAGACTATATAGATTGCACGTAAATTATCTTGATATATTCAATTCAAAAGGTTTTGTCGCTAATGTAAAAATATCTATTAAAAGACATACAGAGAGCATTGGTGTTCTTGAGATTCTTGTGCAAAAGCATATTGTTGAAATTCCCCATTGAATTTGCCTCACATATAATAGAGATATGCTTAGGCATGTGCATTCAAATATATCAACTAAATGGGTAACTGACATTCATTGACCACATAACGAAGAGAATAGCTAAGAAAATATATGCTATCCAAGTAGCACCGGTATCACACTAGTAGCGGCTGTAAAGGCGAAATTCCTCAATATATATATAAAGAAGACAATTTTCTGTTTCTTAGAAATCCACTGTTTTGTATATGAGATTCCAGTTGGAGGGGTGGGAAACTCTCCTTGTTCCACGTTATGAAGCTAGGACTGGATGAGGAGGTCCAAGTGGAAAATATATTGGCGATGGCAATGAGTTGGTCTGGGATATATGCCAGTCGATTCACCGCCATGAGTTCCATTCTCATGGACGGCGACCTATATGGTCTTTGTTTCGTAATAAAAAGAATACCCCACAATCTTTTGATAGTCTTCATTTTCATCTACTAATGAGTTGGATGCGTGCTTGGAAATAGACTACTTCAAATAAATAAAGTTGGCGGAGATAACGGGGTTGACGTTCTAAAATAATAAGAAAGGGGAGCCACCAATTTTCCTATTCTTTCCACCATGACTTTTGACTTAATGAGCCTATAAGTATTTATGATACCATCAAATTCCATGTTCAGTACTAGCCAATGAATTTGGGCGGACAATAGATCCAACTTCTGCAAAAAATTTAGAAATGGCTGTCATAGGACATGATTTTTTTTTGGTAAGAATTGACTTTAGGGGAACGTTCTCAACACGAACAAGAGGAAAACAATGACATTGTATCATCCAAGTCCAGATAAGGGACATGGCACCGAAAGATATCAAATTTATTGGACATTCTCTTTTAGTACAGTTTTTATGTAATCATTATCAGAGCACCCTTACAAAGAATTTCTTTTAATTATGTGAAGTTGTACTTGTATTTCAATTTGGTTTAGTCTAGTGAAAAGTTTCGATTAATTTTTATTATTATTTTTAATATTTGAAAAATATAGTTTCATTTTGTTTTGAATAATTTTAGTTAAGAAAAATCTATAATTTATTTATTTAAAAAGACTTACCCAACCTTACTAGTGTGTTTATTTCTCTTTCTTCCAGGTTTATATTTTCATAAATAATTCATCAGTAGGAAGCGTCTTCAACCAAACATATAAAGCTTATGCGAAATCTACTATCTAGAACCAGTCATTGGAGCCAACACTACAATAGCTCCGCCTAAGCATCTTTATATGGGTAAAATTATCCATAGGAGGTTTCCATCGTGAAGCCGAGTCAAATCATATTTACCATGAAATTTTAATTTATAAGTAGATTATTAGTTGTATGTTGTACGTTACTTTATCCTATTTTTAATAAAAGTGAGCCGTGAACTTCGCGATGAAGGTGCAATATGTTTCATTTACTTGACTAAAATCTTGAAAAAATAATGTGATGGCAAATCATCGATTAGGGCTCCACATGATAACATTTCTCTTTCTCTTTTTTTTTTTTTTTTCCGTTCTTTTACTCCCTAGAATAGAAAAAGAATATAAATCATTTCAATAACATTAGTTAATTTTTTTATTCTCCGAAGTAAAAAAGTAGCCAAGAAATAGATTTGAAACCAAAACATAAAGTATAAAGAATGCACTTTTTGTTATTAGGAATAATTTCTAGAAATAAATTTCGGATGCCTGACAGAGGTCCGAATGCTGTTCGCAGATAGATTTTGAAATGATGCTCTTAATTGAATGCTGTCTTCGAGTGAGGTCGACACATTATCATGCCCAATAGGGCGGGACAATACCTGGTTACACCGAAAGACCATCGATGCGAGTGTCGGTTGTGGCCGAGAGCAATCGTAATAATTTGGACTCGTATGGCTGCATTGTGCATGAAAGTGATATTGATTGTATCTGGATTATTATTCATATTTGTCATGTGCTTGCTGAAATTGTGGACTCACGTGGAGAATTATTTATGTAATTATTGAATACGTTGTTAGGGCATTGTATCATGAGTTGCTCATTTCATGTTTATAGATGATGCAAAACAAAGGCTTTGCTATTAATCTGTCATCAACAATTAAGCCACATGTATAGGGTGTCTCCGAGGTGAAGTACTCTCCTATGTGAGATTTAGGGAGCTTATTTATCGAGTTTTTTTCACTCTTTGTGGTTTAAATTTTTTTGGCTCTAACCATGGATAGTCCATTCTGGCATATGTGCTTTGGGGTGCTTGTAGATTAGGACACCCAAGTGATCCCCTTCTCAACAGAAGGGACCGACATCATACATGAGAAGTTCATGACCACCATCTGGGTGGATGAGGGGCTGATGAACCTAATGCCCCATTAGTTTGTGGCGTGATACGTATGGTTCAGAGGGGAGATCTTCGGCCCTCTCCAAGGTTTTGACAGGTAGCCTAGCCCCAGGGGTGCCATCTAGGACCCCATGGTAGTGGACGTGCCTGACAACTTTGTCACTAACCCAGAGTTGGAGCTGAAGATGGAGTCCAATCCCGAGCCCGAGCCATGGTACTACGACACGAACATGTACTAGGCACGTAGGAGAGATACCACTTTTTGATGTCGTCCTCATGGGATAGAGGAGCTAAACTAACCCCCAACCCCTTTTTGGTAAATCGGAAAGAATCCACATTGCGGACGTGTAATTATTAAACTTCCAATGTACTAAGTTGATGTATATGTATATATGTATAAAAGTGTTTATTGATATATTTTCCTTGTTATCCCTATTGGTGTGTATGATTGGGTGGAGTTGATTATGCTTCCGCTTGCATTTAATCGAAAGATAAAATGAATGGTCGGCAATGTCTCCTAGGACATCGTAATTAAATGACCAAAAGAAATAAGGGATGTCATGCGTCTGAAGGTCGGGGCGTGACGCAAAGCAATAGCCTAATTTTCATTTTTAAGAGCACGCAATATCCTAATGTAGAGTTCTAAAAGCTTGTTCAAAGGTTTTCACATATTTTAAAGAAAAACTAATCAAAATCTAATTTCGAAGCCCTTTTATTTGAAAAAATAAATTTTTAATCCGAAAATAAAGACTCAGACCGAACCTTGGGGCCCAGCTCACATGTAAGGTCAGATATGGGGTCCCGAGTTTGGACTAATGATATCAACTGGACTAATAAAAAAGTGGGCTCAGTGGTTCAAGCCCAATATGCCCACGACCTAAACCGAGTCCAAATTCAATTATTCTAAGCCCAACCCAGACTTATCAACACTAAGCTCAATCCCTTCCCAGAACATGTGGTCCTTCCCTTCTTCCTCGGTTCTCTTCCATCCTCCCCAGAACATGAACTTGTCTATTTTCAATATTAAAACTTGAGATCAACAAAAGAAAGCGCCACTTATGGACCGTCATCTCAAGCCTTAAATGAAATTTCACCATCGTTTACCACCTGCTGAACGACGCTCAGCCGGTAGGGGTGTGCAACCAGACTCGATATACCCGGTTCCTGGACCGGCCCACCCGGAAAACAGGGTTGAGAACCGGTTCCCAGAATTTGGAACGAGTTTAAACCGGTTTGGGAATAGGTTCTGAATGATTACCCACTTGGAAACCGATTCCTAGACCTGTTTTAGAACTAGTTCTCGGACCGGTTTTGTAAGTAGAGGTCCAAAACCCTTTTTTTTTTCCGCTATTTCTATTTTTACTCCCGGAATCACACGACATTTTTCCTCAACATGCATGACACTCCTCCTTTGTCATTCCTCTTCCTCACTTGCTTCCCTCCCTCACCCGCTCCCTCTCACACCGTCCGATGGATGGACGGTGTTCGTCATCGCCAAATTCTTGTATATCACATGGATTTGATCACCTAATTTCTCTTTTGTAGGAGAAGTTATGCTTACATAAATGAGTAGCTTCATATAGTAGTTGTGGGAATAAAACTAATATTAGACCCATGTTTGTTGCTAATTATTTGCCTTATGATTTTATTTATTATAATTAGCCTTGTGGATCCTTAATTTTTCGTTTAGTCAAAAAGTTCATATATTTATTTATTACAACTGCTTAATATTTCAATACAAATTAAGAGGATCACGTTATTTTCTCGCGTATTAATATAAAATTCGAAATCGTATAGGATATCGAAAGATTGCAAAACAGGTTCCAGTGGAAACAGTGTTGACCCTAGAACCGGATCAGAAAAACATGGTGAGTCGGGTACAGGGTCCAATACAAATAGGGTTGAGTATATGGTCCAAAAAAGGGGAACCGATTATAATAGGGTCGAGTACAAGGTCCAAGTCTAGACCCTACCCACCTTGGACCCAATCACCCCTATTAGCCGGGTGAAATTTCTGCTCTCATTTTTGGTCTCTCAATCTATCTCTTGAACGCATGGCTTTCTACCCTACTAGTTGCCATTGTCAGTTTGCCCCTAACCACGTACGATGGTCGGACTACTCTTGCCCTATGCCTTGTTGTCGCGGCTCCTCTATCTTGTGGTATGTCACGCAAAGGATGAAGAGGAAGGGGAAAGTGGAAAGTGAGAGGGCCGGGTTGGCTTGACCTCACTACGTTTTCATTTTTTTATTATATTTTTTATTTTAATTATTTTTTACCTTTTTTATATTTTCTAATAAATTCCATTACTATTAATGCAAATGCTCCTAATGTCTACATGCTATGCAGTTTTTATGAATTTTTTTAGGGGTTAAAATGTAATCCCTAATTTTCTAAATGAATAGCTAAAATTAAAGTATCAAAAGGAAAAAAAAAATGTTTGGTAAACTGAAATTGAAAAGTGCGTTGACAAGAAATTTTGAGAGAAAGGCTGCTGGGTGGAGATACATTTGAAAGGTCCCTTGGTGTGATCAATTTAAGTTTGTTAACTTTTTATTTGTTAAAAAAAAAACTATGGCAATTTTTATGGTTTGAATGTTGAAAACAATATAAAACATTAATAATTTTATAAGTGAAAAAAACAATCACCTTTCTTTTTTAGTTAAGTAATATGGCAAGTTTCGATAGAGTACTGAACCAAGAGAAACCCATGAATGAATGAATCCTCTTCAAACGTCTGTATGAAATTGCCAAGTCAATGACTAAGTGTTCGTCCATAATAATAATAATAATAATAATAATAATAATAATAATAATAATAATAATAATAATAATAATTGCTCCATCATTTTTTTTTTTTTTGACATCTTGTAATTTAAATTCATAGCATTTCCATGTTTTATGCACTCAAATTTATACCAGTAGGATGGTGAACCACTTGCTAATGAATTGTCATATTTTTTAGACAAACCTTGAAATAATTGATCTTGTATTCTTTGCACAAGACAATCATGCGACTTTATAGAGGAAACAAAACCATTTAAAGGTATATATCAGGCAAAAGCAAAAACCATGGCTACACAAATCGATCACACAAACAATCAACATTGTGTTTTCTAGCTGAATCAGGGATTTGACTCTAATCAATTGTACAGTACAGACGAGATGGAAAACGTCTAGTTCAATTGCATTCATTCCCCAACAAATGCAGCTCAAAACTCATTTCAACTAAAAAAGATGCAACAAAAGCATTAAACAACAAAGACACAAGCTCTTTCACATCTTCAAACAAGGCAAACCGAGGATATGCTACCACATGACAGCAAGGTACTCCTTGCTAAGCTCGGGGCCTAGCTTCATGGACTTCTCCCCAGGGTTCCATCTAGCCAAGCAAACCTCGTCAGGGTTATCCTGCACATGCTGCAAGGCCCACAGAAGGTAAAAATGATATATTTCGAGCCAATCGTGTATGAGTGACCCCTATGGCATATCATGATAGAGATGAAATAGGCATGATATGGAGGCAGCATAACGAATTGATTTGTCCAAAACAAAACTTTTTTTTTTACGTAAAAGGTAAGAACAACCACCATCTACAACTATTGCACCTCTTGAATTGTTCTATAGTGAAACAGGGTATGCACAACACAAAACGAGACACTTAACAAATGAATACAAGCGCCTATGAATTCAACATCAGCGAGGAATGTAATGAAAAAGTTAGCATCAATTTCAAAGATCCATTTGGCATTAGAAGAACATATCCGAAATCCTAGAAAGAAAATCCCAATGTGCCAAAATAGAACATGCTTACCAAATTATAATACAGCCTTCAAGGATTCTTATATCAAATTGTTAAATGGACCACAGCAACACTAATGAACAAAAGACCAATCCCATTGATTTCTAGAAACCTTAACAAAATTTTCCTGGTATTATATGAGACAAGACTTCCTTAAAATATGGAGTGTAGATCGGGTAAACATGATCCAAAATTGTATACAAATTTTTACAAGGAAAATCAATTCTGGCTTCAAAAGATACGCCTCTTCTGATGAAGAAATGGAAATATTACCTTGTTAATTTATGGCAATATCATTTTTACGCCTGGTTTCAACCAGGAAGGATCGATATAAACCAATTATGCAAGTATTCTCTTGACTTTTTGGGCTATCGTTCAAGCGTGCGAATAAATTCTTCAATGGTACGAAGTCAAATGCTAGAAAATTCATTTCTAATAAATAATGCTAAATTTACCACCACATTGGAGAAAAAGATGAAAACCTCTGGAGAAAAAGATGAAAACCTCCAGCACTAGGACACTGTGTACAACAACCAATACCACATTTATCTAGTCAAATAAATGACTAACGGAGCAAAGACGGAACATGATTTAACACATGCAAATGTTAAAGTGAAAGAAATTCACTATCTGCTTCAAGGAAAAGCACACAGGTAGCATCCTTCATAATGAGAAGACAGTATGAGGGCATTACAGTTGAACTTTTCCTCACTAAGTGGATCGGCTTTAAAATCATAGAGAGCCCTCAGGCCTTGTTGTACAGTGTCATATTTCCTTCAAGATCTCAATCTCCATCACCCTTTGAAAAGTAGCATCTTATGGAATGTGATGGAGGATGTTAGATGGTGCTAACTTAGGTCTACTCTACATCAATTGCACATTCGGTTTGGTACCACGAAGATCCTTAAGCATTAACTTGACAGTCCAACCAAACTTCCAACGTGATATGTATGGTTTTCCCTCTACCAAAATTATCACTTAGATTCCATTCATACAAGAAAAACCTCTAAATGCCTTCCTTTGTTCCTGTGCTGTTAAGCTAAGAGAATTCCAAGAACTCACCTCATATGCAAAATTAAGATAGGTAATTAAATTTAAGATGTAAAATCACACAAAATAAGTTTCATAGCAAATTTCCATTTAATGCAGCTCTTGGAGAGAGCAAGTATTGGATATGACAATAAAAGATTCTACAAACGCCACAAACGACAAACCAACATGTTGTCGGCACCAGGCAACAATCAAATTATGAAATCTAACATGTCTTGTCCGTTGAATTGATTCAGATTCCAGACAATATGCTCTTACTCTTTCTAATAAATAGGAAAATAAAAGGAGCAAAAACAAGTTTCTGACTAAATAAGTGCTTATCATACCAGCAGAGTTCAATATAATCTAACTTGAGGAACAAGGTAATATGACAATCTTATAGGAACTAATGTCTGCTATTCTCAGCCTCCTCTTTCCCAAGAACAATGGTAACGAATCGATCGCTACTGTAGTTATAGAATAGCCTACCAAACCGACTCATGTCCAAGCCCAATCAAAGGTAACCAAATTGTTGATCAAGTTGAATTGGACATTGATGGTGGAGATTAGTAGTGAAAGCAAAGGTGCCTTGTTGATGGAGACAATAGACCTTGCGCTTGAGCTTATGCTTAATGTGCTTCATGAAGGTGACATTCCATTTCTTTGGAGCTTCCACAATCGATAGATTTACGGTGAAGAAGATTTCTAGGGATTATTTTGAAGCCTAGATGGGGCTCCGAGGTTGTCAAAACTGAGGTGTAGTGACGCTCAGGTCATGTGACCTAGGCTAGCTTGAGACAACAAATCTGGAGTGACGGTGCAACCATCAACCAGGCAATCGGCAACAACCATCAATCAAGCAAGTGATGTCACCAGCCGAAGTTGTTATGCAGGAAGATGAAGGATGGCATCCTCCATTCCAAACGGGTAGAATCAAACTCTAGTGTTTCACGTCGCGGCATGCCTGAAGGCACTGAAATGCCATGGTTATTAGTTAGCAGATTCACATCTAGTTGCACTAATAATCAACACCTAGAGGAATGCAAAATTCACTCCGAGAATTGTATCACGATTAAATGCTCCTCCCCGTGTACTCTTTTAAACTCCGCCCTAAAAATGAGCCGAGCTCAATTTCTCCGATTCTTGAGTTTTTTGTGTACGACTGAGTTTATTTCTTCGGTGCCTAGCACTTCCTGATATTTGTTTGGGTCTAAATCTAAGTTCAAGTTCTAAAAACATGTTGATGTCTTCTCCCCAAAACATGCTCGCCCTGTGCTTGATGAAATTCTTGAACCGAATTCATGCAAACTTGTCTCTGTGCTGTGTGTCGAACTGGCTACCATGTATTTGTAAAAATGCCTAAATGAAGCTGTGTTATTGTTTGAGGAAAATATCCTGAGCCAAACTACTTCAAGGTCCGTTTCACTTTCCAATTGCAACATCCGTTGTCGATTCATCCATTTTGCGTTTTTTTTTTTTATTATTTATTTTTTTGATTTTATGGCCGTATGTCATTCCCCCACTCCTCCTTGTGTTCTTTGTTTTGCATACCTTTGTGGTCGTCCATGGTCGCTTGTGGTGAGTGAATGAAATCGAGTTAATGGTCTGAGTATTGATCCATTGAGATGTTCGTGTCGGTTAATTTGTACAAGTCCAATCCCATCCCCCCTAAATTAAAAGGGAGCTAGTGAGGTAAAGCCCAATTTTTCGTGTCCATAGTCTGAACCGGCGGCAGCCCATGTTCGAACTGGGCCCAAGGGCCTGGCCCGGGGTCCCTATTTTCGGAATGAAAAAACTCTTTTTAAAATATTAAAAATTAAAAATGAAAATCGAAAATATTCAAAAATATATATAAGAGCCTAGAAATAGGTCTTGACCTATTTGTGTGACTTTGGCATTAGATGTAGTAGGGGTGAGCAGCGGTCTAGGGTCGACTGACTGGACCGACCGGGACCGGCCCAACCCCGCCTGGCCCCTGGTCCGGTTCCCGAGGGGACGGTTGGTCCTTGGTCTTGAAATTCCGGGACCAATATCACGTGCGGGTTGGTCCCGGTCCCAGAGTTTTGGGTCGGTCCAACCCCTGGACCAACCCCGTATATTATATTATATTATATATTATATTATATTAATATATATAATTCTTTTATATATTCAAACCTAAATAAAATATTTGTTATATTATATTATATTAAGATGTTCTATCAATAGTACTAATAGTAATTTCAATTTAAAACTTTTGTTGAGTATTAATTATGTGTCGTTTGTTTTGTTTTTAGGTTTTTAGAAGTTCAAGTGAATTAACAAGATGTGGTTTATATTGAGTATTTTGAACTTTTTATGGTTTAATTGTATTTTACTAATGAATTTCAGCTGCACTTTGCTTTTTCAATTTGTGTCAAATGGTAGAAGTTTTTGAAGAGTAGAGTAGTAGATCTTGATTCTTACGATGATTTGCTAGTCAAGTGGTATGAAGCTCATTTTTTGGTTGAGTAGACTTTACATGATCAAATGCAGGAAAACACTATTGCATATGGTGTTATGAATATTAAAGATAGATGATTACAATAACTTTTTATCTTGTCTCATATCTCGATAAGTGGTTAGCAGGTACGAAATTTCTATTATTGTGTCATCTTAAATTTGCTAAATATGTATTTTTATTTATAGTTTAGTTGCACAATGCCGCATTATCAATGGATGTGTAATTTAAATTTGTAAGTTTGCTTTTTTAGAAAGTATAAAAAATAAGACAAAAAAAAATTATCGATCGTCCCGGGTTGACCTGGAGGCCGGACCGAACCCATTGGGTCGGTCAGGTTCTGGCCCCAGCTCAATAGGTCTGGTCCTTGGTCCTAAAAAGGGTGACCGACACATGACGGTTGGTCCAGGGTTAGGGGTGGCCGGACCAACCCGGACCATGCTCACCCCTAAGATGTAGCCTAGTTTTATTTAGTTAACGTGATCTTTAGTATAGGTATTTTAAGTTGTTTACCTTTAATATGAGCTTAGTTTTGGTAGATTAATCTTCTCGACATGTGTTGACACCCAAATTTTTGTCGACCATTTAGGTGTCCGTCTATTTTACGAAGAATAAAAAAATAATGAATAATAGAAAGGTAAAAAAATCAAAAAACAACAAGAAAAATAGACAAAAGAAAATAATAAAATGAAATCTGGCAGGCCATTTATACCGGGCCCTGTCTCTTTCTCTTCACCCAACTTTTTATTTCCCTCTAGGCCCAATCCTCTTCTTTTTCTAAAACCCAGCCCATTCCTTTTATTTGATTTTTCTCACCATCGGCCCATCTGAGGCAGCAGAAGCCCAGCCCATGGCTCCTTTGAGAAAGGAGGAGTCCACCCCAAGCCTTCGCGGCCTATTCGATTAAATCTCGCTTCAAAAACCAGGCAAACTTCGGGCTCAATTGCTCTGACCTCCGATGCGTTACTAAATTCGAGGGTGCTGGGCTTAATCAATGAAAAATGAATAAAAGCTTGCGGAGCCAAGCCTGATCTGCGGCAATTCATACTGATTTAGAGTTTTATATATCATGTTTAGACGAAGGATTGCATTAAACCTGAGTCTAAAACTCATATCAAAGTGCACACCACTTGTTCGATGATTTGGTCATGAGAAGTGTTGAGCAAATTTTTGCATAATCGGATCTCTTCAGATTCAGGCTTGATTCATGTCCAGTCCTTTAATTGTTGAACTGCATCTGAATACATGTTTTTCCCTTTCGTTTATGTCGTGCTCTTGCGATTTCTTGTGACGGTTTTCTTGGACACACAAGTTTGGAGTTGCTATTCTCAACCTTCGTTGTCGTCGGTGATACCCACGGCTTGATGCTGCCAAAGTCGAGCTTGTCTTCTTCGAGATTCTGGTAGTTTTTCACTTGTTCCACGCGGAGATTCATGAAGTTCCAGTATCAAGATCAAAGATCTACCTTCCAGCAATGCTTTCCACAGAAAGAGGCGTACTTTCCTCAGATTCTAGCTTCGAGCTAAGTTTTCTTAGCCTTCGCTTTTATATTGTTGCAATCGGATCTTTCCTCAACAACTTTTGTTGAGTTGATTTTACTGATTTTATTGAAGAAGCTAAGAAAATGCTTCTATGTTGCAACACCAAAGAAGTGACAGTGATCATTAAAGGATCATGAGTTTCACTGCTCGGATCTATCTCTGTGATCACAGCAACAAGATCGAAGTCTGAAGCTGATTGAATAATCTGGATGCTCAGTCATTTCAGCTTATCGATTTATTCACCTTGAGTTTTGTGGTTTCTGTTATTGATCCAGTGTTGCGGCTGTTCAGCAAGAACGAGAGTTAAGTTTTCTATCTGGTCCTTTGGTTTCTGCTAGCACAAATTTCTGCAGTGATGTTTGCTATGTGTTTCTTGTAGATCAACATTTTCATAATTAATGAAGTGTGCTGAAATGCCGAGCGAGTCAAATGTAAGTATTCTCTAATCCTTATACTTCACCTGATGAAGCAAGATCGTCTCACATCGAAAAATCATTTCGAATGCGAGCAGTAAGGGCTAGGATGATCCAGAAATCATAATTTGAGCAGTTGATCATATAGATGCTTGATTGATGATTGAATGATTGAATGATGAATGATTCTTAGTTCTGGACATTCGTATGCTAATTCTGAACTGACTTTATGTTATGGTTGATATGAGGTCTTCGATGTTAAAATCTTGTGAAGTGTTCAAATAGTGATTTCAAGTATACTCTCTAAGCTTTTCATTGATATATTATATACTTGATTATGACTTTGTTTGCCCTGTCAAAAGGCCTTTGCAATATCGTGCCCTAATTTGGAATGTCAGTATATTGTTATGTGTTGAGCGACTGAAAAAAGAATTTCCGAACCGATCCTTATCTGTTTTGCGATTTATATAAAATTGTATGATTGGAATACGATGTTGGTGTCTTCATGAAAAGTGTTCATTACACTTCAATCTAGCTTTAAAAAAAATCAAAAAATAAAAAGGTCATTCACTATTTTTAGTTGATGTCACAAGGTTGTAGTGACATTTTGGAAAATGAACTTTCTGATTTGACCTTCGCATTTTCCTTTATTTCTATAAAATCATGTATTCAAAATTTGAAAACATGTTCTCTGTGGAAGTTTTAGAGGAGATTTCAAGCTTTCTTTTTTCATTAATTCCATTGAATTCGAAGCCTATTAAGGTAATCAAAATGACCTGATCAGAGTGCGGAATCATTCTGCACCCAGATTTTCCTTGAATACCTGGATGTATTTTCACAAAATTCAATGGGCTTAATGACTTTCTTTAAAAATCCTCAAAACACAAAAGTTGAAGGTAACAGTCTCAGTTTTCTTTTGACACAAATTTTATTGAAATTGATACACGTTTGTTTGTTCAAAGAACCCGATCAATGTGCTTGACAATTTCGCACCCGGGTTCTGAAATTTATTTCCCAAGAGCTTCCAAGCTTGTTTCATAATTTCAATATAATTGAGGTCCGAATTCCCTTTTCTTAAAAATGAAATAAAAATAAAATTATGAACATATTAAGAAAAATCATAAAAATTCAGAAGACTTTGAAAAACCAGAAAAATTTTGGAAAAATTGGAAAATTTCAAAAAATTTAGAATCTGAAATTGAACAAGCCTTTAGAGTTTTACACATGATTTTTCATTTTGGATTGTGATTTTCTTTTTAGAAACGATATTAGGAATTTCCAAACTCCTAGTAAACATTTCCATTTCCATGTGTAACATGCGAAACTTTGAAAGGAGATTGAAGAAAATATTCTATTGGTGCACTTGAGATTACATAGGAAAAATTATAGTACAAGTGCCATAATGTATTTAAGACGCTCACTTTAGTGTTAAATTTTTTCACCGAATCACTTCCATGACACATTGGAGGAAAACACAATCACTTTAGTGACTTCAATGATAAATTATAATAAAAAAGTCCTACATAACTTTTTTTTTTTTATAAAATATTAATGCCTATGTGGCTTTTGAATAAAAAATAATAATTTCAGTCCTTCAAATAGACAAAAAGTTAAAGAGCTTCACATGGATCGGGGGATCTCTCCTCCTCTTCTTCTTCTCCTTCTTGAAATGCTTGCGTACTTGCGTCATCCAGATTTCTTCTCTACAGGTTTTGCTGTTTTCATTTGTTTAAGTTTCGTAAATTTCGTCATGCCAAGCTTTCCAGTATTCTTCGTTTCAGATTTTCCAAGTCCACTTCTTGCCCCTGCCGCTCCAACTGAGCGGTGTTGTCTTCCTCCCACTCCTCATTAGAAGAAAATTCAGACAGCTGAAATGACAATATATTTGCTCTTATAATTATATCCTGGGACAACCCAAATAGTTCCATAGGAGGAGCTCACTGGAAATTTTTCATTGAAATTCAATAATCAGAACTTAGATATGCATTATCAACTTCTTCATCTTCATCTTCTTATTACTCACCGAGAGATTGATCTTCTTCATCTTCTTCGTTGTTTTCTATTGAGCGAACCGAAGAGCTTCTTTGGAGTGGCGAAGTAGTCAGAATCACTAGCATTCGCTACAAGATGGAGGCTTTCTTCTTCATCAATGTCTGCACCTTTCATGACATTATTCTCTGTTGTGAATTGCGATCCCATTGTCTCAAATTGCCTCGGTTCAAATTAAGGTTTGAAGAAAAGGAAAATGACTCGATTACTTTAATTAGGTTTTAAATTTGGAGCAAACTTGTTGAAAGATGTCTTTTATGGCTATTTATGTTGACTCAAAGCACCTGCAAGCACATAAGTCTGGAAAAAAATGATAAATATTATCGCATTGAATTTCTAATATCACAAATCAGTAATGACACTAAAGTAAATATATATATTTTTTCAAATTTAAATAATTTGGTGAGAAGTTTAGATATTAAAGTGGGCACCGTATGAACCTTATAATATTTTTTTTTTTTTGTCTTTTTCCTTTTTTTACATGTTTGGAATTGATACCAGTAAGAGCACGTGCGAGGGCTGATCGACACACAATGCGATGGCGCTCCATCGCTTGCTCTTGGCGAGGGCGCTCTGGCGAAGCTAGGGCAGCTCCTGCCGCCTTTCTTTGGGATCCTACGCAGTGTGCATCTTTTTTGTTTCCCGTTTTGGCATTTTTTTTCCCTATATTTGGTTTTATTTATTTTTTCAAAGTTCTAATGACATGGATAGTGATGTGCACAGCCACCTCAGGAAATGTGAGTCATACGCATGGCCGACTTGGATTGTCGTGTCAAATGCCAATGGGGTCAAATTGTCAAGAATCATATTGAATTCATTAAAAAAGAACAAGGACTAATTTGGCCACACCACTAAATTGAGCATTGGATGAGAGTACAAGGACTATTTTTGACATTGTCCTCAAATGTTACACATGTGGAATTAGTACTAGCAAAACATGACTGGAGAATTAGTGCTATTCCAAAGCGCATCACCTTTTTTGTTTTCCCTTCCTTCTTCATGGCTCGCATTATGTATATTATTGAGTCATGTTCCTGATTTGTCTCAACACACCCAACTTACAAGAGCAAAGTCCTAGAATTGAGTAGTTGTCACCTACGATCTCCAAATAGAAGAAATGGCTCACAATTCATTTGTTGCCATGTCCGTGCCCTTGTCCATGTTGATGATATTGGTGATTTCAAATGGCTTCGTTCGGGAAGCGAGCACGGGGAGAGTGCTCAAGGACCCCCTATCCGGCTGTTCGCCACTAGCCTGAGCACTTGCCTAGGGGGCCAGGGGCAGTTAGAGTCCAGAGGCGCCTAGGCTAAGGTCCTGCAAGCAAGCCGTGCCAAAGTTAATGCACTCATCCGCACCGCTCCTCTTGCCCTCGCACCGTCCTGCTCTCTCCTCTAGTTTAGCAAACCGGGACCGTGCCAGCCACGGCTATCTCGATCCCGAAATGATGCAACATCAGGAGCAGACCCGCTGGAAAAAAATGCGGGAGTGAGTATAATTATCCTACACCTAACAATCCACTAAGCAGTTACTCATAATAATCACAAATCATCCAAAATTGATAATGTTTTTGTCTTTTTTTATTTGCCTTCATTTAATGACTGCAGGATATATTGTCCCCTAAGAAACAAATGCTGAGCCCGGCCTAAGATGGAGGAGGACGTTAATCGAAGTAATTGCTTGAGAAAGCTAGGGAATTTTGATAAATAAACTTTGCTAATGTAAAAGGGTCATTGTCTGTCTAATAGGCCCAGGTCCATTAATTAATTATGTAATTTGCTGGAGCTGCACCATTGGAACAGTTAGCTCAATCCATAGCCAATTTGTTTTCTCCTTTTGTGGCCAAGAATTTCCTCATTTTAGTTTTCATCCACCTATAGCCCTTTGTTGAAAAATTAACATGTATCTAACTCCCTATCTTATCACTTAGGGTATTTTTGTCTAGAAAAAATAAATAATTTTAAAAATATTTTCTTAAAAATAATTGTTTTATTTTTATAAAAATAAACGAACAAGAAAAAGTTTCATCGTTCACGAAAATATTTAGACATAAATTGTTATTGTTATAAAATATTTTTCTTTGATTCATTTTTCAATTGATAAGCGGAATTTTAAAGAAAATATATTCTAAATTATCCACTTCTCGTGAAACAAATGAAGCCTTAATTATTAAAAAATTGAAATTTGAAAATAATTAAATGAATCGTTAATTATAACTTGAAAAAAATTTGGTGACTTCCTATAAAAACTAGTAATTTTTTTTTTTTGGTCGGTCCTACTCTATTCCTACCCTAACTTTCACTCTTAAACTTTTGCCCTACCTTTTTGCAGGGCGTGGGAGTTGAGTTGAAACCCACATTTGAAACTAACTTGTTCTCATCCCAACCTCTCCTGAGAAGGTGGAGATTCAAATCTCTCACCTCCCTCTTCCATGTTGAAAGAGTGACTCCCAATGGTTTAGTAAATTTAATGTCATGCTAACTTTAACAAATAACTTTGTAAAGAAATGGAAGCTTGGTAATCGCAAACAATGAGGTAACATTTATAAAATGATTTAAACAAGGGTTGGTAATTTCCTAAAAGAGTTAATAAATTTAACAGTTCGCTCCAAAAATAAATATTGATAAATTACTAATATCGTTGTTAGTTTTGAAACAATCAAACAAATGTTGGTCATTTTCTCGCATAACAGTTAGTAAAGTTAAAATTAGTTGTTACTTAACCCACAAAACTCGATATATCACCCAAACCAAGACTGGTAGTTTTGGATAAGATTTAGTAATTTTGAAGCACATACGACTTCACAACAGATTTTAGTAAAATATTGGAGCAATCAATAATTTTGAAACAATTTGATAAATGGTGATAAGTGGACTCTAATAAGAATAGGTATTTTTCTACAAAAAGTTGGTAACATTAACACATTGGTAAATGATGTAAATAATGTTAGTAAATTATTGAAATAAGTAATTTAAAACTGTTGGCACTTTCGTAAAAGGGTTGGTAATTTATTAATGTGTTATCAACTGAACAAGTTGCCGATCAAAATTTTATTGCTAACGTGTTTGGTAGTTACCATGTTTTTCACATGTTACCTGTGCGAAACGTTGTTCCAATTTTTACCCTACAAGAATGGTAGACTTGTTCGATTTTGGCTTACATAGTCAGGCTCATTTTACATATAACAAATGCATTTTCTTGGGCAAAAGCAAGAGATTTTTTTTTAATTAAAACCAAATAGAAAGAAATGTTAGAGAATAATGAGCACAACATTTTTTATTAATGGAAACTTCAATAGCAATCTTCCATCATGAAGAAAGGAATGGGAAAAGTATAAAAAAAATCCTAAACTTATTACATTGGTACCAATTCAGTCTTAAACTTTTCAATTAGACCAATTAAATTCTAAACTTTTTAATATTGGTACCAATTCAGTCCATCCAGCCAATTTTGGCCAGCCGATGCTAACGTGGACGTTGGCCGGTGGCCGGAAGTTGACGTGGCAATTTTTATGATTTTTTAATTATTTTTTGAATGTTTTTATTAATTTTTTTCTTTTTTCTTTTTTTTTTTTTCCTTTTTTTTTTTTCTGCCTTCTTCCTAGCGGTGGCTAGTGGGCCTTGATGAGGCTCGCCGGACACCGCAGTCTCGCCTCGCCGCCGGCGAGGGTCGCGGCCCTCGCCCGGCCTCTCCCGGGCCGCTAGCGAGGTGGCTTTGCTCGAATCTAGGTGAGGCAGCTTAGCCCAGATTTGGGCAAGGCCAGCCTCGCCTTGGCCTTGCTGTGAGTGAAGGCGGCCTCGCCTGCGGCTGGCGAGGCCAAAACGCGGTCCTCGTTGGCCACGAGCGAGGCCGCCTTCACCCGCAACAAGGCCAGGGTGAGGCTGGCCTCGCCCAAATCTAGGCTAAGTCGCCTTGCCAGCGGCCCTAAATGAGGCCGAGCGAGGGCCGCTCAGTCTCGCCCAGGGTCGCGGGCGAGGTTGGCCTCGCCTAGATTTGGGCGAAGCCACCTTACCGGCGGCCCTAGGAGAGGCCGAGCGAGGGCCGCGACCCTCGCCGGTGGTAGGCGAGGGCTTTGCAGCCCTCACCCAATGGCCGGCGAGCCTCACCGGCGTGCAATCTCAATTATCCAATCTACAACAACAACAACAGATAGTAAGGAAAACACACATACATGCTACACAATTTATATTCTTTATTTATATAATCGGAACGTTTCATTTACAAACCCTTATCTTTAGGGCCATTCCGATTTGTCATCCCCACACAAAAAAATATAAGGGGGTTAGTCCTAACTCCTTCTATAAGGACAACCACCAAAAATGGTTCCCATTAAAGTTGATGTCCTCATGGCTAGGGCTCAAGCTTTGGGTCATAATTAGGGTTGGCTTCAAAGTCATCCATGGGGCCATCAGGAAGGGGCAACACTGATCCGTTAGCATCACTAGGCGGACCGTTGAACCCACACAGAGGACTGTAGAAGTCCTCGTCAACCTAGGCAAACCAAACCACAAAAAGATGGGGAACCAGGTACTCCACACTCTCGTCCACCCACACTATCCCAGTGTGGCACTAGAAGAGGATGTTGGTTGTAACGTCCTCAAAGTCAAGCACCATGACTTTCATATGTATAGGGAGACCAACACATGAAGGTAGAAGACTCATACCTCCGAACTTGAAAAAGGTTAAACAATAACAATTGAGTTGAAACTTGATAAATAAATAACCTAAATTTCATATAGACATATGCCTCGCATAAGAACCTTATGATTACCTAACCCAAACATGTGAATGACAAATCACTAGTGAAGCCTATGCTTTGCCTTAACTATATATATGAGAGAATCCATCCTCTACTTGGACATCCGTCCTATTAAAACTATGAGGTATCCCTTACTCATTAAATTTTCAAACATATCAGTTTCATCCTCATACATAAGTCCCTCAAGACCTAATTATAGCATAAAAATTCCCACGTGTCGCATATCAGTATCTTAAATAATACCACAACCTTCGAGACTCAATTAACGGCCTTAAAAACATCCACATGCCTCTCACGTCACAAAAAATGATAATTATAGCATGCGCGTGTCTTTTAAGTCACTAAAAATAACAATTTAATTATGCACTTGTCTCACACATCTCATATAAGGCCATAGCAAACATGCACGAGTCATATATCAACTTCCAAAGTATGCTTATAACACTCAAATGCTTCGTATAATTTAATGTCTTGAGAATCACAGAATACACCATAATATTATGCTATCTCAAGTCCAATTATTAATCACACATAGCTGAAACCCTCCAGCTCTTCTAGAAATCTCCAAGATATTGTCTCGTCCCATTAAGCATGACATTTGAACCCCGTCGGGCATCCTTTTTCGGTATCATTTCAATATAGCATTCCTGTGAACGGCATCCAGAAACCTCCGGCATCACCCTCCAACGTTTCTCAATGGTGGCATCATCCCCCAAAATCTTCGATGATGGAATCCCTCGTGTGATCATACGAATCAAGTATGCAACCAGTTTTATCTTTCATATTAGTCCAATGCCCCAAGGGCGTGCAGAGCAATGTGCAACTCATGACCTATCAAAAATGCGTCAATAAAATATGTTGAGCACGGAAGTGGAATCGGGGCTTGACCCATTACGTTTGAGCACCAGCTTAGGTCAAACTTAGATCAGACGATACGCCTCAATATCACCGGACCAAGAGAGTGACCTAGCCCAGCGGACTTCCATGCACATCTAAGAACCAAGGCTGTTCTAACTTTGAAGGCTTGATGTGAATTTCAAGCATTAATCATGACCTGTGGACTTTTATATGCGAAGACCACATCCATATTGCAATGGTAATCCTTGAAGATCAAATCTAATACTAACACAAATGGACGATTCAACCACAACAGTCATGATGTATGATAAACCACATCGCATAACACTTATACAATCAATCATAACAATCAAATATGAAGATGAAGCCTAGGTGTCGATAACAAAAGGTCCACAAGCAACAACCATGGCGATTTTCTTAACACAAGCAATAACCTAAGCCTAAATGAACTATTTCTACGAATCACGCCAACACGAACAACCTCGATAATCCCATACTCACTCCTTGCTCATCCTTGAGCCTTATAATCCAAGCATATTAGGAACAAACCATGAAAAATTAGTCACATGAGCTCCTTTACCTAGGATAGCTCTAAGAACACTATAACCAAACCTATATCCGAGTTATGTAACGCAATGGCCTAGCCGAAATTTAGGAAATCTACTTACAAACAATTGAGATGCAAAAATCCGAACGACAGAAGGATGGCGGCTCAAGGACAACACGGCAGCGATGATGGCGGACGGCATGGGGATGACAAGCAAGCGGCGGCATGTAGCAGTAGGTGGATGGATGAGTGGATGATGGGAAGTGCAGCGGTGGACGGCTAAGGAGGGAAAGGAAGAGGGAGAGAATAAAAAGGGAGAGAGAGAGAGAGGGGAGGGTTAGTCGAATGGGAGGAGAGGGGGAGAAAGAGAGAGAGAGAGAGAGAGAAAAAGGAAACTTAGGGGCTGCATGTTTTTGTTTCTCAGATCTGTTTAAAAATAGATTTTGTGTTTTTTGTTCCCGAGAACAAAAAAAGAACATAAATGAGAAATAAAAAAAATTATTTCTTGTTCCAGAAACGATTTTTTGTTTCTTGTTTCTCCTTCTCTCTCTTATCTTTTCTTCCTCTTTTCTTCTTCTTTTCTCTTTGGCCGGTCGCCGACCTCGGCCATGGCCGGCGACCGGCCGTTGAGGGCCGGCGACCTCACCGGAGGGTCGCCGGCCCCGCCGAGGCCGAGCGTTGCCGGCCCCCGGCGAGACTTGGCCTCGCCTTGGCCGGGCGAGCTCGGGCTCGCTCAGATCCGGCAAGGCCGAGCGTCGCCGGCCCCGGCGAGGCTTGGCCTCGCCGGATCTCGGGCGAGCCCGAGCTCGCCCAGCCATGGCGAGGTGCGGCCTCGCCGGGGCCGGGACGCTCGGCCTCGCCGGATCCGGGGCGAGCCCGAGCTCGCCCGCCAAGGCGAGGCCGAGCCTTGCCCAACGACGGTGAGGCTCGGCCTTGCGGGGCCGGCGAGCCTCGCCGTGGCCGGGCGAGGGCCGGCGCCGGGGGCCGGCGAGCCTCGCCGTGGGCGGGCGAGGCTGCCCGGCCCCGTCGGCCGGTCGCCGCCGGAGGCCGACGATCGGCCGAAAGAAGAAAAAAATAAAAAAGAAAGGAAAAAATGAAAAATAAAATAAAAATATTAAAAAATTAAAAGAAACAAAAAAAGAACATAAATTTACCAAACATGTTTCTATTCATTTTTTATTCTTGGAACAAGTTTACCAAACGCATTTTTTTGTTCAAAAATTGTTCCCGGAACAAAACACTTTTTTTTTCTATTTCGTTCCCCGTTTTGAACAGAAACGTTACCAAACGCGCCCTTAAAGGAGAAGGAGAAGTATGAAGAGATGGATGTCCATCATGCATTAAATGCAAACTTGCATTATTGTCCTTTCTTCATGATGACTCAAAACTTGAAGAGCAAGAAGAAATCCCATCCTTTCATCTTGCCCAGCTCACCAAAGGCCAAGATCTTTTCTTCAAGTCTCAGTTATTGGCTAGATGCAAGAAGGTTAAAATGGTCAAATCCTCCTTATTTCTCCAAAGTGGTGCCTACACCCTTGGAGGATGGCCACTTGATTTTTGTCTCACTTAATTAAATCTAAAGAAGCTAAATTAGTCTCATCATTAGGTCCACTGGAGTTTATTTCCTCAAATTAGTGCATTTCTCCAATTAACGCACTAACGAGCTCTTTCAATTTGATAGGAATGTCTTGATAACATTTTGCACTCAATACTCGTAGTCAGACTAGGGTTGTGACTAAGTTTTGATTAGAACGGCTTTAACACAACTTATGCAAATTTAGGTGGCATTGATGGAGCTCGCTCGACTAGACTTGAACTAAGTTCGACGCCTATCCAGGGTTTTACGCGTAAGTTGTATTTGAGATGATTGATCCATGAATGACCCTTAGTTATCATGTAATCGAGTAGGATCAATCAACTTGTCCTAAACTCACGGTTCTTTGGGATCGGATTAAGGTCATTCACGAATGATACATTAATTGTGCGGCGTCACCCATGACCAGTATATACATGAGTTGAATTGATTTATACCTATCTATTGACTGACTCGTGACGACACGTGATCACCCACAACAATCTTTATGTTGGAACGTCTTTTCATTGTGGAACACTCTAGTTCATCGCAACACCAATCCTAAGTCACCTTGCCCCAAATTAGTTAGTCGGTTCATGAACAATTCCTAAGATTGAGTCATAGCTTATCCTCGTTACTGACATGCCGATCCTTATTCCATTCCTTGCAGTTTAGATAGGGATTAGAATTAAGGATGTCACATGGTGGATATGATAATATATGAGGAACTTCAAGCATGCACATCAACGATATTTCAAATAAGGAAATGGAATATTCGAAAATCAAATTAAATAAGATTTTTATCTAATCTAAATATTGGCTTTCAAATTTGGACCTATGAACGACGACTTGCGCATCACAATCGAGGGTTGGCATGGCAGTGCACGGGAGAGAATTTTTTCCTCTTCATGGGCCTCCAAGTGAATTTTTCTTCTTTGCTGAACTTTCCCCACGGATTGCCTCCACTTACTATATTTTACTACAACTTCCACTAAAGCTCTTTTGATCAGCGTTCAGAATTTTCCTCTAACCTGCAAAGCCACAAAAACAATTTATCATGGAGAGCACCAAGGGGCGCTTGGTATGACGCAAGGCCAACAGCGTCGTCGATCACGGGATAGAGCACCTGCAGTTTTTCGGAGCAAGATCACGGGCAGCTTTGTCGTCATAATGTGGGTCTCCTCGAGCAACGCCAATAGTAGGGACGCCACGAGTTAGAGGTTGTAGGAACTCACGGAGTCATGACAAGTAGCATCATTGGTGCGAGCTTAATGATGGCGGTCAGCAGCGAGCGCCAAAGGGGCGTTGGCGTGCAGCAACGAGGGTGCCGGTGTAAAACTTGCAGTGAGAAAGCAGCATCTGGAATGAAGGAGCTCGGTCGCGATTGGCTGAAGAAGAAAACTCTCCTTCTCTCTCTCGTCTTGTTTTTCTCTCTTTCTCTGCGTCTTAAACCCTAGAAGAGTTCGACCAAAAAAAAAAAAAAAAAAAAAAAAAAAAACCCAGAAGAGAACCCCTTTTTATATGCAAAGTAACGACGCCCCGCCATGGAAATAAAGTGCCATAGGGTATTATATATATTTTTTGTCCTTTTCTTCACCTTCTTCCCTTTTGTCTCTCTTTCCTTTCCGGCTCAGATGTGAAATCTCCCAGGGCAATACAATTTTTCTTGCCTTGAAACAAGGAATATATCACTCAATATATGACCCTTGTTGACCAATCCTCTCTTTGTAATCTATATATATTTTCCTTGTACGAAGAGACAAACTCGCAGATTTTCCTTTTTATTCTCCTTTATTTCTTTCCTACAACTAAAGAATTCGGCCTCCCTAAAATATCATGGCATTTCAATTCTGTATGATTTTTTTTTTTTTGATGAAATCTTTGCGCACATAATTTCGGCCATCAAAGAAATAATGGGCTTGACGAACTTCTCTTCTTACTACAAGCTTACTCTAACTCGCTAAATTAAAACTCAAAAACTATCAATCCAAACTTATCTACAAATCCGATACAAATGCAATATATATATATATATAAACTAAACAATAAAATGCTCTTAAAATTATATGCTATGCAATTTGATTTTAATATTTTTATTTAGGGATTAAATGTTAATCCTTAATTTTTTTATACAATAAATCGACGATTGGGCTGCCAAAATTTAAGTGCCAGTGTCGAGTAAGGGTTTATATATGTGGGTATCGTTATGTTTGGGGTTAGGTTTGGGTTATAACCTTCATCACCGGGCTTGATTAATTATCCCACTCTTTCGAAGACCTTGTATTAGATTCCCTCCATTTCCGAACGGTCATCATGGCTGCTCATATTGGGCGATTGATTTTTCATTCTTTGAGTTGTCCATTTTGTTATCGTGTTCGTTAAGTTTGCTTGCCCTAGCATTTGGACTTGATTCCTCACTGCCTTGAAGTGATTGGCATGCCATGCCAATGAAGTATATTTATGGAGATTAGAGATTCCTTATTTGAGAATATTGTTAGAGATTTTATTAGATATTAGAGATATTATTTAATATTTTGTGATTATGTAAGATAGTTAATTTCCTTTCATATGCATATTGTTTTAGTAGAATTACCCTCCTTTAATAATTCGCAAAGTCGAGCCAACTAAGTAAAGATGTAGCATTTATTGATTCTCTCTCCCTCTCTCTTAAAGATCCTAGAATATTTACATGGTATTAGAGCCGCCAAGAGAGAAGGAATTAAATCAAACCTTAGCTTTTTCTTCCTTTATACTGTCTTTAGTTGTCTCATTTTCAGTAACTCCCCGATTTTGTCAACAAATCAAACCTTAGTCTTTTATTCCTTTATGCTGTCTTTAGTTGTCTTATTTTTAGTAACTCCCCCATTCCGTCAACACTCAACAACACTACTATAAACGCTGTTCATTGTGGTACCCTCTTCTAATTCTTCTAACTATGAGCGACATCAACGAGCAAAGTTGCCATCAAATATCCAAGTAGCTACGAGCACTGGAATCAAGCACACCTTATTTGGGCAAAAAAAAAAGAGCACCGTGGGGGTAATGTCATCAAGTATCTAGGTAACTATGAGCATCAAAGTCAAGCACACCTTCATCAACTAGCCAAAGATGAGCGCTATGGGGTGATGTGGTTTAGTTTGTCGTAATTCAAGTGGGGTTTTCAAATGATTCTATTAAGGTTTTATAAGAAAGATATGTCAACTTTCTAAGCGTGTCTTGTTTCAGCGCTTGTCTCAAATCCAGTTTGTTTAATTTAAGGTTTGGTTTACACAACACTTGATCGCAGATTTTTGAAGAGAGTTGCACAAATTATATGAGATGGAGTGATGAAGTATATTTATGGAGATAAAAGATTTTCTTATTAGAGAATATTATTAGAGATATTATTAGATATTAAGAATATTATTTAATTTTTGTGATTCTTTAAGATAGCTAATTTCCTTTCATATGCATATTGCTTTGGTATAAATACCGCCTCTAATAATTAGTAAAGTCAAGCCAATTGAGTGAAGATGTAGCATTTACTGATTTCCTCTCTCTTTTTCTTGAAGATCTTGTGAATATTTACTCATGATGTTAGGTTTAGTGGAGTTTGCCCCGGCACGGAAAGAAAGGCCAGAAATGAAGCCCCACCTTGTTAGGATTTGGTCTTTGTTTCTGTGGAAGTTCCTTGGAGTTAGAAATCTCTCTGTTTTATCTGCATGAAGCGGGCAATTGTGCTTAGAAGAGGGTTTTTGCCACTGATGGGTTCCGTGTAAATTGCTCTGTTTCTTGCTTCTTTTATTCTTTTCGCGTGCAATATCAGAATGTTGAATTATCGTCTATGAATTTTCATTTGCCGGTCTTTCTTCGTATAGAGGTGTGCTACTTCATTTGCTCAACTTGCTTAATGCTTCTTCGTTCGAGGCTTTTGGGGTTTGCTTGGTATGTTTGAGTGGGGTTTCTGAGTGGTAGATTGAACACGGCAATTTAGATGCATGGTCTTGAGCTAGATATCAAGAAGAATGCAGAATGTTTTGCTAGTCTTTCAGGTTGATTTTCTTGCAATCCCTCTTTCAGAGATTGTTGGTATTTTAATTATATTTTGGCCAATCAAAGGCTACTTTTAAACTGCATTACTGCAATGGTTGATTATTTGATGCCAATTATTGGGCACCTTGACAGCTCAATCTGCTGTTTGTCCTTGACTTTGACTTGACACTCTCTTGATTTATTAGCTTGTTGCTGTTTGTAATTTTTTATTATTATTTCGGAACAAGAAGGAAAGGAAGAAGGTGAGGGAGGTGGGGATTATGAAGAAGCAACCTGAAACCTTGAAGGAGCAGATTGAGAAGCTGGAGGTGATGATGAGTAAGTATTGAAATTTATGATTTTCCCCACTCAATCGTAGCTTGTTATTTTCTTCCATTTAAGTTGGATTTTGTATTTTGCAGGTATTGCGTAGGTTGTCCTTGGTTGCGGCATCAGCAGATCAGTCAGCTGCAAGTGTTTGGTCCAAGCAGGAACGAAGGAGATCACTGCTAACCTTACACCAGAAGACTGACATTTGATGATGGCATCATTGGGTAAGTGAGATGACCAGCGATGAAATTTTTGGAGTGAAGGACAATATTGGCGATGTTTGTTTGTCCTGATAGCTGCTGGACTATCCTTTGCAGCACTGGCGGTGTTTGGTTGGATCTTTGGATATGAATTCGCCAGCCACTCATTTCAACTCTACCGATTGGATACCATGATTGCGCATGTCAAGTTCTTGGAGTGGTAGGCGAACAAAACAAGAGCGTTCGTTGTGCTTCCTCTGAATAAATCGAGATGGCGTTGTCAATTGTGGATGTTTCCGTGGCTATATCTTTTGAAATCTTCTAGTTTTAAACTTCAAGAATATTGGCTTTGCTAATTTATACAATGAACAGTTGTTTGTTTTTGTGGAGACTGCACTGTGAAAGCCTATTATAAGTTGACATACCATTGATGATATCATAATAACTATGATCAAATATCTATGACACAAGAGTACATGATCAAGTAGCTACTATGTTCAGAACTTCTGGTTGGGTGTTCTGATAAATTTGTGGACTCGACAACAAGTAGAAGTTTGAGATGTGAGAAAAAGAGTGAAACCAACTTAGGCAACAACACTAAGTTGTCCCTTAGTTGAGATGTCTAATGCTTAGACTCAAAAGCCATTGTGAAAATATGTTCATCTTAAAAATAAAAAAGAGGGAGAGAACCCGAAACCATACTGGTCCAGCCTGACCAAATCGTTCAGGTTATTCGCTGTTTGCGTCTCAGGTCGAGTAGGGTTAAGCGCATTCCTATACTGCTTCAAGTTGGGTCGGGTATCATGGAGACCCAATCTGGCCTGACCTATTAACATCCCTACCTGTGACTCACAAATGTGAGAGCAGATGGTAGAAATAATTAGCAACATCTATCAACAAAATAAATGAGTATAAGAAAAAGAAAATATGAATATAGAGAGAACATCATACATACATACATATATATATATATATTTAACTTACTAAATAACTTCTTATTTGCGTAGTTGGAATTGAAAAGCTCTCTTGAACCAAACCATGATAATCAACCTCCCAATCAATAATTTTTTGATAATCCTATCCAATGTTCGAAAATAGAAGATCCTCCAAGTTTGACTAACATGTAATATACCACAGAATCCCATAAGCGCCACTGCGAAGCCCGATCCCAATCCTGAGTAAAACCAATTAACAACAGAGCCACCTTCATTAGATTCATCTTCACTTGAATTGTGATCATATTGTCTCTTCATTTCATTATGCTCATCTCCCGGACAAACTTTCAAAAGAGGAGCTCCACAAAGTCCATTGTTGCCATGATAAACAGATTGATCTTCTAGAGTGCTTAGATGATTGCCTGATGGAATAGGGCCAGATAAATTGTTGAACGAAAAATCCTTACAACTTAGAAAGTCTAACTTGGATATGCTAGAAGGGATTTTACCCGATAGCTTGTTATCGGATAGATCAAGTGATTCCAAATATCTCAAGTTTCCAATATCTAAAGGGATTTTTCCAATCAACTTATTTTGGGAGAGGTTCAAATTTTGAAGTCGAGCAAGCCTAGTTAGCCCTTCCGGTATTTGTCCTTGTAATGTGTTGCTTGAAAGGTCAATAGAAAATAAATATTGGAGAGAGCTGGTGAATTCTAGGCTTGTTCCTTTTATATTAACCATAATAGGAATATGCCATGTGGTTTCCAAATTTGAAGTATCAGCAGAATCGGTCCACATCAAGGAGAAGTTGCTAAAACAAGGAGGAATGATTCCGGAAAGGTTGTTATGTGCTAGGCTCAGATACTGGAGTTTATGAAGTTGACATAGCCATAAAGGAATGTCCCCAGCAAAGTAATTTCTGCTAAGATCGATTAACCTAAATAGTCTAGAACTGAATGGAGGTATTCTACCAGAAAATAGATTGTCACTAAGATCAAGAGTTGCCAAATCTTGCTTTAGTAAACATTTTGGAAGCACTCCATTCAAGTTGTTTTTATGTAGGCCTAGAACTTCCAAATGCTTCAAACCGCAAAGAGAGCTTGGAATCTGACCATTTAACTTATTGTTTCCCAATGAAATCCATTGCAAAGAACTTAGCAACTCCCCCAAACATCGCGGAAATCTTCCAGATAGTTTATTCTTCGAGAGATCAACATATAACGATTCATGTGACATGCATAATGAATTTGGAATGTCACCACTAAAGTTATTTGTAGAAAGTATCACCATCTTTAATTGTGGCAACTTTTTTCCAATAATTTTAGATATGTTGCCTTTGAGCATATTACCCGAGAGATCTAAGTATTCGATATTAGATAAAATGTCAGATAACCAATGAGGAACTTCACCTGAGATGCTAGCATTAAACATATACAACTGCAAAATGTTCCATTGAGTTTGAAGCCAGTTTGGGAATTCCGGTCCCACTTTGCAATTTGACAAGCCAATGAATTTTATTTGGAAAGGAGGAACCCAATATGCGCTAACATTTATAACAAGCTCGTTCCATCCGAAACTCAACTTGGTCAAGCTAGTGAGATTTGCCAAGTGAAGTTCGTTAACAACTCCATCCAATTGATTATCATTAAGGTTTATCAGCTCTAGATTGGATAGCTGCCAAATACTTTCTGGAATGTTCCTGCTAAAATTATTGGAAGAGAGGTCCAAAAATCTCAAAGATGATAATTGACTGATGGTAGAAGGAATAGGACCTGAAATTGACCAATGTGAAAGTGAAAGGAATTTGAGAACTCTAATGAATAACAATTCATATAACATGCATATAACGTGCATAATGAATTTGGAATGTCACCATTGAGGTTATTCATAGAAAGTGACACCAACTTTAATCGTAGCATCTTTTTTGGATAATTCAATATATGTTACCTTTGAGCATATTGTCCGAGAGATCTAACAATTCAATATTAGATAAAACGTCAAATAGCCTATGGAGAACTTTACTTGAGATGCTAGCATTTGACATGTACAATCCGAAAATGTTCCCCTGAGTTCGAAGCCAGTTTGGGAATTCCGGTCCCACTTTGCAATTTTCCAAGTCAATGAATTTTATTTGGAAAGGAGGAACCCAAGATGCGCTAACATTTATAACAAGCTTGTTCCATCTGAAACTCAACTTGGTCAAGCTGGTGAGATTTGCCAAGTGAAGTTCGTTAACAACCCCATCCAATCGATTATTACTAAAGTCTAACACCTCTAGATTGGATAGCTGCCAAATACTTTCTGGAATGTTCCCGCTAAAATTATTGGAAGAGAGGGCCAAAAATCTCAGAGATGATAATTGACCGATGGTAGAAGGAATAGGACCTGAAATTGACCAATGTGAAAGCGAAAGGAATTTGAGAACTCTAATGAATAACAATTCATAAAACATGCATATAACGTGCATAATGAATTTGGAATATCACCATTGAGGTTATTTATAGAAAGTGACACCAACTTTTATCGTAGCATCTTTTTTGGATAATTCCATATATGGTACCTTTGAGCATATTGCCCGAGAGATCTAACAATTCAATATTAGATAAAACGTCAAATAGCCTATGGAGAACTTTACCTGAGATGCTAGCACTTGACATGTACAATCCGAAAATGTTCCTCTGAGTTCGAAGCCAGTTTGGGAATTCCGATCCCACTTTGCAATTTGACAAGTCAATGACTTTTATTTGGAAAGGAGGAACCCAAGATGCGCTAACATTTATAACAAGCTCGTTCCATCCGAAACTCAACTTGGTCAAGCTGGTGAGATTTGCCAAGTGAAGTTCGTTAACAACTCCATCCAATTGATTATCATTAAGGTTTATCAGCTCTAGATTGGATAGCTGCCAAATACTTTCTGGAATGTTCCCGCTAAAATTATTGGAAGAGAGGTCCAAAAATCTCAAAGATGATAATTGACCGATGGTAGAAGGAATAGGACCTGAAATTGACCAATGTGAAAGCGAAAGGAATTTGAGAAATCTAATGAAAAACAATTCATATAACATGCATATAACGTGCATAATGAATTTGGAATGTCACCATTGAGGTTATTCATAGAAAGTGACACCAACTTTAATCGTAGCATCTTTTTTGGATAATTCAATATATGTTACCTTTGAGCATATTGTCCGAGAGATCTAACAATTCAATATTAGATAAAACGTCAAATAGCCTATGGAGAACTTTACCTGAGATGCTAGCATTTGACATGTACAATCTGAAAATGTTCCCCTGAGTTCGAAGCCAGTTTGGGAATTCCGGTCCCACTTTGCAATTTGCCAAGTGAATCTCTTTTATTTGGAAAGGAGGAACCCAAGATGCGCTAACATTTATAACAAGCTCGTTCCATCCGAAACTCAACTTGGTCAAGCTGGTGAGATTTGCCAAGTGAAGTTCGTTAACAACCCCATCCAATCGATTATTACTAAAGTCTAACACCTCTAGATTGCATAGCTTCCAAATACTTTCTGGAATGTTCCCGCTAAAATTATTGGAAGAGAGGGCCAAAAATCTCAGAGATGATAATTGACCAATGGTAGAAGGAATAGGACCTGAAATTGACCAATGTGAAAGCAAAAGGAATTTGAGAACTCTAATGAATAACAATTCATATAACATGCATATAACTTGCATAATGAATTTGGAATGTCACCATTGAGGTTATTCATAGAAAGTGACACCAACTTTAATCGTAGCATCTTTTTTGGATAATTCAATATATGTTACCTTTGAGCATATTGTCCGAGAGATCTAACAATTCAATATTAGATAAAACGTCAAATAGCCTATGGAGAACTTTACCGAGATGCTAGCATTTGACATGTACAATCCGAAAATGTTCCCCGAGTTCGAAGCCCAGTTTGGGAATTCCGGTCCCACTTTGCAATTTGCCAAGTGAATCTCTTTTATTTGGAAAGGAGGAACCCAAGATGTGCTAACATTTATTACAAGCTCGTTCCATCCGAAACTCAACTTGGTCAAGTTGGTGAGATTTGCCAAGTGAAGTTCGTTAACAACCCCATCCAATCGATTATTACTAAAGTCTATCACCTCTAGATTGCATAGCTTCCAAATACTTTTTGGAATGTTCCCCCTAAAATTATTGGAAGAGGGGGCCAAAAATCTCAGAGATGATAATTGACCGACGGTAGAAGGAATAGGACCTGAAATTGACCAATGTGAAAGCAAAATGAATTTGAGAACTCTAATGAATAACAATTCATATAACATGCATATAACGTGCATAATGAATTTGGAATGTCACCATTGGGGTTATTTATAGAAAGTGACACCAACTTTAATCATAGCATCTTTTTTGGATAATTCCATATATGTTACCTTTGAGCATATTGCCCGAGAGATCTAACAATTCAATATTAGATAAAACGTCAAATGGCCTATGGAGAACTTTACTTGAGATGCTAGCATTTGACATTTACAATGCGAAAATGTTCCTCTGAGTTCGAAGCCAGTTTGGGAATTCTAGTCCCACTTTGCAATTTGACAAGTCAATGACTTTTATTTGGAAAGGAGAACCCAAGATGCACTAACATTGATAACAAGCCTGTTCGATCCTAAAGTCAACTGGGTTAAGCTGGTGAGATTTGTCAAGTGAAGTTCGTTAACAACTCCATCCAATCGATTATTACTAAAGTCTATCAGCTCTAGATTGGATAGCTGCCAAATACTTTTTGGAATGTTCCCGCTCAAATTATTAGAAGAGAGGTCCAAAAATCTCAGAGATGATAATTGACCGACGGTAGAAGGAATAGGACCTGAAATTGACCAATGTGAAAGCAAAAGGAATTTGAGAACTCTAATGAATAACAAATCATATAACATGCATATAACATATATTGTGAATTTGGAACGTCAACATTGAGGTTATTTGAAAAAGTACTACCAATTTTAGTTGTGGCATCTCTTTTTCCCATAATTTTGAAATTGTTACCTCTGAGCATATTGCTTGATAGATCTAACAATTCAATATTAGATATAATGTCAAGTAACCAATGGGGAACTTCACCTGAGATGCTTGCATTTGACATGTACAACACCGAAATGTTCCTCTGAGCTTGAAGCCAATTTGGGAATTCTGGACCCACTTTGCAACTTGACAAGTCAATGAATATTATTTGGAAAGGAGAAACCCAAGATGCGCTAACATTTATAACAAGCTCATTTGATTGTAAACTCAACTGGGTCAAGCTGGTGAGATTCGCCAAGTGAAGTTCGTTAACAACTCCATGCAATCGATTATTACCAAAGTGCATCAGCTCTAGATTGCGAAGCTGCCCAATACTTTCTGGGATGTTCCCACTCAAGTTGTTATAAGAGAGGTCCAAATATCTCAGAGATGCTAATTGACCGATAATAGAAGGAATATGACCTGAAATCGAGTTATGTGAAAGAGAAATGAATTCGAAATGTTTGAAATTCCCACATTGATTGGGTATATGATAATTGAAATTATTGTTCCCGAGTCTTAGATACTTTAGATGCATCAATTTGCTAAGAGCAGGATCTATCTTACCTCCCAGACCGCGACCAATTAGATTGAGCTGCAAGACATGACTAGTCTTGTGGTTAAATTTGACTCCTTCCCACTCACAACAATGTCTGCCGGTCCACGACAACAAATTTCTTGAAGGATCGATGAGATCCTGCTTGAACTTCAAAAGAGCTTCCTTCTCAGCGCCAATACAGCTTACATTGGTTAAGGCATGGGGATAACAGAATTCCAAGGCTTGAAAGACAAAGAGTGCATGCAAGAGCGTGGGCACGAAGTTAGTGTAGAAGCAGGACGCCATTGTGCTTTAAAATGAACCTGAGAACTTCCTTTTATAATGGCAAAGCGACGCTTCCTTCAAGAAATACGATCATTTTAAATTCACAAAAAATGTAGAAAAAGAAATGAGAAGGAAATTAACGTCTTTTCTGAGTCCATCCTCTGATCGCTAGCCACCTAAAGTGACTTATGAAGATTCCAAGTCGTGCGTTGCAAGGCCCGTCAAGTGGTCAAGAAAGCAAGTAAAGTTTGGTTGGGGCCCCACCAAAGAAAACTTTGGCTGAAAGCTGTCGTAGACAATGGAAACCTTCGAAAATAAATGTTTTTGGACTTTAGAAACATAAATCCAAATTATTATCAAACGTACGATGTTAATTAAACTTAAATTTTGAATGTGGAAGACTATGTGGGATACACGTGAATTACCTTGATATTTTTAATTTAAGGTTTTGTCGATAATGAAAAATTTCTTCTTACAATACAAAATATAGCAATCATTGGTATTCATATAATTCTGTTGCAAAAATGTTTTACTGAAATCCCCGACTAGATTTGCTTCGGATATGATAGAGATGAGTTCGTACAAGCCTTCTAAATACATTAATTAAAAAATTAATTAACTGTCCATTGACCACGTGAGATAGAGAATAGCAAGAAATATATGCTCCGCATTTGCGTCCGTTTCTTTTAATTTTTTTTTTTGGACATTTATGAATATGAGGTTGAAATTGGAGGCGCTTGAAACTCTCATTGTTCAATATCATGAAAAATTGGGATTGGGTCGGAGGTCCAAGTGGAATAGATATTGGCGATGGCAATGAGTAGCCTCCAAAATATGTATACAACATACACCAATTGATTCGATACGACGAGTTTTAACCCATAGATGGAGATGCTCATCAAGCAGTGCCTAGAAACCTATATGGTCCTTGATTCGTAAGAAGAAGACCACCCCACAACCTTTTGTTAGGTCTTGGTTTTCATCTATGAGTAAATTAGTAGAATTGGTGAAGACAACGTCGACGTTTTGAAATGATGGAAGAGAAGATCCACCATTTTTCCAATTTTTCCACTATAGCTATTGATTTACTGACCTATCAGCGTCTATGTGATGTTCATTTTCTAAATTGGTTCCAGTTTAAGCATAGACTAGTTAGTGTCTCAAGTTTTTCAAGAGTTCAACTTCCCCCAATAATTGTCAGAAACAACAAGGAATTTAAGCTGTTCATTAATTTTTAGAATGTCCAACCCAAAATTTATGTTGCTTTAATGTAAATAAAGAGCACATAAACTCATGGAATTTGATACACGAGGTGGATACATACGTGAAATAAAATCAAGCAGAAGCTGACTCTGATATCATACTAGAAAGTCAATGGGAAAGCATGGACAGAGATCACATGTGTATAAAAACTTTCAACAATTTTCAATGTTGGTTTTGGGGATGTACCTTGGAGAACACTTTCAATGATGGCCGGCAACCTTCATTGGCCACTAGGCGAGGGCCGACGACCTCCGCCGGCCACTATCTAGGCTGTGGATTGGCGAAGGGAAAGAAGAAAAAGGAAAAAAAAAAAAAAAAAAAAAAAAGGAAAGAGGAAAGAAAATAAAAATTTTAAAATTTTAAAAAAATTGTAAAAATTGTTCACCTTAGTGTTGATCATGCCACATAACGGCCAATATGCACGTTAATAACCCAGCCAAAATTGATTGTAATACTACATTGGTGAATTATCAAAATGTTTATAACTAAGTTGGTCAAATCGAAAGGTTTGGGATTGAATTGACATCCATATAATAGATTTAAGACATTTTCAATAAATTTCCCAAAAGCTAGTGCAAAATGCCATAGTTCTTTGCAATTTCCCAACTAGGGTTTCAATAAATTCATAAGTGTTAGGTTTGGGTCAAACGGATCAGTTGGTTCAATTCACAAGGAAAAGATACTCAATCTTTTCTATATCCTAAAGCATGATTCAGAGTATTTCCAACTCAATGCCCTTCAAGACCTGTTCAGTCAACCCATCAAGTACAATGAGACTTCAAAGTCTTTATGTCATTTATTATTTTGTACTTTAAACCTTTCAACAATCTAATTACAACCTATTTTATATGCCAATGTAGAAAATTTCTATTTGAAACCAAATTGTAAGTTGAGATAGAAAAATCCAATAAAAAGTCTATAGGGTCAATTGTCAAGCAATGTGGGACCATATTTCAACACATCCTCTCACTTGTAAGCCGGATTAAAAGTGTGACATCCAGATTCTTCGACCCTGTCTTCTACTGAATAAATCGGGCATTTCGTTGACGCGTCTATAGGGTTATTCTCAGAGCCGATCACTCTCGAGATAACTAGACTAGCTGGGGAAATTATTAAGGAATTTTAAGGCAATAGACTTGAGAACTCGATCAGGAATCGGCTTCTTGACCGTGTCCATCTTTAGAGGTCGATGCAGCGGCAGTTAAAAATCGATTTGAAATCAGAGATAGACTGGATCGATAGAGATATGTGACTAATCATGGGTGACACCACTGAATTAGAAAATTCTCGTCGGCCGACACTAAACTGATTTTCTTATTGTTTTGATACCCTGTGTCCGTAATTGAATCCTTGAGATTTTCACGATAATCAAAAGTCGCCATTGAGCCGAGTGGGTTCATAGTGGCTCGAAGAAAATCGACCACGGGTCATTTGCACTTAAAAAGTTCTGAAAACTACCCGATAGTCTAGGTCACGCTAAAAACGCGCCGAATGAAAATTAACCGCCAATTCGAGTCCGATTTCGAAATTGAAGTTCGGCCATGTCACAATAAATTTTAGGAGCATCGACTCGGTCTCAGAAGATTTTTCTGACAACTGACACTTGTTGATACATAAAATTTTGATTAGGTTATTAATTAGGCCTTAATTTATTTTATTTTTCCTTTTTTAGATAATAAATAATAAAAACAACAAAAAATCAATAAAAACAAAAGAAAACAAAAATTGGCAGCCAGGCCCAGCCCCCACCTTTTTCTCTCTCCCTTTCGCGGGCCCAAGCCCGGCCTCCTTCTCCTCCAGCCCAGCCCCTCTCTCTTCTCCTCTTCTTCTTCCTTCTTCCCCCTTCTTCCCCCTACGCCCGCAACTCACGCAACCTATGGCCGAGGAGGGTAGGCCGACGTCGGCCGGAGATGACGGATCTCGGGCGCCATTAATGGCCGCCTTCAATGCCGAGCACGCTTTGTTGGAGGAGCGAGGATGGGGACGCCGGTTCGGCCGTGGGCGTTCGTTCGGCGTGCGAAGACCGGCGGCCGAATCCCCGTCGACCGACCGACCCCTCGCCTATAAATAGCGAGGCACCATCTCCGTCGAAGGACACGGCGAACTCGGAGATCTTCCCTTGAGAGACTTCAGGGTTGATTCAACGAGCGAGCACGCGAGAGATCGGGTCGCGAAGCTCGAACGACCTCCCTCCGAGAGACTTCGGGGGAGGCCGGCGGCAAGCGAGCCCGAGGAAGGTAAATTTGAGCGCCTAGATCTGTGAAATAAGGGCTGAACGAGGCCAGCCGGAGGAGGGAGGGCCAGATCTGGGAAGCCAGAAGCTCTCCGCCACTTGCGACCGCTGCTCCGTCGTTGCTGTTCCTCGTCCCGACGCCTCTACTGCCCCAGATCTTGCCGTGCCGCCGTCCTCACGCGTCGCCGCCGTGCTGTGCAAACCGAAGCCGTGAAGCCGACTCACGCATCTCGTCGCGGACAGGTAATGGCACTCGGATCCGCTGCCTTCGGTCGCATAGTCGCCGTTGCACCCCCCTTTTTTTGAAGCCGACTCGCGCATCTCGTCGGGGACAGACCCATCCTCGTCGCAATCGTTTTGTCGCCGCCTTCGGTCGTGTCGTCACCATCTAGCCCGTCGTCGCCGCCGTGGTGGTCGCCGTTGCTGCTATCGTCGCCACCGTAGTGGCCGTTGTCGTTGCTGTCCTCGCCGGTGATGCTTCGGTCCCTCTCACCAGCGCCGCGAGCAAGCGAAGGAGAGAGGAGGCCCGGAACCGGGTCAGTTCGCAGGTCCTTTCGACCCGGTTCCTCCGTTTCCGGGTAGGGTTTCCCCGGGCCGGGTTGTGCGTGTGGGCCGAGTAGTCTTTAGGCTGAAGTTTTTATAAAAGTGGGCCTATTTTGGTTTTTGGCCTGGAGTTATTTTTTAAAAAGAAATCTTGGGCCTGGAGTTATTTTCTTAAAAGAAGTTATGGGCCTGGAGTTATTTTCTTAAAAGAAAAAGGCAAAAAAAATCCGAGTCGGGCCCGCACCTCGTTCGGATCACCGGTCCGGGTCGGACCCAACCCGCGGATCCGACCCGGGTCGGTTTTTATTATTATTATTATTTTAATATACAATAATATTTTAAATAAATAAATAAAAATAAATATTTTATTTCAAAAAAATAAAAAATAATTTATTTTCCAAAAATATTAAAAAATATTTAAAAAAATATTTTATTTTCCGAAAAATCAAAAAATCAAAAATATTTCATATTTTCCAAAAAATGCCAAAAATCCAAAAAAAGTCAAAATTTCATGAAAAAAAACAAAAAATCAGAAAAAGCCAAAAAGACTTGTATTTTTCCAAAAATACCAAAAAGGGTCCAAAAATCTCTTTCATGTCAAAAAAAAAAAAAAAAAAAAAAAGACCCAAAAATGTTTTCCTCCAAAAATACATGGAAAACCCCTCGAACATCCAAAATGTGTGGAAAACCCCTCGAACATCCAAAATGTGTGGAAAATCCCTCGAACATCCAAAAAACCTTAGGGTTTAAACAAGATTAGGTACCGAAAGGGCATTAGTGATTAACTAGTGTAATCAAGTCCCCGATCCTAATTTTCTGGGTTGCGCGGAGTGAGTATTTCTCCCGATACTTCACTTGGGTTTCTAATCAACCCACCCCAAATTGATTAGTGGCGACTCCATCTTAAAAAAAAATTGATTTACAGGTTAAAAACTCAGATTATTAAAGTCGTGAATTGGTGGACTTGGGAGAGTCCAGGCATAACTAAATTCAGCCGAGCCATTAGCCTCCTTAGGCGCTCGTACCTGACTGCGGGCGCCGAAAAAAAAGAGGTCGCGACAACACTTTTTGGGAAAAAGTCGTCGCCGGGTTGTTTTAGTGCAGAAATTGCCGGAAATGGTTTTCAGTTGCAAAATTGAGATGCATGTTGGATGCATGGGTGAAGAAAAATAACAAGTGAAACATTGAGGCGTTGATTTTTTTTTTTATGAAGCCAAATGAGGATGAATTGAGATTTTTCAAGTGTCCAATTGAGAGGAGATGATGCCAATTTCGTAATCCCCCTCATGCCTAGCCAAAATGCACCATTTGAGGTGTTGTGAGAAGTGTTGGTGTGGCTCATTGGAGGCCAAGGGATTATACATGGCCAAGACCAAGTCTTGGAGATATTTGTGGAAAAATCAAGCCCAAGGGACCCTCCATCCCTTTTTATCTCTTATCTCCTTGCATTCTCTCACCCACCGTCCACCTCCATCCTCTCTCTCCCTTCTCATTTCCTTCGTGCGACAACCTCTTTTCGCTTTCCATTACCCGCTTGAAGACCGAGAGAACAAAGCAAAGAACGAGCCGCTAGGCGTCTCCTCTTCCCGCGTGCAAAAAGACCGAAAGAAGACTTCATCACTTCGCATCCACGCGTCATCTTCGGTCAACCAGCCAAGCACCGAAGCCATTTGATTGACCAAGCGCAAAGCACCGTTCGAAGCCTCACCATCCACGCGTCCGAGTCAACCGAAGCCGCTTCTTGCCATTTGTTGACCGCACGCCCGGCTCGATCCATCCTCGTGCATACTTCAAGCGCCACACGTCCACGCTTCGGAGCCCCACCAGTCAACCCAGCGGCAAACAGAAGCTCCATCGTTTACCCCATAATTCCACCGAGTTCTCTCGCCAACCGAAGCCTCCTGTTGACTGAACAGCTTTGCCTTACTGCCACTTGGCGGCACCTGCGGTTGGTCCGGTCAACAAGCGGACGCTGAAGACCACCGTGGAAGCCTGCGTCCGTCCGCGAGAGATTGTCCCCAACTTTGGTCGGCCACCGAGCCAGCTGAGCCAGGTCAACGAGGTAACGTCCACCGAGCAGTTTCAGTCCTCATCGTGTCTTCAATTCCGCGTGGGCTTCTTCAGCAGCAACGGCCCAGCGAAGTCTCTAATTGACCGAAGCCGGTGAAATTGAGCGCACGCGTCTTCCCCAACTCCGTTTCGCCGGTCTTGCGCGCCCGGCCTCAAACGAAGGAGCTCCCTTCGTCCGCGCCTTCGATCGGCAACCGGCGAGGCCCACTCAAAGCCATCATTCGGCCCAATTTGCGAGTCTTCAAGCCCAATTGGAATTTCACCAGCGACGAGCCCATCCGGTTCGGCCCATATTCAATTGAATTGAAGCCCAATTTTTGTCCAAAGACTTGAAGCCCATCTTGGCAGGCCCAATTCAACTTGGGTCGGCCTAAAGCAAGAACAAATCTCGGTTGGGCTGAGATTTGTTGGGCCAAGTCCAAGTCCCGGTCCAAGCCCGCCGGTGTTGTCGAAAATCCGATTTCGGCCGCCGTCGTGTCGCCGTTGCGGTGATTCATCTCCGCTTTTGATCAAGTGAGTTTTACTCACTAAAGCTTTCTTAGTTTGCTAATTATACTTAAGGTTGGTTAGATTTAATTAAATGCAATTAGATGGTTAGATTAGTTTAGATCAATTAAATTAGAGACTTAATGATGCATGTTAGGTGGTTAGAAATAGACATTAGCAAGTAGACATGCTATGTTATTTATGGAGCGAGTCTCGGAAATTTTCTGGGCTTGTCTCGGTATCCAATTCGGCATTATGAGCCTAAATTGGATTTTTATAATTATTTATTTAATTTTCGAAATTAATTATTTAATTATTTATTTTTCCGAAAATTCAACCGGGATGGCCGGTGATCGAAATTTCGTGCTGATTGTCGTGGTGCAGTCCGTTTATTTATTTGAGCTTTATTTGGTGCTAAAGTAATTTATGAATGGATTTAAGGTTTATTCTTAAATTGAATCTGGAGAGGGTCGGGTGGGACCGTAAAGCCACTAGTTCCTGAGAGGGTCGGGTGGGACCGTAAAACCACTAGTTCTTGAGAGGGTCGAGTGGGACCATAAAGCCACTAGTTCTTGAGAGGGTCGGGTGGGACCGTAAAGCCACTAGTTCTTGAGAGGGTCGGGTGGGACCGTAAAGCCACTAAATTTAAGGGATTGCTTGGTGTAGGATGAATGACCTAGAAATGGTCTATCTGACATGAAATCGACTAGGTCGATTTGATCAATGCTTCGATCGGTGATGTGATTGTTTGAATACCTATTGAACTGTACTAATATGCAGATGGAATCTGAGGCCAAGGTAAGTCCTCCAACTCGTGCCGTGTTTAGGCAGCCTATAGTGTATTGGTTTACTAATCGAGTCTTAGGGGGTAGGACTCGCTGAGACGTGGTCTCATTGGTTATTGAATAACCATTTCAGGACCCTGAGGAGAAGCGAGGAGGAGAAACCTCGAAGGGAGGAAAGACTTTTGAAGAAGAAGAGGATCCAGAGAGGGATCTTGAATATAACCCGGATGTAGCGAGATCCCATCCCTTTTGTAAACCCCTGTCTTAGCGTAGATAGGTGTGAGACAAGTATGTTGTGAATAGTATTGTAAATATACTATGAGTTGCGCTGTTAATGAAAGTGTGGTTGTGAATTTCAATATGAAAAATATGGCCTGCTTTCCTATCCCATTGTTTTATTGTCTGGGGATTTATAATTGCTTCCGCATGTGCTTAATCAATTGAAAATGTCGGCGATACATAGTCCTGGGATATCGCATTCTAAAATCGACCAAGTAGAAGGATGTGCGCGCGTCCGAGGATCGGGGCGTGACAAAAAGTAACATGTAGAATTTGACTAATGAGGATGGACACACATATGCAAAGGAGATAGCACTAGCTATTAGGTTACATAAATATAAAGAGCATACACAATCCATTGTCAAGCGATGTGGATGATATTTCAACAATTGTTTTTACTATTTTGCCTATCATTTTTTGTACATGCTGGTTGGTAAAGCAATCTCGTAGTCATGCCAAGACTAACGCCATCTGTGGCATATCTTAATGAGTGATGATAACTTAATTTTCACATGTATCGCACGATTTGTGGAGCTTGTACAAAAAAACACCCCTTTCAGACTAGGGATTTCATAAATTGCTCTGTAAGGTCAATCTCTATAATAATAACAAAAGAGCACACACGATGTGCGTGAGAAAAGAGCAAAACTTGAATCATATAAAGAAGGTACTATATTTATGGATTTGAGTAACTTTAGAGTATAAATTCACATCATTATGAAATGCACAATGTTAATTAAATTCAAATTTTGAATGTGAAGATTATATGGATTGCACGTAAATTATTTTGATATTTTGAATGTGAAGCCTATATGAGTAACTTTAGACTACATGTGATGTTCATTTTCTAAATTAGTTCCAGCTCAAGCTTAGTACTTGTTAGTGTCTCAAGTTTTTCAAGAGTTTAACTTCGCACTAATAATTGTCAGAGACATCAAGGAATTTAAGCTAATTATTAATTTTTAGAATGTCCAACCCAAAACTTAAGTTGTTTTAATGTAAATAAAGAGTGAATAAACTCATGGAGTTTGATACATGAGGTGGACACATACATAAAATAAAATCAAGTAGAAGTTGACTATGATATCAAATTAGAAAGTTAACGTGAAAGCATGGAGATAGATCACATGTACAAAAATTTTCAATAATTTTCAATGTTGGTTTTAGGGACGTGCCTTGGAGAACACTTTCAACAATGGCTGGCAACCTTCATTGGCCACTGGGCAAGGGCCGGCATCAAGGCTATGGATTGGTGGAGGGAAATAAGAAAAAGGACAAAGGAAAAAGGAAAAAAAGAAAAAGGAAAGAAAATAAAAGCGAAAAATAAAAAAATTTAAAATTTAAAATAATTGTAAAAAATTGTTCATATTAATATCAATCATGCCACATAAGATGACCAGTATGAATGTTAACAATTTCCAACCAAAATTGATTGTAAAACTACACTGGTGAATTATTAAAATGTCTAAAACTAAATTGGCCAAATGGAAAGGTTTGGGATTGAATTGGTATCCGTACAACAGATTTAAGACATTTTCAATAAAGTTCCCAAAAGCTATTGCATAATGCCATAGTTCTTTGCAATTTTCCAACTAGGGTTTCAATGAATACATAAGTGCTAGGTTTGGATCAACGGGATCCATTGGTTTGATTCACAAGGAAAAGGCACTCAATCTTTTCTATATCCTAAAGCATGATTCGATATTTCCAACTCAATGCCCTCCAAGATCCGTCTTGTCAACCCATCAAGTACAATGAGACTTCAAAGTCTTTATGTTGTTTATTATTTCGTACTTTAAACCTTTCAACAATCTAATTACAACCTATTTTATCTGCCAATGTAGAAAATTTCTATTTGCAACCAAATTGTACTTTGAGATAGAAAATCCAATAAAAAGTCTATAGGGTCAATTGTCAAGCAATGTGGGACCATATTTCAACACATCCTCTCACTTGTAAGCCGGATTGGAAGCAACATGTGGAATTTGACTAATGAGGATGGACACATATATGCAAAGGAGATAGCACTAGCTATTACGTCACATGAATATAAAGAGCATACATGACCCATTGTAAAGCGATGTGGACAATATTCAACAATTATTCTTACTATTGCGCCTATCATTTTTCGTGCATGCCGGTCGGTAAAGCAATCTCATAGTTATGCCAAAAAAAAAAAAAATCCTTTTCAGACAAGGGATCTCATAAATTGCTCTATGAGGTCAATCTCTATACTAATAACAAAGAGCGCACACCATTTGCATGAAAAAAGAACAAAACTTGAATCATGTAAAGAAGGTACTATATTTATGGATTTGAGTAACTTTAGAGTATACATTCACATTATTATCAAATGCACAATGTCAATTAAATTCACATTTTGAATGTGAAGACTATATAGATTGCACGTAGATTACGTTGATATTTTGAATGTGAAGACTACATGAGTAACTTTAGACTATATGTGATGTTCATTTTCTAAATTGGTTCCAACTTAAACTTAGGACTTGCCAGTGTCTCAAGTTTTTCAAGAGTTCAACTTCCTATCAATAATTGTCAGAGACATCAAGGAATTTAAGCTATTTATTAATTTTTAGAATGTCCAACCCAAAACTTAAGTTACTTTAATGTGAATAAAGAGCACACAAACTTGTGGAATTTGATACACGAGGTGGACACATACATAAAATAAAATCAAGTAGAAGTTGACTCTGATATTGTATTAGAAAGTTAACATGAAAGCATGGAGAGAGATCACATTGACAAATTATCAAAATGTTTAGGACTAAATCAGCTAAATCAAAAGGTTCGGGATCGAATTGGCATCAATACAATAGATTTAAGACATTTATAATAAATTTCTCAAAAGCTAGTGTAGCATTGCCATGGTTGTTCGCATTATCCCAACTTAGGTTTCAATGAATACATAAGTGTTAGATTTGGGTCAAACAGATCTCTTGATTTGATTCAAAAGGAAAATGCACTCAATCTTTTCCATATCCTAAAGCATGATTCGATTTTTCCAAGTCAATGCCCTCCAAGACCCGTTCGATCAAGCCATCAAGTATAGACTCAAAGTCTTTATGTCATTTATTATTTTGTAATTTAAAACCTTTCAACAATCTAATTGCAACCTATTTTATCTGCCAATGTAGAAAATTTCTATTTGCAACCAAATTGTAAGTTGAGATAGAAAGTCCAATAAAGAGTCTATAGGGTAAATTGTCAAGCAATGTGGGACCATATTTCAACACATCCTCTCACTTGCAAGCCATATTAAGAGCAACATGTAGAATTTGACTGATAGGGATGGACACACATATGCAAAGGAGATAGCACTAGCTATTAAGTTACATGAATATAAAGAGCATACACGACCCATTGTCAAGCGATGTGGACGATATTCGTACAATTGTTCTTACTATTGCGCTTATCATTTTTTTGCATGCCAGTTGGTAAAGCAATCTCATAGTCATGCTAGGACTAACGCCATCTGCGGCATATGCTAATGGGTGATGATAACTTGATTTTCACATGTATCGCGCGATTGGTGGAGATTGTGCAAGAAAACCCTTTTCAGACAAGGGACCTCATAAATTGCTCTATGAGGTCAATCTGTGTACTCATAACAAAAGAGCCCACACCATATGCCTGGAAAAAGAACAAAACTTGAATCATGTAAAGAAGGCACTATATTTATGGATTTGAGTAACTTTGGAATATAAATTCACATTATTATCAAATGCACAGCGTTAATTAAATTCAAATTTTGATTGTGAAGACCATGTGGATTGCACGTAAATTACTTTGATATTTTCAATTCAAGTTTTTATCGATAATGTAAATTACTTATGACAATACATATAGCAAGCATTGTTGTTTATGAAGTTATTGTGCAAAAGTGTATTATTGAAATCTCACAGTGAATTTGCTTCACATATAACAGAGATGAGTTGAGCTACGTGCCATTCAAATATAGTATAGACGGGTAATTGCTTGTCCATTGACCACATAACAAAGAGAACATATGCTCCGCAATTAGCACCATGGAGGCGAAGTTCCTCTAATATTGAAAGATTGAAAGACATTCTCTCTCTCTCTCTCTTTATATATATATCCACTGTTTTGACCTTGACGTTCAAATTGAAAGGGCCCGAAGTTCTCACTGTTATATATCGCGAAAATTTGTGACAAGGTAAGGAGGTTCAAGTGGAATGGATTTGGCGAAGGTGATGAGTCAACTCTAGAACATGCCTGTGGCACATGCCAAATCGATCCGATATGAAAAGTTTTCTCCCATGGACGAAGATGGCGCTCTTCTAAAAACTTGTGTGGTTTTTGCTTCTTAAAAAGAGGAACAGCCCTAGCCTTTTAGGCCTTGTTTGGTAACCATCCAAACAAGGTCAAATTCTGATTTTTTGTTCCTAGAATCAGTTTGGGCCCAGAATCGCGTTTGATAAAATTTTTGTTTTCGAGAACAGATTGGGAGTGGAATCAAGGAAAAACAATGTTGATTCTTGTTCCGGGAACAAATTTGAGAATTAAAACCAACAACTCTTCTTCTTCCCTTCGACCATCTCGCGATCGCGACCACCACCGTTGTTCGCCGCCGCCGTCCACCAATCCGGCGAGCTCGCCAGGCTAGAGCGAGGTCCGGTGAGCTCGTCGGAGGCAAGCCCAGCCACCAGCGAGGCTTGGCCTCCCTAGATCTGGTGAGGCCAAGCCTCGCCGATGGCCAAGCGGGCCTCACCAGTGGCCAAGCGGGCCTCAACCAGCCTCGATGAGGCCCGCCTGGCCACCGGCGAGGCTCGGCCTCAACAGATTTGGCAAAACCGAGCCTCAACGAGTCGGGCAAGCCTCGTGACACCCGGCCCCGCCGGTGGCCAGGCGAGGCTCGCCCGGACTAGTGAGGTTGGCCTTGCCACCGGCGAGGCTCGGCCTCGCCCAGCCATAGCGAGACCGACATGGCCACCGATGAGGCTAGGCGAGCCTCGCCCAGCTACCGGCGAGGCTCAGCTGACAAGGGCCTGCCTCACCGAGGGCCAGCAACCTCACTCGGCGACACTCCGTGAAGTCGCCGGCCCTCGTCTAGCCGGTCACCGATCCGAGGATCGGCCACAAGAAGAATAAGAAGAATAGGAGAAAAAGGAAAAATGAAAAGAAAAAAAAAAAAAAAAGGAAAAAAAGTTAAAAATTTTAATTAAAAATTAAAAGAAATTGATTTGGAATGAAATTAATAAGCACGGTACCAAACACAATTCTATTTCAGAATAAAAAATTTTGGACAATTATCAAACTGTTTAAAATGCTTAGAATCAGTTCTCCGGAATAGAATAAAAAAGAAAATGCTTAGAATCAGTTCCCTGGAATATAATAAAAAAGAATCATTTCTATAAGAATCTACTCCCAAGAATAGAATCGTTACCAAACGCGTCTTTACTAGGTCTTGGTCTGCATCTACCAATAAGTGGGTGACTTACTTGGGACCAAGCTTTTTGCTGCTGGTCGAAAAAGATGAGAGCCACTAGCTTCACCATGGTTCGTGACTTACCGACCCCAACAGGGTCTACGGTACTATTGGAGTCCATGTGCAATACTAGCTAACGGATCTTGAAGGACAATAGGTCTAGCTTCTCTATGAAAAATTTAAAAATGACTGTTGTGAAGCATGATTGATTTTTGTAAGTCCAGATGAATGTGCCTAACATGAACTAGAGGACAACGATGACAACATATCATCCAAATCATAATGAGGGACACGATTCACAAGATATATAATTTTATTTTTCAAAATATGTGAAATTGTACTTGTATTATAATTTACTTTAATTGGATGAGTGGTTTTCATTAATTTCCATCAATGGTCATTAGGAAATTTTTGAAATTTCTTTTAAGAAACTTGGATTGTGCCCAGCATGACCTAGTGCCCAGCCCTACTGGTGTGTGGATTTCTATCTCCCTAATTCTCTCTTTTCATTGATGATATTGGAAGCCGAAGTCTTCAACCAGATGTATAAAGGCTTAAGCAAAATTTAGGATCGCCAACAGTACGATAGTTCTAAGCGAGAATGTTCATGTTCTTAAAATTAGCCATACGAGGTTTTCGATCATGGACCTAACCAAATCATGTTCACCATGAATTTTTAAATTTACAATAAAATTATTAGTTGTATGGTGTACATGCTTTATTGTATTTTCAATGAAAGATAGCTGTGAACTTCACGATGGAAGTGCGATATGTGTCATAGACTTGACTTTAATAAAAGCTGGAGATGTTAATGTAAAAATCAAGCAAATCATTTTTTAATTAAGTGGTTAGGAGCATCATAAGAATTGACTGAGGAGACTTACTTGTAGACTTCAACATATATTGAAAATTCAGCTAATGCATCGGACATTCTTTATAATGAGTGCGTTTTATGTTGTTTCCTTGGTGTAAACCCTAGAAAGAATGCTCTTGAAAGTGGATATGCCTCCGAAATTTTGCTATATCAAAGCAATGATTTAAAATCAATTTTGCAATAACAAGCACACAAGCATTCCTTCCTCCTTCATTAGTCCTAATAGCGTAGTCCATTTAAATAATAAAGTTCAAAACATAATCTATAGTTTCATCACATCTATTAATGATAATGTAATTTTCACGATAATAGTCATACATAAATCCTGTCTATTTCAATGATAATGTAAAAACTATCTTGTTTTGTTGGCTCATTTATTCAGTTCTTTGTGGAAGAAAATGATTCCAACTTCACTGATTTTTGTTTTTGCATATCTGCTCCAAGCCTATGTTAGTAAATAAAACTCATACCTTTGCTTATAAAACACATATGGATGTAATTAAAAGTGAAAATTTCAAATAAGGGCTTATAAATTTAGCTGTTTTGTCAAAAGAGGGTCTAAAGAGACATTCTCTCAAATAAGGGCATGAAGTGGCCAACTTAGTCTCAAATAAGTGCATGAGCTTAGTGGCAAGCCAAATCTTCACTGGCCAGCTGTTGGAGCAGGTGAAATTTTGTCCAAAATTCTCTACTTGACCCAAATCAAGGCAAGAAAATATGCATAACGCAAGTAATAGCTGGTGTCACAACATTAGTTGCCATGAAGGTAAAATTCCTCAAATATTAGAAATATATTGTGCCCTTTTTTGGACATTTTTGGATCTAAGATTCAAGTTGGAGGGCTCAAAACTTTCCTTGTTCAATATCATGAAGATTTGGGAATGGGTGAGGAGGTCCAAGTGGAACAAATGTTGGCAATGGCGATGAGTAGCCATCGAAATATGTATAATGCACACACTAGTCAAACACACTAGTCAATTTCATGCGACAAGTTTTTCCCCACAGACGGAGATGGCACGCACCCTCATTGATTAGTGCCTAGAAACCTATATGGTCGTTGCTTTGTAGGAATAAGAGCACCCTATAGGTTTTTGTTAGGTCTTGGTAAAGATCTACAAATTCATTGATTGAGTTGGTGAAGACAACTTCAAGGTACTCAAATGATGGAAGGGAAGAGCCACCAATTTTCTGATTTTTTCCACCATGACTCTTGAATTACTAATCTCATCAGTGTCTCTGGTATCATTGGAGTCCAAGTTTGGTATTAGCCAGTGGATCTTTGAAGACAATAGTTCCAGCTTATCTATGAAAAATTTAGGAGTGGATGTGGTAAGGTGTGACAACTAGAGGAATCCACCCAACATGAACAAGAAGACAATGACAACACTGTATAATCCAGAGAATAGCGAGGGACACAGTACTTGTGACACCCCGAAATTTCAGTCCTATTTTCAATTTAATAAATCGAGTCTTTCATCGACATGCCTATGTGCTATTCTTTGAGCTGATCACTCATGAGATAACTAGATTATCTGGGAAAGTCATTAAAGAATTTTAATGCAATAGACTTGAGAATTTGATCAGGAATTGACTACTCGACCGTGCTCATTTACAAAGATCATTATGGCACAATTAAAATTGATCAGAGATCAAAGATAGGTCGTTTCGACTGAGATAGGAGATCAAAGTGTGGGTGATGCCACCAGATCGCCAAATTCTCGTCGATCGGCACTTGGCCGATTTTTCTGTCTTTTTGATACCCTGTGTCTATATTTAAAGCCTCAAGATTTTCCCAACAATCGATGGTCGCCAATGTGTCGAAGAGGTACATTGTGACTCGAAACAAATTGATCACGGATCAATTGTACCAAAAATTTCTAAAAGCTACCCAGTAGGCTAGGTCATGCTAAAATCGCACCAGATTGAAATTAACCATGAATTTGAATCCGATTTCAAAAATTGAAAGTTCTTCCATGTCACGAGTTATTTTAAAAACGTTGACTCATCCTCCGAAAGTTTTTCTGCAAACTAAGATTTTCGGCGAAAAGGCAAAATAAGGCCGTTTTTGTCTGGAAAATTCAGGGGACCGTTTTTATCGCATTTTTGGGATACAAGTTGGTACTATTGGTGAGGAAAAATGTCAATTGATCGTGGATGCCTTGGTTGGATTTTTGGTCGACAAATTGAGCTTAATTGGGTGGGAATCGAAGGGGAATTTAAGGGAATTGTTGTGTATTTGTACATAATTCGTAGGCCTTGGTCCCTCAACATTTTGGACCTCTTCCAAGACATCCCAAGGAAGCTTTGGTTGTTGCAAGTGTGCTAAGTAAGCCAACAAACCTGTGGGACCTCTTCTAGGGGACAATAGGATAGAGTTGAAGCAAGGTGGCCCCCTCCATGAGCTACCGTCTCCTTCCTTCATCCCCTTGGTCGACTCCTCCATTTTTCCAGACTAGTGAAGCTCTAAAAGACTAGAGAAAAACCGCAGCCTCCTCCCTTTGCCCGTCGCACGCCTGTCCGACCTCCGCTAACTCCATTGCGTCATCGTCGCGCCCTGCACACCAACCGCTTGTCCCACGCCCTGCGCCATCCAACAACTACTTGCCGTCCACCAGGCCATCGTCGGAGCCTCCACCATCACCGTACGTTGCCATCTAGCCGCTGGAAGTCCTGCTATTATAGCCACTGCCCATTCCTCACTATTTCGGCCACAATCAATCGTTGGTTCCAACTAGTTTGGCCAAGAACATAAGCCGAATCCAGCAAGGGTTTTGGACCTTCGAGGCCCATTTCCGACCCTCTCTCGGCCCCGCTTGGTTCCCCCGCTTTGGAGTTTATGGCCCACCTCCGTGTCCCCGTCAAAGTGATTTCACCAGAACGCTAATCCAGTGAGTTTACTCACTAATCTTCGCTTAGGGAGTTAATTATGCTTAAGGGTTGATTAGTTTGGATTAAGTATGGTTTAAGTGGTTAGTTAGAACAGATTAGCAATTTAATCGTTCAATATTATATGTTAGGTAGTTAGAGTGGTGCAATTACCAAGTAGATAAGTCGTAGTATTTATTTAGATCGATTCAGAATTTTTTCGGGCCTGTTTCAGTATTTAATTAGGCTTTTTCGGCCTAAGTTGCATTTATTGGTATTTTTTAAATTAATTTTGGTAATTATTTAATTAATTATTATTTTCCGAAAATTAGGCCGGGATAGCCAATGACCGAAGTTTTGTCTTGATCACAATGGTGTGGTTGGTGTATTTATCTGGATGATCATTTGTGCAATTTAAGTGTTGATTGTAATTTTTGGTATTTATCTCAAAATTTAATAATTTCAATATTTTATTAGAAAAGTACCGGGTGTCGGTTTATAACGCCAAAAATATGTTTGGAGACTATTAGAATTAGTTGGATTTTCAAAAAGGAAAAATATTGTATTTTGGCTAAGGCCGACCGTGTACCCACACACGATTATTTTATCAGGTTTGATAAAAGTGGTGAAATTGGTTGTTGGTTAGATTGGTATACTATATTAGCCTGATGGCTTCGATATATCAACTTAGAGTGAGCAGTATACCCTCAGTTTCGCACAGCTTCGGTGAGCATTAAGTATCGCACAGCTTTCATTAGCAGTAAGTATCACACAGCTTTGGTGAGCATTATAGATATATAGCAGCTCCAGTGAGCGTTATCATATGTATCTATTATCAGCTTTTGGCGAGTTATACTATCTATCTTCAACTTAAGGTGAGTAGTCCTTGATGTAATCGGACTTTATAGATAGTATTGAAAGGGTTGACTGAGAGATGGTCTTGATGATATGGAGTCGAGTGAGTCGACTAATTGATGTTGATCTAAATTGAAATGATTGATTGAATATACAAATTGTACTAACTTGTAGAAAGGAACTGAGGTAAAGGTAAGTCCTATGACTTATGCTTGTGCTTTGGTAACCCTTATGGTGTATTTCTTTCTTAGTTGAAGTTTAGGAGGCGAACTTGCTGAGACGTCGACTCACCTCGTTGTGGGATAACATTTACAGGTGCTTAGATGGCAGTGCCTCCCAAGCGTTTTGGACGGCCGAAGAAGGTCACGGAGCAGGTATCTTATATTCCGCTTCATGGGAACCCAAGGGGATGGGTTTATGAGCTCATAAGGTCCGTGGTTTGGGTTGATGAGGCTCTACCCCATAAGGTACCCTATCAATACAGATCATGGTACTGTCGTGACAAAATGGACAGAGAGAAGGTCCCATATCGAAGTCCGAGGTCCCTATGTCGATGCTGGAGGTTTCTTTTGGAAAAGGCATGACTAACCCTCCAAGTGGTTCAGTAGTGGACCCGTATCTGTCGGATTTAGGGTCCCCGGTGTATTCTGAGGAAGACTCGAATGCTTGAAGATCTATAGCACTCTACCCCACCTTTTTTGCAGACCTTGTATATAGTCGGCTAAAATTGTATATGACATAGTTTGATATGTGTATATAAGTGTGATGTGGTTTTCGAAAATTGTGACCCTACTTTTCTATCACATCTTGTTGTTGTCTGGAAATTTATTTATTCGCTTCCGCATACGCATTAAAATGAATGGGTCGGCGACGTGTCTTAGGACGTCACTATTTAATCAACCACTGAAGGATGGGCACGCGCTCGGAGGATCGGGGTGTGACATCCCCGTTTAGTGGTATTAGAGCAAGGTTAGTAATTGGAGTGATAAGGTGCGATAAGTTATGGGATAGTTAGTAGGAAATGCCTTTATTTCATGTTGGTGCATGTCGTGATAGTTGATTGGTAAAATTATTTGTTTGTGTGGATCGCTCAACTTCTAATTTGGTGAGGATCGGGGTGTGACATCCCCGTTTAGTGGTATTAGAGCAAGGTTAGTAATTGGAGTGATAAGGTGCGATAAGTTATGGGATAGTTAGTAGGAAATGCCTTTATTTCATGTTGGTGCATGTCTGTGATAGTTGATTGGTAAAATTATTTGTTTGTGTGGATTGCTCAACTTCTAATTTGGTGAGGATCGGGGTGTGACATCCCCGTTTAGTGGTATTAGAGCAAGGTTAGTAATTGGAGTGATAAGGTGCGATAAGTTATGGGATAGTTAGTAGGAAATGCCTTTATTTCATGTTGGTGCATGTCTGTGATAGTTTATTGGTAAAATTATTTGTTTGTGTGGATCTCTCAGCTTCTAATTTGGTGTGGAATTGGAAAGCAGGTTTCAGTAGAAAACTTACAGAATAAGTGATCAGGAGCAGAGGACTCTTAGGAAGAGGACCATCGGGCCTATTACTCGGGGGAGGACGCTGACGAGGGTCGGTACCTGAGGAGGCTGTGGTCGAGCACTATCTCAAGCTAGCGTTAGTGGAGTAGCACCATTTCCTGTTGGTGCTGGGGTAGTAGCCCCTAGTGATCCTAGGTTCGAAGGGATCATGTAGGCGTTTGAAGCGATGAGAGATCTGATGGGGCAACAGGCCTAGAACCAAGCCACCGCCACTATCGCCACCGCTCAAGCTACCGCTATTATTGCCATTGCCACCGCTGCTGAGGCCGCTGCCGTTGCTGCACCTGCTGAAATTCCAGCTAGGAACTTAGTTATGGAGAGGGAGAGATCGATTCACAAGTTAGTGGAGCGGTTCTTGAAGCTGAACCCGCCGAGGTTCACTAGTACTGGAGACCCCGAGATTGCCTTGCTATGGATTCAAGACCTAGAAAAGGCTCTTGCACTTCTGAGGTGCAATGAAGAGGAAAGAGTTGTCCTGACAGTATATCAATTGTAGGGTAACACGAATACCTAGTGGAGGGCTGCCAGAGATATAGTATTCCCAAGAGGAGTAATCCTGGTGTGGGATGCTTTCCTTAGAGCCTTCAAAAAAAGTACTTTTCGCGTAGCGCCTGAGAATAGAAGATGGAGGAATTGCAGCGTCTCCGCCAAGGGACGATGATTGTTGACCAGTACGAGGTCAAGTTTGCAGAGCTTTCTTAGTATGCTCCGAAGTTGATAGAAGATCCAGAAGATAAAGTTCGAAGATTTAGGAATGGCCTTCGACTAGAGCTAAAACAACCACTGGTACCATTGGATCTGAAGGATTATCACGAAGTTTACAACCGAGCCCAGCTGCTAGAAAGAAATCTGAACAAACAAGCTACCTCGTCTGGATCGAGGTTTAATTCAAATAGAGATGGGAACCAACATGGGAAGAGGCCCATAACCGGAGGAAAGTTCCATATTTCGGCCAATAGGAAGGGTGGAATTGGAAAGTCAATGCCAAACCAAAATGGTATGTACCGCTTTTGTGGAAGGTGACACAGTTCGGCCCTGTGCCCTCGGAGGATGGGCACTTGCTTCGAATGTGGCCAGTAGGGTCACATAGCCAGAGATTGTCCTAGAAGACCGAAGGGACAATAGCAGTTACCGCTGCAGCCATAGATGGGTTAGATTAGAGGGTACACACTCAAGAACACATCGAAGAGTGGACAGAATAGACCCCCAGCTCAACAGACATTGTATGCCATCATAGAAGGTTAGGCAAAGGATGCACCTTATGCGATTATAGGTATGGTTTCACTGAATGACCATGATGCTTATGCTTTATTCAACCCTAGCATGACTCATTTTTTTATTGCGGAGCAATATGTTAAGTTGATAAGATTAAGTCTTGAGTTGTTGGAGTCAATGGTTAGCATATTTACACCGTTGAAGGATAGGGTGTTGTTTAAATTGGGTTGTTCTGATTGCAAGTTAGTGATTTGTGAGCAAGAGGGGAAGATAGACTTGTTAGTTCTAGTCATGTATGACTTTGATTTGATAATTGGCATGGACTGGCTCACCAAGCAACGAGCTAAAATGGACTGTTATCGTAAAATGATTCAATTTGACCCGTTAGGGAGTGGAAGTTTCGAGTTTGTTGGCAATCGAGGAGGACCCTCGATTACCTTGATCTCATCACTTGAGGCAACCCGTTTGTTAGACGGGGTTGTCAAGGTTACCTAACAACTCTCGTGGATACGATAGTTGAGGAGACGAAGATAGAAGATATCTCGGTGATGCAAGAATTTCCAGATGTATTCCTAAAGGAATTGCTAGGCCTACCACCAAAGAGAGAGATCGAATTTGTGATTGAATTAGCACCCAGGATAGAGACAATCTCTAACATTCCTTACTGGATGTCGTTATCTGAGTTGAAGGAATAAAAGGTGTAGATGCAAGAATTGTTGGACAAATGATTTATACATCCTAGTACATCACATTAGGGAGCACCAGTTCTATTCGTGAAGAAGAAAGATGGTTCGTTGCGCCTGTGCATTGACTATTGTCAACTCAATCAGGTGATTATCAAGAATAAGTATCAACTCTCGAGGATCGACAACTTGTTTGACCAATTACAAGGAGCGTTAATATTCTCCAAAATCAACTTAAGGACAGGACATTATCAGTTGAGGATCAGAAAGGAGGACATTCCAAAGTCAGTGTTTCGTACTCGATACGACCATTATGAATTCACTGTAATGCCATTCGGTTTGACGAATGCTTCAGCTGCTTTTATGGATTTGATGAACCGAGTGTTCAAAGAATATTTGGATCAATTCGTGATCGTGTTCATCGATGATATATTCAAGAAGTGCTGAGGAGCATAAGAGTCATCTGAGAATGGTACTGCAGACTCTGAGGATTCATCAGCTGTATGCTAAGTTTAGCAAGTGTGAGTTTTGGTTGACTCATGTAGCATTCCTAGGTCACGTGATTTCAGGTGAAGGAATCTCCATGGACCTAGCCAAGACTGAAGCAGTGATCATCTGGCCAAGATTGACTACAGTGACAGAGATACGAAGTCTTATGGGTTTGGCAAGTTATTACAGAAGGTTCGTTGAAGGATTTTCGGCTTTGGCGTCACCATTGACTCGACTCGTGAAGAAAGAAGTGAAGTTTGTCTAGACAGACAAGTGTAAGCGTAGTTTTCAAGAGCTTAAGCAGAAGCTGACTACCACACCTGTGCTGACCATTCCATCTAGTCCTGGAGGATACGAGATCTATAGTGATGCGTCGTTGAAAGAACTGGGTTGCATGTTGATGCAACATGGTAGGGTTGTTGCATACGCCTCCTGCCAGTTGAGACCTCATGAGCAAAATTACCCGACGCATGACTTAGAACTCACATCAATCATTTTCGCTATGATGATTTGTAACCATTATTTGTGCAGAGAAAGATTCCAGATCTTCACTGACCATCGAAGTCTCAAGTATCTATTATCTCAGAAGGAATTGAATATGAGATAACGTTGATTGATGGAACTTCTAAAGGACTATGATTGTGATATTCTATATCATCATGAAAAAGCGAATAAGGTCGCCAACACTTTGAGTTGGAAGTCTTCAGTTGCATAAATGATGGTTAAATAGTGGGTTTTACTCGAAAGAGCACGAGATTCCATTTTCAAGTTTGAGGTAAGCCACCTTTCGAACCTTATGGCCACCCTCAGAATTGAGCCGAATGTGCAGATCAAGATCAAATTATTTCAATCGACAGACCCAAATGTTCATAAGATTCTACAAGAGGATACCAATAAAAGGAAGGCTGACTTTCAAATTTCTAAGGATGAAACGCTGAGCTTTCGAGGATGATTGTGTGTACCTACCGATGCAGAACTTAAAGAGGAGATCTTATTATAAGCTCATTGTAGCAATTATAGCATTCATCTTAGCAGTACGAAGATGTATCAGAATCTGCGTCAACACTATTAATGGTCTGGTATGAAGGTAGATATCGCCAAACATGTCGCCAAGTGTCTAACATATCAGCAAGTGAAGGCACAACATTGTAAACCAGGAGGACTCCTGCAATTTCTCGAGATCCCAGAGTGGAAATGGGAGCACATCATAATGGACTTTGTGATAGGTTTACCAAGGAGTCAGAGAGATAATGATTCAATTTTGGCGGTGGTCGACAAACTAACAAAGTCGGCTCACTTCATCATAGTACGAAAGGACCTTGATTTGGATAGGCATACGTAGTTGTATGTGCGTCAGATTGTTCGTCCGCATGGGCTGCCAGTGACAATTACTTTAGATCGAGACCTGAGGTTCACAACTGCTTTTTGGAAGAGCTTATAGGCTGCCTTAGAAACCAAGTTGCAGTATAGTACATCATATTGTCTTCAGACAGATGGCCAGTCTGAGAGGACAATTCAGACCCTCAAAGACATGCTGCGAGCTTGCATGCTGGATTTCAAGGGAAGTTGGGAGGAACAACTTCATCTTGTCGAGTTTGCCTACAATAATAACTATTAGCATAGTATTTAGATGCCTCCTTTCGAAGCATTGTATGGCAGAGCGTGTAGAACACCAATGTGTTGGGATGAAGTCAGGAAAAGAAAGATCACAAACCCATAGTTGGTTTAGCAGTCAGTGGATGCAGTTGCATTCATCATAGGCAGATTAAAGACCGCTGAAAGTCGCTAGAAAAGCTACGCAGATAAGCGTTGGAGACCATTGGAATTCTAAATTGGTGATCACGTTTTTCTGAAGGTGTCACCAATGAAGAGTACTTCGCACTTTGGCAAGAAGGGAAAACTGAGTCCGAGGTACGTAGGTCCCTTTAAGATTCTAGAGAGAATTTGGATCCTAGTGTATTGTCTTGCATTACCGCCGAAACTAGCGCAAGTGCACAACGTCTTTCACATGTCGATGTTGAGGAAGTATGAGTCTGACCTGACTCAATTGCTTAACTTTGAGGAATTGGACGTGGATGACAGAGTGTCGTATGTGGAAAGTCCGGTTCGGATTGTGGATTAGAAATGATAGGTTTTGCGTACCAAGACCATCCCGTTAGTCAAAGTGGTCTGGCAACACCACGGTACTGAAGGAGCAACCTAAGAGAGCGAAGAGTCGATGAGACGATTGTACCCTCACCTTTTTATTTAAAGAATTGTAATGGTTTAAGTTTTGAGAATGAAAGTTTTACAAAAGGGGAAGAGTTGCGACATCCCGAAATTTTAGTTATGTTTTCAATTTAATACATTGGGCCTTTCATCAACATGCCTATAGTGCTATTCTTTGAGCTGATCACTCATGAGATAACAAGACTATCTGGAAAAGTCATTAAAGAATTTTAATACAATAGACTTGAAAATTCGACCAGGAATCAACTACTCGACCGTGCTCATCTACAGAGATCATTACAGTACAATTAAAAATTGATAAAAAAATCAGAGATAGGTCGTTTCGACTGAGATAGATGATTAAAGTATTGGGTGATGCCACTAAATCACAAAATTCTTGTCGATCGGCATTAGGCTAATTTTTCTGTTTTTTTTTTACCTTGTGTCCGTATTTGAAGCCTCGAGATTTTCATGACAACCGATGGTCTCCAATACATCGAAGAGGAATATTGTGACTCGAAACAAATCGATCTCGGGTCAATTGCACCAAAAATTTCTAAAAGTTACCTGGTATGATAGGTCACGCTAAAATCGCGCTAGATTGAAATTAACTACGAATTTGAATCCGATTTCAAAAATTAAAAATCATGTCATGTCACGTGCTCAATGCCCTGGTGGCGCATGGCTACACATAGGGGTGCGTGGGACCTCCCTCGGTGATGCACCGCCCACAATTTTGCTCATCTCGACGAGCCTAATCCAAATTTGTAATTAAATCTTATTTTTATTGAACAAAAAATCACAAAAATCACAAAAAATAGGGAGAAAATTCTATGCATTCAAGTTTTAGGTTATGGAAACTCTAATACCATATGTAAGAAGCAAAATGCACAATCCCATGATTTCTATAACTAGAACAAGAATATAGATAATCAAGAAGAAAGATTAATGCACCTATTTTGGAATCCAAGCGATGATCCACGCACAAGTCATTCTCCTCTATTGCCCTTTATATCACTGACTCAATGAGACGACCCATTTACTTTTAAGCACTAGGTTAACGCTCTTTTTGTAGGGATACTTATAAGAATCAGGGTTAAATGGGAGACTTGAACACTATTTATAGAGTTTCAACAAAATCCTCTCATTATGGGCTAGGCTCAACTTGATCCACACTAGCCAGCCTCATATTAGACTAATTAAAAAACATTCTATCTTACCTTAGACCAATTCCGTAAAACGATAAATTATAATATAAACTAATGTAGTCCATATTATGAAAACTCTTATATTTTAGGTACATTTTTTGATGTGCATGAAGAAAATGAGCCCCCAAAATCCTCTTTATTTCATCACCTCCTCTGCCCATTAAATGAACGAATCCTCCCTTTGCCCAAAGCGGACACCTCTCTCTTCTCCTCATTCGTTGAGCCATTCTGGGGGCTGAGATCCCATCTTCTCTAATGGCCTCGCTCAATCTTGGTGAGCGTCAATGTCGTCGTTTGTCTCCCCCGGCATCGAGAGAGCAAAACAGGCTATGGACTGTGTGTGATAAATGGGCTTTCTTTGTTTATCAATTGGATGGGCCTTTTCCAAGTCAAGAGCTTAAATAGGCTATGGACTCAATTGAGCTATTATTTTGGACCAAACGGACTAAGTCCATTTGAAGGAATGCAAAGCTCAAACTACTTGGGCCTGAGTGGTATGGGCCGCCTGAGCTCAGTTGGGCAATAATTTAGTTATCAATATCTACCCACTCTTTGGAAGAAATCTCTCCTTTCAAAGATAAAAGATACTTCAATTTTGTTGACAAGTATGAAATGTAAGCGCAAATGTTTTTGACGTAAGAAAATAATTTAAGTATATGCCGATATATGCTTACTTCAATCCTCTATATTTGACGCATTGGCGAACACCTTACTTATAGTTTAACTTTTCTTCTTCTTCATTTTTTTTTTTTTTTTGGATTTGTTCAATTTTCTGATTTTTTGTTCTTTTCATTCTTTTCTTTTTTTTTTTTTTTTTTGTTTTCTACTTTTTTTTTATACTTTCTTTTTCTTCTTCTTTTTTTCTTTTTGCAAAAAAAGTATGCTTGATTTTTCAATGAAAACTTAGATGTCAACAAGTTACAAATTAAAAATTTGTTGCTAACATGTTTTGATTGTTATCAATGCTTAACACATGTTACCAACACGAAACGGTGCTTGAATTTTCATTTATGGAATAGTAGACTTGTCCAATTCTATATAGTCCGCTCATTTCCATTAAACATTTACATTATATTATAGGACAAAAGCAAGACATTTTTTTAATCACCAAATGGAAAGAAAGAGACAAATGTTGGAGAATAATGAGCACAACTTCTTTATAACTTGAAACTTCAACAGCAATCTTCCATCATGAAGAAAGAAACTATGAGCTCCACGGTAGTTGCAATGGTGCATATGAGGACAACTGCTAGAAATAATTAGCAAAGTTTATCAACAAATAATTGAGTATGAGAAAAAGAAGCTATGAATAGAGAGAGAGAGAGTATGAGAAAAAGAAGCTAGAAGAGAGAGAGAGAGAGAGAGAGAGAGAGAGAGAGAGAGAGAGAGAGAGAGAGAGAGAGAGAGAGAGAGAGAGAGAGAGAGAGAGAGAGAGAGAGAGAGAGAGAGAGAGAGAGAGAGAGAGAGAGAGAGAGAGAGAGAGAGAGAGAGAGAATTTACTCACTAAATAACCTCTTCTCACTAAATAACCTCTTCTTTGTGCAGCTGAAATGGAAAAACTCTCTTAAACCAAACCATGATAATCATCCTCCCAATCGACAATTTTTCAACAATCCTATCCACCATCCGACAATAGGATGTCCTCCAAGAATGATTGAAATGTAATATGCCACAAAATCCCATCAATGCTGTTGCAAAACCCAATCCTAATCCTGAGTAAAACCAATTGAAAACAAATTCACCTTCACTAGATCCATCTTCACTTGAACTATGACCATATGATCTATCCATATTATTATGCTCATCTCCTGGACAAACTTTCAAGAGAGGAGCTCCGCAAAGTTCATTGTTGCCTCGATAAGGTGATTGATCATTCAGAGTTCTTAGATGATTGCCCAATGGAACATGACCTGACAAATTGTTGAAGGAAAGATCCAAACAACTTAGAAAGTCTAAATTGGATATGCTAGGAGGGATTTCACCCGATAGCATGTTATTGGATAGATCAAGTGATTCCAAATATCTTAAGTTGCCAATATCTGGAGGAATTTTTCCGATCAACTTATTTTGGGAGAGGTTCAAATTCTGAAGTCGAACAAGCTTAGTCAACCCTTCTAGTATATGTCCGTCTAATGCATTGCATGAAAGGTCAATCAAAAATAAATATATGAGCGTCTTGGTGAATTCTAGGATTGTTCCTTTCATAGTAGCCATAATAGAAACCCTCGGCATGAGTCCCCCATACAAGTCAAAAGTAGAACTGGCCCACATTTGTGAGAAATTGTTGAAACAATGAGGAATGCCTCCAGAAAGGTTGTTATGTGCTAGGCTTAAGCACTGAAGATTAGCAAGATGGCATAGCTGCAAAGGAATGTCTCCTGTGAAGTAATTTTTCTCAAGATCGATTATCCTAAATGATTGAGAGTGTTGTCCAAAAAAAGGTATCCTACCAGTAAATTGATTGTCATTGAGATCGAGGATCTCCAAATGTAGCTTTGATAAACATTTTGGAATCACTCCATTCAAGCCATTTTCACAGAGGCTTAGAACTCCTAATTCCTTTAGATAGCATAGAGAGTTTGGAATCTGACCTTTTAACTTGTTGCCTCCCAATGAAATCCAATTTAAATATGCTTGCGACTTCCTCCAACACCACGGAAGTTTCCCAGACAGTTGGTTCTTAGAGAGATCAAGAAAAGACAACAAATCTGACATGCATAATGAATTTGGAATGCCACCGGTAAGGTTACTTCCAGAAAGTGACATTTGCATTAAAAATGGCATATTTTTTCCTATAATTTGGGAAATGTTTCCTCTAAGCATATTGCCAGAGAGATCCAACATTTCAATGTCAGATAAAATGTTAGATAGCCAATAGGGAACTTCATCTGAGATGCTAGCATTTGACAAGTCTAACGCCCATATTTTCCTTTGTGTTCGAAGCCAGTTTGGGAATTCTGGTCCCATTTTGCAACTTGCCATGAAAGTTACTTGAATTTGAAAAGGAGGAACCCAAGATGTGCTAAAATTTATAATAAGCTCGTTCCTTGAAAAGTACAACATGGTCAAGTTGGTGAGATTTGCAAAGTGAAGTTCATTAACAACTCCATCCAATTGATTGTCACCAAAGTCCATCACCTCTAGATTGGATAGTTGCCAATACTTTTTGGAATAGGACCTGAAATTGAGTTCCAAGAAAGATCAAGGAATTCAAGATATTTGAAATTCTCAAATTGATTGGGCAAGTGACCACTGAAATTGTTGCTGGAAACATCAACAATCTTCAATTTATTTCGTCACAAATCAAAGCACCGTCTTTTTTGTCAGAAATCCTCCCAGTAAATTTGTTAATACCCAAGCTTAGTATTGTAGATTGCAGAACATGCTCAAGTTTTTCAAGAGCTCACCTTCCAACTTATTTTCAGAGACGTCATGGAATTTAAGCCATGGATTATTTTCAAGGATGATGGTAGGGAATATATGTTGGAGATCATTATCTCTTAAATCAAGATGTTCGAGTTTGCTGAAGTTTTGAAACCAAGGAGGAATAGATGAATTCAAGGAGTTGTGACTCAGATCAAGGAATCTAAGAGAAGTGAAATTGACATGTAGAGAGGCTGGAACATCTTTCAAATCACATTGACTCAGTATTAAAAAATCCAGGGAGGAAAGCATGTTGATAGGGCTTAGCCATTCTTTGGTATCAAGACCATGAGTACCAGAGAGGTCCAAGTACTTCAAGTTGGAAAGTGTGGATAGCCATTGAGGATTCCCTATTTTTAAAGAATGCAGCCACCACCCACTACTAAGATCCAAGTATCGTAACTTGGAAAGATTACTCAGCTGATGAGGAATATCTCCTTGGAAACCTCCATTTGATAGGTTAAGATACTCCAATTTTTTAAGAGAAGCTAAAGATTCTGGAATTTTTTGGGTTGAAAAATTATTGAAGCTGAGGTCTAGATACTTTAAATGCTCTAGTTTGTTTAGATCAATATGTATCTTACCTCCTAGACCGCACGTCTCTAAGTCATCACAAGGATTATGAAGATCAAGCTTCGAGACATGAGCGGTCTTCTTGTTGCATGTGACTCCTTCCCACTTGCAACAATCCTCACCAGTCCACGACAAAAGACGTTTGGAAGGATCGGTGAGATCTTGCTTGAACTTGAGAAGAGCTTCCCTCTCAAAGCCAGTGCAAGTTACATTTGTTAAGACTTTGGAATGAATGAACTCCAAGGCTTGAATGACAAAGAGTGCACACAAAAGTAGGGGCATGAAGCTAATGTAGAAGTAGGATGCCATTGTTGTTAAAAATCAACCTGAGAACTTCTGTTTATATAATGGCTAGAAAAAAACACTATTCCTTAAGGAAGATAATTATATATATATATATATATATATATATATATATATATATATATATATATTTTTTGTTATACGAACTTTGACCTTGGTTCACCAAAAAAAAAAAAAAAGAGGACATTAACATCTATTGAAAGTCCTGATCGCTGGCCTCCTAAAGTGACTCAAAATTTCAAGTCATGCCTTGCAAGACCCGCGATCAAATTGTCAAGGACATTAACTATAAGCAATAATCCATCACCTTGGGAGCACAAGGCCAGTGTAAAAGCAAATTTACTTCCATGGTTTGACAGTGAGATGGATAGGCTTGATTGACTATCACCAAGAAAAGGAGATTAATCATTTCCACTTACCGTGACAATGGGGTTTAAATACCCATTCTTCTTCCTCCCTCTAATATTCTTTTTTCTACGGCCCTTCCTTTTTACGGCTCCAATTGCAGTCGACCTGTCATTGTCTCCCCTTTGCAGGACTTCTAGAGTCACTGAACGTTCAGATGAAACCATGAAAATCAGAGTCTACAAGTATGGTACTTTCTTACCATCTTCATATATACCATGTCATATTTCGCATATTTTTGTTGCGAATAAATTGTTTGTGAAGTTGGTTTTATAACCTTCTTTTTCTTCACGTTAGCTCCTTTTTTTTTTTTTTTTTTAATGCTTCATGTTTGCTCGTTTAGAAAGGAAATGCTATGGAGAAAAACCAATTCTTTTATTTGCTTTATTATGAAAATTGTTAAAAAATATAGGAGTAAATGTCGTATTCAAATTTAATTATATTCCATCTAATGTAGAACCTATAACATTCAATAGATTAATATAAAGCTACACGTGAAGCACACAAATACTGCTTCGCCCTATCTAAGAAATTTAATTACTACTTCTTCAAACAACAGAGAAGTAATAAGCCCCAAAAATTTTGAATATTATTGAAGATGATGAGCTTCATAAATTTACAATTGAAACAATGCCAACAAAAGGGTGAATGAAAATAGCCAAAAAATTTCAGCAATCATCGAGAAGTATTCTATACTGTCTCTAAGAGAGTAAAGATGTTAAAGAGTTCCCACCCAACTAATTTCACAGCAAATGAATTATGTGTTATCTTATTTATAATCAGCTATTACAAAGAACTTTCAGATGCAAATTGAAGCTGCTTCTACTTATTAAAAAATAAAAAAGAGAAAGTACCTTGAAGCTGCTCTAATCAATTATCTTCCCACGAAATTGATGCACACTTTAAGGCGTCTTGTTTTTCCTACTAAAGTCAATTCCGCAAACTCAAAATAAGTCTCTCAGTTGCTAACTTCTATCAAACTTAGCATCTTATATAGAATATAATTTATCTCACTTATAAACTGCAAGGGCTATTTACTATAAACTAGTTAGGGCTGCTAACGATTTAGTTTCCTTGCTTCCAGAGATGAGCAGTGAAGTGAAAGTGATTGAAGTTGATTTTAAGAAACTCCGAAGAAAATTACCAGAAAGCTCAATTTACCACAGGCTCTATATGACTACCGTCTCGAAGATCACAAAGTATCATGCTTTTTACAAATCCAATGTCCTAATCACGAATATGCCATCCACCCCTGGAGTTATCTAGCTTACGGAAAAAAAAGAAAAGAAATCAACGCTAAAGAAGCAACTAAACATGGTGTTGAGCAACTGAAATGGCAAGTATGGTTTTGGCATATATGATGTCAATCATAGTGAAATGCAACTGTAACGAGACAATTTTCATCGTCTTACTGCTGACTTAAACTTCAAGCTATGTGGGACGAACTTAGAGAAACCAGGCCATCAAAATCAGTTCGTCGGAGGAGAACGAGGAAGACAAAACATGTCACATTAGCAATGTTGTTTTTCTGAAGGGGGTCATGAGATGTAAATATGCACTTTTGGCAACAGTGGTTGATGTCGGGAATGAGGTAGATGATGTTTACGAGATGTACTTTAGTATGATCAATATGTTCTATTTGCAATTATGATGTTCTTATTCGAATTTTAAGGAAATTTTAAATGAAACTGTTCATTTATATAGCTAAAAAGGGAAGAGAATAATCTAACCAATATAGTTCATTAAGTCCTGCTTTGATCTTATCCTTAAAGTATAATAGAAAAAGACCTACAGTCCGTTGGGAAGAACGTAAGAAATTTCTATCCTCCCACTATCAACTCTAAAGTCTGAAATGTTGGACAGATGCCAGATTCGGTCCAGCAAGTAAAAAATTGATTAATTTATGTAATAGAATAAAAGAAGATGTATTCTTGATCGTTGACACAAGCCGGACAACTAAAGAATTAAATTGAAATTATTACTGGACGTAAAATGTTAATTATAAATGAATTTGGAATGTGAAGACCTATGTAGCACCGACATGGATACGTGACACGCGACACGACACGACACGACACACACAACACGCGACACGTCATTTCTTAAAAATAGAGAATTTCGACACGTTCCGACACGTTATATATTAAATATATTTTTATATATAAATATATAAATAATAATAATAATAATAATAATAATAATAATAATAATAATAACCTAGAATTAATTTACACGAAAAATATTAAATAATATCATTCATTATTTTAATTTGTTACAATAATACATAAAACTTAGAGGAAAAAACATTGTTTAAAGAAAAATGCTGAAATGATATTTTTAAATTTATTTATTTATCATATATAGCATTTTTTTTATTACTTCTTTCATACTAAAAGACTTTTTAAAAAACTAAAAAAATTCTAAAAAAACAAAACTGAAAGAAAAAAAAATTGACCCCGTGCATGTATATTTAAAGCATTTTTATTACTTCTTTTATTATTTCTTTTGTGTATATTTATATTTTGACCTCACAAGTATTAGAAATTTTTAAAATTGACCCCGTGCGTGTCGGAATCGCGTGTCGGAATTCTGGAATCGCGTGTCGGAGCGTGTCGGAAAGAGTTGACCACGTGTCAGATTTTTCGACACTCGTTGACCACGTGTCGGAGCGTGTCGGAACGTGTCGGAGCGTGTCGGACACGTGTCGGAGTGTTGGACACGACACGAAGGCTTCCAGAGAGTGTCCGTGCTACATAGGTGAAGACTATATGGATTGCACGTAAATTATCTTGACACTTTCAATTCAAAAGGTTTTGTCGGTAATGTAAAAATATTTATTAGAAACATATAGAAAGCATTGGTATTCATGAGATTATTGTGCGAAAGTATGTTGCTGAAATTCCCCATTAATTTGACCTCACATATAACAGAAACAAGTTTAGGCACGAGCCATTCAAATATATTAACTAAAAGGCTAACTTATTGTCACTGACCACTTAACAAACAGAATAGCTAAGAAAATATACGCCATACAGGTAGCATTGGTATCACACTAGTAGTGGCTATAAAGGTGAAATTCCTCATATAGAAAAGCAAAAGAACAACTTTCTGTTTTTTAGACATCCACTGTTTTGGATATGAGGTTCAAGTTAGAGGGGTTGGAAACTCTCCTTGTTCCATATGATGAAAGCTAGGAGGAGCTCCGTATATTGACGATGGTAATGAGTTGGCTTTGGGGAATATGCTTGTTGATTCGATGCGATCAGTTCCATTCCCACGAACGGCGACCTATGTGGTCTTTGTTTTGTAAGAAAAAGAACATCCGCAATCTTTTGCTAGGTCGTTATCTTCATCTACCAATAAGTTGGAGGCGTGCTTGGAAATAGACTGCTACAAATACATTAATAAAGTTGACGAAGACAACAGGGTTGACGTCCTAAAATAATGGGAGAAGAAAGCCACCGATTTTCCCATTCTTTCGACCGCCGCTTTTGACCTACTGACCCTATAAGCGTTTATGGTAACATCAAAATTCCGTGTTCAATACTAGCCAATGAATTTGGAAAGACATTAGAGCCAACTTCTGCAAAAAAATTTAGAAATGGCTGTCATAGGACATTATTGACTTAAAAAAAAAAAAGAATTGACTTTAAAGAACGTTCTCAACACGAATAAGAGGACAATGATGACATTGTATCATCTGAATCATGATAAGAGACAGGGCACAGAATAATCATTATTAGAGCACCATTATGAATAATTTTTTTTAATTATGTGAAGTTATACTCATATTTGGATTTGGTTTAGTTTAACGAGAGTTTTTCATTAATTTTCCTTGATTAATTTTGTTTTATTATTTTTATATTTGGAAAAAATACTTTCATTTTGTTTTGAATAATTCTATTTAAGAAAAATTTATCATTAATTTATTTAAAAAGACTTACCCAGCCTTACTAGTGTGTTTATTTCTCCCGCTTCCAATTTTATCTTTTCATAAATGATTCATAAGTAGGAAGCGTCTTCAAGATATATAAAGCTTATGCGAAATTTAGGACTGCTCAACGACGCCAATACTATGGCAGTTCTGACCAAGGATGTTCGTAACTTCGTATGGGTAAAATTATCTATAGGAGAATTTGATCATGAACCTAAATCAAATCATATCTACCATGAACGATTACTTTATAAGTAGATTATTAGTTGTACGTTGCATGTAATTTACTCTATTTTCAATGAAAGAGAGCCGTGAACTTCACGATGGAGGGGCGACATGTTTCATTTACTGGAGTAAAAAGCTGGAAATATTAACGCAATGATCAAGCAAACCATTGATTAATTAAATGGTTAGGAGCGTCATATGAATTTGTTAGGGAAACTTACTTCGAGACTTCAAAAAATTCTAACCTGGATGGTGACAAGATTATTTAGTTAATACGTTGGAGATTCTTTCCAACAAGAAAGAAAGCTTTTGGAAATGAATAGGCCTCGGAAAGTTCCCTATATCAATGTACTAATACAAAATCATTTTTACTGCAACAAACACCCAAGCATTCCTTACTCCTTCCACATTAGTTCTGATAACCAGAGACCATTTAAACAATATAATTCACATCATAACCTATAGTTTCATCACATCTGTTAACGACAGTGTAATTTTCACGATAATAGTCATCCGTAAATATTAACTCCATTGAAATCATATATAATGCCTTTACTTCCGTAAATCCTGTCCCTTTAGTATAATGTAGAAACTATCCTAGTGGGTTGGCTAATTTATTCAGTTCATTGTGGAAGAAAATGATTCCAACTTCTCTATTTTTAGTTTATATAACTACTTTAAGCCTCTGTTAGTAAATTAAAGTCATATCTTTGCTTAAAATACACATATGTAAGTAATTAAAAGGCCAATTGACTGTCATTTATCATGTAACATAAAGAACAGCAGATAATATATGTTACGCAAGTAGAACTGGTGTCACAGCAATAGTGGCCATGAAGATGAAATTCATCAAATATTGATAGACCCTTCCGCCTGTTCTTTTAACGTCCATTCTTTTGGATTTGAGGTTCAAGTTGGAAAGGCTCAAAACTCTCCTTATTCCATATTAAGAAAATCTGAGACTGGGTGAGGAGGTCGAAGTGGAGTAGATGTTGGCAATGGTGATGAGTTGGATTCGGAATATGTATGTTTCACCCGTTGGTCGATTCGATACCATGAGTTTCACCGACAGACAGAGATCACGCCTTCATCGAGTAGTGTCTAGAAGCATATTTGGTCCTTATTTCATAAGAATAAGAAGACTCTGCCCTTTCTGTAGATCTTCATCTTCATCTAACAATGAGTTGGACGAATATCTGGCAACAGATCATTCCAAATACATTGATAGAGTTAGCGAAAATAACGTTAACGTTCTAAAATGATGGAAGAGGTGATCCACAAAATTTCCTGGCGTTAATGAAAGGGAGAAGAGCAAGAGAATTTCTTTTTTTTATAACCAAATAAAAACTATGAAAAAAAAAAAAGTGGGAGATTAACGAGCACAACTTCTTTATTACTTGAAGCTTCAGTACCAATCTTCCATCATCAAGAAGAAAGGAGGAACTATAATTTCATAAGAGTGTCAATACCCATTTTTATCAAATGTAGTTTGAAGAGGCGTTCATTGTAAATGAGAGTAACATTTGATATAATATTTTTTTATATAACTCACGACTTTATATTAAAGTACAATAAATCAAAGATGGAGCAATGCAAAGTTGCACTTAAAAATGGCAAAGATAGGTCGAACACAAAGGAAAGTGAAAACGGAGGAGTAAGCCGAGGACGAGGCCACAAATTTAGAAGCCTAAATGATAATTGGCGAATGTGTCACGAGAGACTATGAGAAGCACGCGGAGGCATTCGCGTTGGGGAAATTATAAAAGAAGAAAAGCCATTTTGATATGTGCAAAAGATGCTGTAGAATCTACATGGCGCATTGCATGGAAAACTAGACGTGAAGAACGCAAATACTCCTTTGCTCTATCTAAAAAATCTAATTACGTACTTCTTCAAACAAGAAAGAAGTTAATAACCTTAATCAAATTTGAATATTGTTAAAGGATGATGACCTTAAAAAAAATTACAATTGCAACAATGCCAACAAAAGGGTGAATTAAAATAGCCAAAAATTTTCAGCAATCATCGAGAAGTATGCTGTAGTCTCTAAAAAGATGTTAAAAAGTTCCCACCCAACAAATTTCACAGCAAATGAAATTATGCGTTTACTTATTAATAATCAGCTATTACATAGAACTTTCAGATGCAAATTGAAGCTGCTTCTACTTATTAAGAAAAGAAAAAAAAACGTTGAAGCTGCTTCTAGTCAGTTCTCTTCCCAGGAAACTAATGCATACTTTAAGGCGTCTTGTTTTTCCTACTAAAGTCACTTCCGCAAATTCAAAATACGTCTCTGAGTTGCTAGTATCTATCAAAATTAGCATCTTATGTAAAATATAATTTATCTCACTTTTAAACAAGGGCTATTTACTATAAACTATAAGGCAAGTTAACGATTTATTTTTCTTGCTTCCAGAGATGAGCAATGAAGTGACAGTGATTGAAGTTGATTTTAACAAACTCCAAAAAAAAATTACCAAAAAGTTTAATTTACTATAGCCCTTATATGACTAACATCTAGAAGAAGAATGGTATCATTTTTTGAGAAATGATTACATCAAAGTTTAATCTACTGTTAGAATAAAAGTCCATTCTAAATCACAAAAAAAAAAAAAAAAACAACAAATAATTATAAATAATTGCGGGGCCCACTCCTTTAAGAATTTATAGTTTACAACAAATTGTTCTATTTGTAATTTTTTTTTTTATCTTATACGTACTTTAGGGAAATTTCAAATCAGAAACTGTTCGTTTATGTAACTATAACGCAAGGGAAGAGAATAATCTAACCAATATAGTTCATCAAGCCCCGGTTTGATCTTATCCTTAAAGTAGAATAGAAAAAGACCTACAATCCGTTGGGAAGAACCGAAGAAATTTCTATCCTCCCACCTTGTTTGGAAGCACTATCAACTCTAAAGTCTGAAATGTTGGACAAATGCCAGATTCAGTCCAGAAAGTCAAAAAAATGATTAATTAATGTAATAGAATAAAAGAAGATGTACTCTTGATCATTGCCGTAAGCAAGACAACTAGAGAATTAAATTGAAATTATTACTGGACGTAAAATGTTAATTATATATGAATTTGGAATGTGAAGACTCTATAAATCGCACGTAAATTATCTTGACATATTCAATTCAAAAGGTTTTGTTGATCTCCGGCAGTTCCCTGGTTAAAAAAGAAGAAGAAGGTTTTGCCGGTAATGTAAAAATATCTATTAAAAGACATACAGAAAGCATTGGTGCTCATGAGATTCTTGTGCAAAAGTATATTGTTGAAATTCCCCATTAAATTTGCCTCACATATAACAAAGAAATGTTTAGGCATGTGACATTCAAATATATCAACTAAAAGGGTAACTGACTATCAATGACCACATAACGAAGAGAATAGCTAAGAAAATATATGCTATCCAAGTAGCACCGGTATCACACTAGTAGCACCGGTATATATATATAAAATTTTCTGTTTCTTAGATATCCTCTGTTTTGTATATGAGATTCAAGTTGGAGGGGTGGGAAACTCTCCTTGTTCCACGTTAGGAAGCTAGGACTGGATGAGGAGGTCCAAGTGAAAAATATATTGGCGATGGCGATGAGTTGGTCTGGGATATATGCTAATCGATTCGATGCGATGAGTTCCATTCTTATGAATGGCGACCTATATGGTCTTTGTTTCGTAATAAAAAGAATACCCCACAATCTTTCGCTAGGTCTTCATTTTCATCTACCAATGAGTTGGATGCGTGCTTGGAAATAGACTACTTCAAATTAATAAATAAAGTCGGTGAAGACAACGGGGTTGACGTTCTAAAATAATAAGAAAGGGGTGCCACCAATTTTCCTATTCTTTCCACCATGACTTTTGACTTATTGACCCTATAAGCGTTTATGGTACCATCAAATTCCATGTTCAGTACTAGCCAATGAATTTGGGCGGACAATAGATCCAACTTCTGCAAAAAATTTAGAAATTGCTGTCATAGGACATGATTTTTCTTTTTGTAAGACTTGACTCTAGGGGAACGTTCTCAACATTAACAAGAGGACAACAATGACATTGTATCATCCAAGTCCAGATAAGGGACATGGCACTGAAGATACCAAATTTATTGGACATTATCTTTTAGTGCAGTTTTTGTGTAATTATTATTAGAGCACCCTTACGAATGATTTCTTTTAATTATGTGAAGTTACACTTGTATTTCAATTTGGTCTAGTCTAGTGAGAAGTTTTGATTAATTTTTTTCAATTAATTTTTTAATTATTTTTAATATTTGAAAAATATAGTTTAATTTTGTGTTGAATAATTTTACTTAAGAAAAATCTATAATTTATTTATTTAAAAAGACTTACCCAGCCTTACTAATGTGTTTATTTCTCTCTCTTCCAGATTTATATTTTCATAAATAATCCATCAGTAGGAAGCGTCTTCAAACAGACATATAAAGCTTATGCGAACTCTACTATCTAGGACCACTCAATGGAGCCAACACTACAATAATTCTGACTAAGGATGTTTATATGGGTAAAATTATCCATAGGAGGTTTCCATCGTGAAGCCAAGTCAAATCATATTTACCATGAAATTTTAGTTTATAAGTAGATTATTAGTTGTATGTTGTACGTTTATCCTATTTTTAATAAAAGTGAGCCGTGAACTTCGTGTTGAAGGTGCGATATGTTTCATTTACTCGACTAAAAACTTGAAAAAATTAACATGATGATCAAGCAAATCATCGATTAAGGCTCCGCATGGTAATGCTCCTCTTTCTTTATTTTTTTGTTCTTTTACTCCATGGAATAGAAAAAGAATAGAAATCATTTTACTAACATTAGTTAATTTTTTATTCTCCAGAATAAAAAATTGGCTAGAAAATAGATTTAAAATCAAAATAAAAAGTAGAAAAAAGTAATTTCTTGTTCTTAAGAATAATTTCTAGAAATAAGTCATTTTTTTTTTTTTTTCTTTTCTTCTTCTTCTCTTCCTCTTCCTCTTCCTCACCGCTTGTCGCTCGCTGCTATCTGCCACCGCCCACTGCCACCCATTATTCAGTCCAAAACTTTTCAATTTGGTCAATGTAGTTATAAATCTTTTAACATTAATACTAATTCAATCTATTTGGCTAATTTAGGCCAAAGCCATTGACGTAAACTCCAATTGTCCTATGTGGTGTAGTAGACATTGACGTGGATATTTTTTTAATAATGTTTTAATAATTTTAATAATTTTTGTTTATTATTATTTTTTCTTTCTTTCTTTTTTTTTTTCCTTTATTTTGGCCTTGGTTGGCGACCCTTGTTAGCCATTGGGCAAGAGCCAACAAGCTCTTGCTAGCTGCCTTTGCCCACCATGGGCAAGGCGGCCCTCACCCAAATCAGGCGAGGGCCTTTACACCTCACCTATAACTAGTAAGGCCAAGGCGATCCCTACCAATGCTTAGCGAGGGCTAGGAGGGCTTGCAAGCCCTTGCTGGCCAAAGTGAAGGAAACAAAAAAGTAGAAAGAAAGATAAAACAATAAAAAATAAAAGAAAATAAAAAACCCAAAAAATTAAAAATATTATTAAAAAATATCCACGTTAGTGCCAAATTGTACTACTTAGGACGGCTCGCATCTACATCAATTATTTTTGGTCTAAATTGATCGAATGGACTGAATTAGTACCAATGTAAATATATTTAGAACTAAATTGACCAAATTAAAAGATTTATAAAATGAATTGGTACCAATATAATAAGTTTTTATTTTTTAAAAACTTTTCTGTGTTTAACGTAAATGTGAGTAACATTTATTATATGTATTTTTTTTTTATATAACTCACGACTTTAAATCAAAGAAGGAGCAAAGCAAAGTTGCAGTTGAAAAATGCAAAGCTAGGATGAACCGAAAGGAAAGTGAAAATGGAGGAGTAAGTCGAGGTCGAGGCAATAAATTTATAAGCATGAAAAATAACTGGGAAGTTGTTTCCAATACTCTTTAATTTCATATAATTTACATTTCTTCGAACTTGGATTCATAGATTCATCACTCCATCAAAGCCTCATTTCACATATTTTGCGTCCAAGTATGGAGTCACGGAGGTCCTTTAATTTGTGTAAAGAATATACAAAGCTGAGAAAGTAAACAATCACAATTTATGCAAGTTGGAGGTATAGTACGACTATACGAGAAAGTAAATCCAATACTACTCAAGTAACAGATATACAAAACCGCATTTTTTAACCTCGAGATATGAATCCCGTGAGCTAAATTCAAAATCAAAGTAAAATTTACATTTGACTAAAGAGAGCTATTATTAAAAAAAAAGAAAAAATCACTGAACGATGTTTTAAACGAAGACATGCATCCAAATACTTATATACTCATCATTAAAACGCACTTTCTGACACAACAAAGAAAAGAAAAAAAGAATGCAATTTAGAAACATACAGCCTAGATTCACCTTCAAAGCATATATAAGCATGTAACTCACAAATGATTAACAGAAGACCATTGGATCGAGGTCGGGCCATGAAACGCCAAGAGAATCCGACAGTCAACATGATATGTCCGTATTGGGAACCAGCCTGAACCTAACGTTGAACTTACTATGAATTTCTTTGCTGCTCCCAATTTTTTTATTTTGAATATATTGTGGTGTGACACTTATCAGATATATTTAAGTTAAGATAATTCTGATTTTCAAAATAGTAATTTTACATAATAAGATTCTTGATTATTTTTTTCTTTTTCTTGGAATGAAGAAAGGAGATCGAGACTGATAAATAATCGGAATTATGAGGATTTGCGTGATTAAGGAATTAATTTACAGCTTAATTTCGTTTTCCTCAAATGACCAACATATAGGAAACCAAATAATAGAGGACTAAGATCGAGTCCTATTACCGTTTTAACCTTAATTTTATCGAGATGCCGTCACTTTTAACAAAAAATAAAAAGAAAAGGAAAAATATCGCATGGCAACCTAAATATCTCTTTCTCTAACATACACGGAAGTTTTCTATGGCTTATGGATGTGTTCATTTCACTAAAAAGTAATGATCTTGAAAACATCTTTTGAAATAACAGCTCATATTACGCATAAAAGTGAATCAACAAAAAATATTTTTTAGTCAATAATGGATGCATTTAGGGATTGATTGTTGTTGTTGATGAAATTTTCTAGTGACTAATTTTTTAAAGTGACACAAATAATACTCATAGAAAACATCTCCAAATTATTGATTTTTCGCGATATAAACATGCTCAATTTATGTTATTTTACTGATACAGCTTTGGGCACCATGTCGATAATGCATACAAAAGTTTGGTCACATAAGCAATACCAATTTTACATTTTTTTTTATGATAATAATAGTAGGTGGCAAAATAACTTGATTACGCATAAAACTAAGAATCGATTTGGCCCAAACAAAAAGATTTTCATTAGATAGCACATTACATAGGTGTTAATATTATTTACATCAACTTAGTTTTATTTTTTTTATTTCTTTTTCCTTTATTTCTGATAAATAGACATTTAAAAAATATTATTTTAATATGAAAAGGGGGCTCGAGGGCTGGGCTCTCGCCCCAGCCCCCTTCTCTTTTTCACCCCCGGGCGGGCTCGGGCCCAGCTCACCCCAACTCTCCCCCCTCGGCCCGGCCCCCTCTCCCTCTTTCTCCTTCCTCTGCTTCCTTCCTTCCTGCAACCCTCACGCGCGAAGGCTGCTGCCGAGGCAGACTCAGTAGCCGGCGACGGATGGGACGTCTCGCAGGCGCCATCAATGTCGCCGAACGGCGCAGAGCAGGCCTGGCCAACGTAGGGCCTGACCTACCGCGAATGGGGTGGCCGATTGGATGCCGGTTTGGCCAAGGGGGAGGCCGGTCGGTGCGCCAAGAACCGGCGGCCGAAGCTCCTCCGTCGACCGGCCTCCTCGATTGGATACCAGGGCCGTGAGAACGTTTCGGGATACACGAAATAGGGAGGAAAAAAGGGGGGAGAAGGGAGATCTGAGAGAAGAGGGAAATCGGAGAGAGAGAGAGAGACCCCGTGCGAGAGATCCGTGAGTGAGAAGGTGGCCGGCGTTTCTCCTCCCGCCTCGACTAGTACACGGTAAGACCCGGTCGTCCTCCGTTCGGGTTCATCCCGCTTTGGCGTCGGTTCGGGTCGATTTCCTGAGGATCCGAGCTCGCAGATGCGCGAGGCGAGCGGACGTAGCCCGATCTATCGAGTTCGTCCGCCGTCCGATGCCGCCGAGCCTGGTAGGGACCACGACCGAACAAACCTGTTTCGGACCACCTCCCCCTTTCCTTGCTCTGTTTTATCCCGTCTTGGGCTCGCCGGACCGACATTCGTCTTGATCCGGCTCATGCGATTTCGCCACGCCTGATCTGTGGTCGGTTCTTCCTGGTCTGGGCTAGTTAATTGCTGCAAGCCCAAGTGCTAATCTGGTCCCGAATGAGCTGATGTTTCCCCCACCGCCGATGAACCCCATATGTTTGATGGAACGCCCAAACTAGATTTGCATTGGTTTTCTTGGTTTTTGGTTTGATTTACGCGTATTTCTTTAGGGGGTTTCATGGCCGTCGTTGGTCTGGGTACCGCTCGAGCTTGCGTCTTTGCTTCGCCTTCGTTTAGCCCAGGTGGCGATTGTTGGTGGCCGGAGTGGGGTGACTCATGGCCGGTGTTGATCGGGTCGTCCAAGGGGCGACGATGCGGGCGAGAGAGGGTCGAGGGGGTGGTCAGAGGCGCGATTAGCGACCGCCCATCCTGGCCGTCCGCGGGGGCCGCGGTTTGGTGTTCGGGCGTTCGGTGGCCGGAGTTGCAGTGAACTCGCGTGCTTTTTGGTTCAATATTTAGGACGTGGTCTTAGGCTTGCTCTGGCTATTAGATCAGGTTTGGGCTGAATCTGGTCCATTAAGGTGGGCTTTGATCAAATCCTAGAAGGGATTGGGCGAAATTATATGGTTGAGCTCAATTCGTTTAGTTTAAAGCTTCCTTACTGTGGAGCCCATCTCTTTTGTATCCTGGGTCCTACCCTAAGGGCGGAGACAACCCACATTTCCACATTTTTGGACTGGGCTAAAAGGCCCAGCCCGAGTGCTACGGAATGAAAATTATTTAAAATTTTATAATAATAAAAAATCCGAAAATACTTTATATTTTCCAAAAAATGAGAAAAAAGCTTTAAAATAGTCTCTTTGGGTTTTTTTACTTAAAATATGAGAAAATCTTTAGAAGAACCCCGGGGAAAAAAATTGTGTTTAGAAAGCAACTATCGAATTGATATCTGCATATTTCCTTTATTTCAATTACGTACTTATGACTCATGATTGGTAAAAAAAATGTTGCATAAATTCTTTATTTGATGTTTAAAAGATTAAGTACCAAAATGGCATTAGCCAATTAATTAGTGTAATCAAGTTTTCAATGTGCTTGATCTCGTAGAAGTAAATTTTTTCTTTCAATATTTTACTTGGGTACCTAATGAACTCACCACAAAGTAATTAGTGGCAATTTTAAAATGAAAATGACTTGCAAGTTAAAAACTCATATCTTAAGTCACGAATTGATGGGTTTGGAAGAGTCCGAACTAAGTTTAGACTTAGACCACGTATGATAACCATTCTATTTCTATTCCATAATTATTTTTCTATTTCAAAATTATTTATGGAACAAAAATCCGTTTGACAATGTAATTTTATTTTTCTATTTTTGAACAAATTTGTAGTCCAAAAATATATTTGAAACATAAATGAGAAGTAATAATTTTATACTTTTCTATTTCTAGAATATAAATAAGAAATAAAAACTTTTATCATTGCTCATCATTACTATTAGCTGACCTCCTACCCATCACTAACCGCCGTTTGCCACCGTTGGTCGTTGATTGCCAGTGTAGCTATCCATTGTCGTCTACCATTGTTTGCCACAGGTCACCATTTGTTGCCATTTGCGACTGGTCACTGTTTGTTGCTGGTCACTGTCGTTGGGATGAAGAAATTTTATGTCACTAAAAAACGAATTTTTACTCAAGGTAAGGAAATTTTGTATAGTAATCAAATGTGTATTTTTGCTCATAAACTCATTCATAAATAGAAATAGAAATATTTGTTTCTAACCAGAATGATTATCATTCGTGATCTTAGCAAGCCATTAGCTTCTGTGCCCACGTGTAGGGCTTGGGGATGTCGCAACAATCTTCAAGAAGGCATTGGGAAAGAAGAGTCGAGGGGAAAATCTTGAATTTGAGTGTCATATTTGATCCCATGAAAATCATGCCGCGTATTGCGGCCAATACCACCAAGACGACAAGAGCTGTTTTTCCTTAAATGCATTCTGATATGAGAGCCCAATAACAGCATGCACAATAGTTTTTATATGTATACATGAAAGAAAAAAGAAATTAGTTATCTAATTATTTTATTTATAAAAGGAATTGATATAAGTATATAATAGGGAAAGCAGTTTCCTTAAACAAACACAAACGGGCTCTAGTCCATTGCTAGGTGTAATCGAAGTCCTAAATTTATGTGGGGAACTTTTATTTATGTAAGGAATTCATATAACCCAGGTGTACATTTGGGGTCGCTGCCAATACCATGAGTTTAGAATTTCTCTGACACTTTTTCTTGGCATTTTCTTATGATTGTGGATCCTGTTACTTTAGGTGTTTAAGTGTTAAGTGCTTGATTTAGACACGATAGATTTTATATTTAAAGTATATATGGCTTTCATCCAGAATAACTTAAGAGCCACTCCATCACGATAACCCATATTTGATACACATGAACAAGGTAATTTATATAAAACCTTGAGTTTAGTTGAGCTGAAATTTTCAAATACCTCCTGGGGAAAAATATGTTTTGTTAAAAAGTGCTCCAAGGTACTTATTACAGGAATGAATTGCAAGGCTTAAATTTCTATGATATGTGATCAGTGTTTGGAAAGTGGAATATAATTATATTTTGTAGGTGTATGATCCTATAAGGGCCTGAACTTTTCATCTTTGTATAATCAAGAACTTAAGTTTTAACTTTATTCAACTAAGTACCTCAACTTTCAAAATTAGGCTAATGTTAGGCTTTTGGTAAATTGAAGCGCATGTTACTTGATTTTTACTGAGATGGACTGACTAATTAGGTCAAGCTGATGATGTGGACGGTCATGTCATTCAATTTTTCCAACTTAACACATAGAAATAGAAATTTCTTTCGCATTGAGTTTTCGTTCCTTCGTTTCTTCTTCTTGTGATGGTGAGGCAGTGTGGTTGGTGGTGGTAAGGCTCGATTTGTTCACATCGGCAGGACTAAGTACTACTAACAGTGGTAACACTAACATCGACTTAGGTAACGGCGACTACTGACGTTGGTGGTTTCTGGGTCTGTAATGGTAGCAAAGTGTTCGAGAGCGGTAGTGGCCGCTGCTGGAGATGGGGGTAGGGGTGGCTGGGAGAGTTTTCAGCAGAAAACCTATCTTGTTAATGAGTTCCCTTAGGGCACTTGCTAATGATACTTAATATGAAATGTTTTGTTTTTGGAAACATCATTTATGCGAGACACAAAATAACAAGTACACAAACTACAAGTTAATGAGTTGCTTACCAAAGGCATTTTCTAACAAAATTTTAACAAAATAAGAGATTTAAATTTAGAGAGAGAGAGAGAGAGAGAGAGAGAGAGAGAGAGAGAGAGAGAGAGAGAGAGAGAGAGAGAGAGAGAGAGAGAGAGAGAGAGCACGTTGGATACTGTTGTGCACTTTTGAAGATCACCTAATAGCGTTAATATTAAGATCAAATACTAATCAAGTGCAATTCTATTAAATATGTTCAACCATTGAAGACTTAGGTCATTATAAGAGAGGACTAAATAGTGGACAATGTGCTTAAAAGATACAGTTTGAGTTCGATTTCTCGCACCATGAAGTGCACAGAACCTATGTTGAAGCCACTTATTACTCGAAATTTGACTTGTGCATTACCTAAGCTGTGAGGTTAGAAGGCACTTCATCACAAGAATTTACCCGAAGTTTTGTCTTTGAGAAACTGAAGATGACGGGCTACACTTATGTCATATATACCCACAGCTGCTTCCCCAACTTTTCTACGAATATTCTATCAATCTTTTTTCTTGCCTACGCCTCTTTTTTCCAGGCCATTCGTTCAGGCCTTCTAAGCTTTCCACTCGATATTAAACTTTACCTTCTATTCACGGCATTGAAACCGTTAAGTCTACTGTTGTAAATAGTTTGCTATCTATCATTACGTAGGGCATGCGCACTTGTGATCTAACGAAGCCCTCAGTGGGAGGACCCAATCATGGGACTTTACGTCCGCATGCTTAGCAAGAATAGACAGAAACTTCACGAGACCAAAGCCCTCCATGTTCACACCTTGATCTTCCCAATCTCACCCACCCCACAATCTAAAATCCCTTCAACTGAACAAAAGGAGGAACTGATGTGTCGTCCGATGAGAGGGAGACTCACTGGTTTTTTTGCACCAACATGTGTGGAAACATTTGATTCGAACGTGTGAAATCATAATTACCCTCTTGAAGGTACAAGCCAAGGTCACGAACCCTCCAAATTTCTTCCACGTTGGTTTACTCAACCATCCCACTATCCCAAAACCCATCACCTTTTTCTGAGTTTCCTTCTTTCTTCATGGCTTGTGCTGTGTATATATATAGTCATATTCCTGACCTCTTTCCACAATCCAACTTATAAGAGCAAAGTCCTGAAATAGAGAGAAATCGTCACCTGCGATCCCCAAATACAAGAATGGCTTCAACTCTCGTGTTGCCATGTTTGTGCCCTTGTCCATCTTGATGACATTGGTGATTTCAAATGGCTTAGCTCAGAAAGCGAGCGCAGCCGGAGAGTGCAGGAGGACCCCCATTGGGTCAGCTGCTGCCAGCCTGAGTCCTTGACTGGGGGCAGCTAAAGACGCTCAAGCCAAGGTCCCACCCGCCTGCTACACCAAAGTCAACGCGCTCATCGGCACTTCTCCTCATTGCCTCTGCGCTGTCCTGCTCTCTCCTCTAGCGAAGCAGGCCGGGATCATGCCGGCCACAGCTATCTCAATTCCAAAGAGATGCAACATCAAGAACAGGCCCGCCGGGAAGAAATGCGGGGGCGAGTATAGCTATTCTATGCCTAACAATCCACTAAGTAGCTACTTATAAGGGAAAATTACTAAAAAAATCCTAAACCTATTGTAATTGTGCCAATTCAGTTCTAAACTTGTTTTTTTTGACCAATTGAGTCCTAAATCTTTTTATAATTATTCCCGATCAGTCCATCTGGTCAAAAATGGCCGGTCGGCGCCGATGTGGCAGCCGGCCGGCATTGGTGACATTTTTTTAATAATATTTTATTTTTTAAAAATGTTTTATTAATTTTTTTAATCTCTTTTTCCTGTTTTTTTTTTTTTTCCCTCTCCCTCCTTCCTCCTCCTCTCCTCCTTCTTCCCTTGGCTCCGGCAACCGGCCAGAGGGGAGGGCTGGCCGGTCGCTGGATTGAGGCGGCCGGCGGGGCGAGCCCTCGCCATCACCGGGTCTGGCGAGGCGAGCCTCGCCTAATTTGGCGAGGGCTTGCCTCGTCCGGCAAGGGAGGTTCACCGTTGCGTTTGGCAAGGCCCTCCTCACCGGATCTGGCGAGGGCTAGCCTCGCCCAGCGACCGAGAGGCGAGCCCTCACCAGATCCGGCGAGGAGGGCCTTGCCAGACGCGATCCGCGACTACCGCGCCAAGATCGAGGCCAAGCTCTCCAAGATCTGCGACGGCATCCTCAACCTCCTGGACTCCCGCCTCATCCCCGCCACCTCCATCGGCGACTCCAAGGTCTTCTTCCTTTAGATCGGTTCTGGACCGTTGGTGAGCCCCCCTCATTGGATCTGGCGAGGGCTCGCCTCGTGGTCACCAGTTTCGGCGGGGGCTTGCCCCGCTGTTGCTGGGCGCACGCCAACTGGCGAGGGAGCCCTCTCCAGATCAGGCGGGGCTCGCCTCGCCAAACCCGGCGACGGTGAGGTCCCCCTCGTCGGATTTGGCGAGGACTCGCCCCGCTGGCCGCCTTAGTCCGGCGACCAGCCATCCCTCCCCTCTGGCCGGTCGCTGGAGCCCAGGGAAGAAGGAGGAGAGGAGGAGGAAGGAGGAAGAGGAAAAAACAAAAAGGAAAAAAAGATAAAAATAATTAATAAAATATTTCAAAAAATGAAATATTATTAAAAAAATATCGCCGGCGCCGGCCGGTTGCCACGTTAACGCCAACCAGTCATTTTTGGCTGGATGGACTGATCGGGAATAATAGTAAAAGATTTAGGATTCAATTAGTCAAAAAAATAAGTTTATGATTGAATTGACACAATTGTAATACGTTTAGGACTTTTTTGGTTATTTTCCCCTACTTATAATAATTAAATATCATCCAAAGTTAATTGTGTTTTTGTCCTTTTTTTTATTTTCCTTCATTGTCCCCTGAGCAATAAATGCTGAGCCCGGCGATCTCGGGGGAGGATGTCAATCAAAGTAATGGCCTGAGTAAGCTGGGGATTTACCAAATAAACTTTGCTAATATAAAAAGGGCCATTCTTTGTTTGAGTGGCCCAGGCCCATTATGGCATTGTCTATGGTAATTGATAATTATGTATTTTTACTATCCGGTAATAAAAATAGTTTCCTATGATATTTCATCTATTGATTCTTAATTAATAGCAAATGCGTTCCTTCCTTTTTTGGCCAAGAAATTGCTCCTTTTAATTTTTCATCAGAATATAGTCCCTTTGTTGAGAAAGTGACATGTAACTAAGTGCCTATCTAATCACTTAACTAACTTCCTAATCATGGAATTTCCAAACTCCCAGTAAACATTTCCATTTCCGTGTGTCACATGCGAAACTTTGAAAGGAGATTGAAGAAAATATTCTATTGGCGCATTTGAGATTACGTAGGAAAAATTATAGTACAAGTGCCATAATGTATTTAAGACACTCACTTTAGTGTTAAATTTTTTCACCGAATCACTTCCATGACACATCAGAGGAAAACACAATCGGTTTAGTGACTTCAATGATAAATTATAATAAAAAAGTCCTAAATAACTTTTTTTATTATAAAATATTAATGCCTATGTGGCTTTTGAATAAATAATAATAATTTCAGTCCTTCAAATAGACAAAAAGTTAAAGAGCTTCACATGGATCGGGGGATCTCTCCTCCTCTTCTTCTTCATCTTGAAATGCTTGCGTACTTGCGTCATCCAGATTTCTTCTCTACAGGCTTTGCTGTTTTCATTTGTTTAAGTTTCGTAAATTTCGTCATGCCAAGCTTTCCAGTATTCTTCGTTTCAGATTTTCTAAGTCCACTTCTTGCCCCTGCTGCTCCAACTGAGCAGTGTCGTCTTCCTCCCACTCCTCATTAGAAGAAAATTCAGACAGCTGAAATGACAATATATTTGCTCTTATAATGGGACAACCCAAATAGTTCCATGGGAGGAGCTCACTGGAAATTTTTCATCGAAATTCGATAATCAGAACTTAGATATGCATAATCAACGTCTTCATCTTCATCTTCTTATTACTCACCGAGAGATTGATCTTCTTTATCTTCTTCGTTGTTTTCTATTGAGCGAACCGAAGAGCGTCTTTGGAGTGGCGAAGTAGTCAGAATCACTAGCATTCGCTACGAGATGGAGGCTTTCTTCTTCATCAATGTCTGCACCTTTCATGACATTGTTCTCTGTTGTGAATTGCGATCCCATTGTCCCAAATTGCCTCGGTTCAAATTAAGGTTTGAAGAAAAGGAAAATGACTGATTACTTTAATTAGGTTTTAAATTTGGAGCAAACTTGTTGAAAGATGTCTTTTATGGCTATTTATGTTGACTCAAAGCACCTGCAAGCACATAAGTCGGAAAAAAATGATAAAATATTATCACATTGAATTTCTAATATCACAAATCAGTAATGACACTAAGGTAAATATATCTTTTTTTTTTAAATTTAAATAATTCGGTGAAAAGCTTAGATATTAAAGTGGGTGCTGTTATTTATTTTGTGATCCCACATTTTTTAGACCCACATTTTCTCTTAAAGTTACGACTGTTCGACATTAAGTTTTTCCACGCTTCGTACCCTTTCGTGACAACCGCCCGTCTTGATGGGAGACGATGTATAAATAGGAACGTACGTTCATTTTTGACAGGTGATGACAAGGTCTAACTCAAACTCTCTCATTCGAATACACCATCAAGACGAGAGTGAATTGGGGTAGTAGAGTGTCCCCAATTTTTGTTTGATTTCAGGTTTTTCTGACGAACGCGTACAAGAACAATGGCTGGAGGTTTGTCTTCAATTGATCCTGGCTTCCGCATATGAATTTTACGTTTTACATTTGGTATCAGAGCGTGTTAAAAGCCTCTGCCTTGTTTTGTTGTATTTTTGTGTGTTTTCGGTGTATTTTCGGCCATTTTTTGATGATGAATAGTAATTCGGATTTTGAGGCCAAGAGAGAAACTCGCAAATTCCAGCAAAATCCGCGCAACCCACCCCTTGATTTCGGACCTGCACGGACGCACCGCCATAAGGAACATTAGCCATGAGTTTTTCCCGTATATCGGTGTTCGCCGGAGGCTAATCGGGCGGCAGAAGTCATGGTGGTTGAGGATTTGCGTTTGTGGAGTTTTTTGTTTGATTTGAGGGCTATTTTTTAATCATTTTCGCCGAAACTTGGACCCATGTGGTCGTGCCGACATGCTCTTCAAAACCCACTATTAATTTGTGTCTGAAATGGGCTGCAAGAGAAGAAACGGCCGGCGAAACCGCGGCGGAACGGCGAAAAACGACGAAGAAAACGCTTCTGTTCGTGAGGAAGAAGGCGCGTGGAGCCCACGCGCGCGCTGCGGTTGCAGGCGCGTGGAATCCACGCGCCACGTGCCCTCACGCGCGCGCTCAACCGTTGCACGCGTGGGATCCATGCGCGCGGCAGTTGCCAGGCGCGTGCAACGCACGGGCCTGCGCGCTGAACAACGCGCGTGCAGGGCATGCGCCCGCGCGAATTCTGGCGCGTGCTCGGCACGCGCCTGTCGTCCCCTCTTCCGCAGCTTCTATTTACGCTTTTGCCTCAAATTTTTATGTTTTTGCAATCTTGCCCTTGGCCAATTTATTTATTTACTGTTATGCCCTTGATGTATTTATTTATTATGTCATTTCATGCATTGTTATGAATATTTTATGCATGAAATTTAATGTCCAATGATTCATATAATTAATTAATTAGAGAGTAGCCACAGCATCTTTAATTAATTAAATTATATATTAAGAGCCTCCGGATCATATTTAGAAATGAACATTGATTGTAATTAATTATATTAATATGATGAATTTTATCCCACAAGAATTTTCATTATATTAATGTGATTAATTAGGAAGAAATATCATATTATTTTTTTAATTTACCCACAGGGATTAAGAAAAGGCATATAATATGGTAGTTTCTTCATGAAGTAATTATGAATCTATTTAAATTAAAAACTTAGCCCACATGTAGTTTTTATGTTATGTGATTTATATTGTGACATGTTTACATTGGTAAAACATGATTTATTTATATTTGCCTCAATTTTTGTGACATAAGCATGATTATTTGATATGCAGTTTCGCAACCTGTGAATTTCTCTGAATTTAAGTTTGATATTCCCATACTGAATGGTGAGAACTATAAAGTTTGAAAGGAGTCAGTTCTTCTTCAATTGGGGTGGGGAGTCAGTTCTTCTTCAATTGGGGTGGATGGACATTGACTATGCTATAAGGAAAGACGAACCACCTACTCCTACTGATTCGAGCACTCCAACTGAGATAGCTTTTTATAACCAATGGGAGCGGTCCAACCGCGTTTGTGTCATGTTTATAAGAGCTAAGATATCTCCTAGTATTCGTGGTTCGGTTGCTCAGCATAACAATGCTAAGGCTTTATTGGAGGCCATAGATGCGCAGTTTGAAAGTTCTGAGAAGGCGCATGCCATGACCCTGATTATGAAATTTTCATCATTGAAGCTTACTAGTGTTAGAGGTGTGCGTGAGCACATCATGCAAATGAGGAACATTGCAACTCAGCTTAAGAACCTTGAGGTTGAGATATCTGAATCCTTCCTTGTGTATTATATTCTGAACACTCTCCCACAACAGTATGCACCTTTCAAGATCTCTTATAATACACATAAGAATAAATGGTCAATTAATGAACTCATGACCATGTGTATTCAAGAGGAAGAAAGACTGATTATGGAATTGGGAGAAAGTGCTCATTTGGCAACATAAGGAAAGAATAAGGGCTATGGCAAGCATAAGGGAAAAGGTAAAATACCTCCCCAAGCTGACATGAAGAAAGAATCCAAGTGTTTCTTCTATAGACAAAAGGGGCATATAAGGAAGGATTGTGTCAAATTTAAGGCCTGGCTCGAGAAGAAAGGGTTTTCAAAACCACAGGAAGCCAGTGGGAAGTGAACAAAGCATCTATTCAGGAAATAAGATGCGTTCGCATGTGAAAGCTATTAGGACATATAGACTAGTTCTCAATAGTGGTTTTGTTTTAAATTTGGAAAATACCTTTTATGTTCCTAGTTTTTCTAAAAACTTAATTTCAGTTTCAAGACTTGTACCTTTGGGATACTCTTTTAACTTTTCAGATTCAAACTTCTGTTTGTCATTTAAATCTGAAATTATCGAGAGTGGTACTTTGTCTGATGGTCTTTTTCGAATTAATTTACAAGAGAATGCCTATTATGATGCGATGCATGTTTATGATAAAGCTGGTATGAAACGATGTGTTGTGAAAGAACATTCCTCTATGTTGTGGCACCGGAGATTGGGACATATCTCCATAGAAAGAATTAAGCGATTAGTAAATGATGGAGTACTCGGTACTTTAGATTTTACTGATTGTGATACTTGTGTGGACTGCATAAAAGGAAAGCAGACTAACAAAACAAAGAAAGGTGCCAAGAGGAGTACAGAAATATTAGAAATCATACATACGGATATTTGTAGTCCGGATATGGACTCATGTGGTCAGAAATACTTCATCTCCTTTATAAATGATTATTCACGTTATATGTATCTCTACTTGATTCATAATAAATATGAAGCATTAGATGCCTTTGAGTATTTAAGGCGAAGTAAAGAAACAATGCAATAAGCAAATTAAGATCGTGAGATCGGATAGAGGTGGAGAATTCTATGGTAGATATACTGAAGATGGACAAGCACCTGGTCCATTTGCAAGATTTCTTCAAGAGCATGGGATAGTTGCCCAATATACTATGCCTGGTTCTCCGGACCAAAATGGCGTAGCGGAAAGAAGAAATCGGACTTTATTAGACATGGTGCGTAGTATGCTTAGTAGCTCCAAACTTCCTAAATTCTTATGGACTGAAGCACTTAAGACGGCAGTGTACATATTAAACCGAGTTCCGACCAAGGCTGTCCCAAAGACACCTTTTGAGTTATTTAAGGGTTGGAAACCGAGTTTACATCATGTTCGCGTTTGGGGATGCCCGTCTAAAGTGAGAATTTATAATCCACAAGAAAAGAAGTTGGACCCAAGGACCATAAGTGGATATTTCATTGGATATGTCGAAAGGTCTAAGGGATACAGGTTTTATTGTCCATCTCATACCACTAGGATTGTGAAATCAAGAAATGCTAAATTTCTTGAAAATGACTTAACCAGTGGGAGCGATAGACCGAGGGATCTTGTTTCTAAGGAAGATCATTCAGACACTCAACCTTCCACCTCAAGTTTAAGGTTGGTTGTTGCTCATAATGCCCATTCAGTTCAGCCGGCTATTGAACAACCAATTGTTGAAGTTCCACAACCTATTGATATTGATCCAATAGATCCAATTGTTCAGCAATTACCAGAAACTGTTGAACAACCAGTTGAGCAACATGCTCCTCAAGAAAATGTTGATCCAACATTGAGAAGATCTGCTAGAATAAGGAAATTGGCTATTCCTAGTGATTATATTGTGTATTTACAAGAGTCTGACTACAATATTGGAGCTAAGAATGATCCCAAAACGTTTTCACAAGCCATGGATAGTGATAAATCCAATTTGTGGTACAATGCCATGAAAGAAGAGATGAGTTCTATGGCATCTAACAAAGTCTGGGATTTGGTTGAGTTACCTAATGATGCGAAGGCCATTGGTTGTAAATGGGTCTTCAAAACTAAGAAAGATTCATTGGGTAACATTGAAAGATATAAAGCTAGACTTGTTGCCAAATGATTTACTCAAAAGGAAGGAATCGATTACATAGAGACTTTTTCTCCTGTATCTAAGAAAGATTCTCTTCGTATTGTTTTGGCTTTGGTTGCCCATTTTGATATGGAATTACATCAGATGGATGTGAAAACGGCGTTCCTCAATGGAGAACTAGAAGAGGAGGTTTACATGAAACAACCTGAAGGATTCTCCTCTAGTAAAGGTGAGCATTTGGTGTGCAAGCTTAAGAAATCTATATATGGCTTGAAACAAGCATCCCGCCAATGGTACTTAAGGTTTCATGATGTCATCTCTTCATTTGGTTTTATAGAAAATGTCATGAATCAATGTATATACCAAAAGGTTAGTGGGAGCAAAATTTGTTTCATTGTGCTGTATGTAGATGATATACTACTTGTAACCAATGATATGGGGTTGCTACATGAGGTGAAATAATTTCTCTCTAAGAGTTTTGACATGAAGGATATGGGTGAGGCATCTTATGTCATTGGCATTAAGATCCACAGAGATAGACCTCGAGGAATTTTAGGACTATCTCAAGAAACCTATATCAATAAGGTCCTAGAGAGATTTCGGATGAAGGATTGTTCACCAAGTATAGCACCCATTGTGAAGGGTGATAGGTTCAATTTGAACCAATGCCCGAAGAATGATCTAGAAAGGGAACAAATGTACAACATTCCATATGCTTCTGCTGTTGGAAGCTTGATGTATGCTCAGGTTTGCACTCGACCTGACATCGCTTTTGCTGTGGGAATGTTGGGAAGATATCAGAGTAATCCAAGTTTAGACCATTGGAGAGCTGCAAAGAAAGTGTTGAGATACCTTTAAGGTACCAAAGACTATATGTTTATGTATAGACGAACTGACAACCTAGAAGTGATCGGTTATTCGGATGCGGACTTCGCGGGTTGCGTTGATTCACGAAAATCAACATCTGGATACATTTTCATGTTAGCTGGCAGAGCCGTGTCATGGAGAAGTGCCAAGCAAACTTTGACTGCTACTTCCACTATGGAGGCTGAGTTCGTTTCTTGTTTTGAGGCTACCTCGCATGGTGTATGGTTGAAGAGTTTCATTGCTGGGCTTAGAATTGTTGATTCTATTTCTAAGACATTAAAAATATATTGTGACAATTCATCTGCAGTTTTATGGCTAAAAATGCCAAAAGTGGTAGTCGAAGTAAGCATATCGACATTCAGTATTTAGCCATAAGGGAACGTGTTAAGGAGAATAAAGTGGTCATTGAACACGTTAGCACTGAATTGATGATAGCCGATCCTTTAACTAAAGGCATGCCACCAATGAAGTATAAGGATCATGTAACTAGTATGGGAATAAGTCCCTTCATGTGATTTGTCGACATATGAACGATTTTTGTTGTATGAAACTCTTATTCAGTTGTAATGTTGATTCTCAATTTTTATGTACACATTTTGTTATTTATGAGAATAACATTTATCCTTGGTTCTGGAATAAACATGGGGTTTATTCATTAAGATTTGTTGTCACATATAGGCTGACATTAAAGAAATAAGGTGCATTGTGATACATGGAAGATATTACTCACTCTTAGAGGACATGTCGCCATGATCCATGCGTTTTGTTTCTTTTCTTTAAGCATAAAGTTTTCGTGGAATTAGTTGAATGATCCGTATGATGAAAATGATGGGATCAAGTGGGAGAATGTTATTTATTTTGTGATCCCACATTTTTTAGACCCACATTTTCTCTTAAAGTTGCGACTGTTCGACATTAAGTTTTTCCACGCTTCGTACCCTTTCGTGACAACCGCCCGTCTTGATGGGAGACGATGTATAAATAGGAACGTACGTTCATTTCTGACGGGTGATGACAAGGTCTAACTCAAACTCTCTCATTCAGAATACACCATCAGTACAAGAGTGAATTGGGGTAGTAGAGTGTCTCCAATTTTTGTTTGATTTCAGGTTTTTCTGACGAACGCGTACAAGAACAATGGCTGGAGGTTTGTCTTCAATTGATCCTGGCTTCTGCATATGAATTTTACGTTTTACAGGCGCCGTATGAACCTTGTAATATTTTTTTTTGTCTTTTTTCCTTTTTAACATGTTTGGAATTGATACCAGTAAGAGCACGCCTATGTTTTTTATAAGAACGGGGGAAGAGAGTTGATTGACACGTGCGAGAGCTGATCGACACACAATGCGATGGCTCTCCATCGCTTGCTGTTGGCGAGGGCGCTCTGGCGAAGCTAGGGCAACTCCTGCCGCCTTTCTTTGGATCCTGTGCAGTGTGCATCTTTTTGGTTTCCCGTTTTGACCTTTTTTTTTTTTTTTTTTTATCCCTGTATTTGGTTTTATTTATTTTTTTCCAAAGTTCTAATGACATGGATAGTGACGTGCGCAGCCAGCTCAGGAAATGTGAGTCATACGCATGGCCGACTTGGATTTTCGTGTCAAATGCCAATGGGGTCAAATTGTCAAGAATCATATTGAATTCATTAAAAAAGAACAAGGACTAATTTGGCCACACCACTAAATTGAGCATTGGATGAGAGTACAAGGACTATTTTTGACATTGTCCTCAAATGTTACACATGTGGAATTAGTACTAGCAAAATATGACTGGAAAATTAGTGCTATTCCAAAGCGCATCACCTTTTTTGTTTTCCCTTCCTTCTTCATGGCTCGAATTATGTATATTATTGAGTCATGTTCCTGATTTGTCTCTGTTGGGAATAACGGATCCCCGAAAACTGGATTCGACACTAAATTGAACCCCTAAATCAATGCGGAAGACGAAGCCCGAAATAACACGTGTCACCGATCGTAAAGCACACCACGGATTCGAGCGTACCTTGTTAGCCACAGATTAGACACCAATGCTGAAGAGGAAGAAAATCTAGCCCTGTTCGATCCGATGGCGCTTTGAAGGGAAGATAGTATCGCAGTTTTCTTACTGTTTCTTTTTGGAGAGAGAGAGCGCGCGGGAGAGGGGAGGACGTACGTAACTTCTGATTCCAACAGGTGCCATCTCTCTCTCTCTCCTCCCTTTTATACCTTCCCCCATCCACGGGCCTTATTCCCGTGGGCCGGGCTTTCTGGGCCCAGCATGGGCAGACAGGCCTTAAGCCCATCACCAATTAAAACCATCATCTCCCACTCGCACATGGTGGGCCGAACAGTATTCTCTTTACCTCTCTTCAACATTCATACCGGTGAATAATCCGTGCGACCAGCATACTTTGAGAGCTCGTTGCCATACATATGTTAGGAATATATAGCAGCTCATAATGGGCATCACATCCTGAGTAGATTTAGTATGCAGTACCCTAGATCGATCGATCACATTTATATCTCCCTTGATCTCTTTTAAACAATGATATATATATTGTATTCACAATTATGATTATCACAAAGAAAGTCATAATTGGTTAACCGGTGAATACAAAACTATAATGTGATTCTCCAAAATCGATCTTCCTCTTTCCTTCAAACTCTCAATTTCAGTTCAACTTGCTTTTCTAGAAATGCCCCATTAAATCGAATCAAACTCATGACCATTGGCAACATCCTAAGATAGCAAACACTAAATAGAAATCTCGAGAATAAGTAAGAGTCATGAGGGGACTATGAAATTGAGGAACTCTTTTCCTCAAGAGTCTCACACGACATAAAAGTTGAGATCAAACTTTTGTCACTCTTATTGGTCGTCTCATGCATACGTAGTATGAAATACGTATTACGGTATTAACTCATTTCCCATGGAGCGTATGTCTACACCTTTCAATACCGTACGGATGATAGTTCGACATACCCAATGTCTAACTTGAGTTCACGTATCTACTCATTCACAAAATTCATCGAACTCACATCGGCATCTTAGACGAGATAAGGTAAAATATGTGGGGTATTTTACTTTCGGACATAGTAAGTATTATATCCTCATCTTAACACCTAGTTAAGGCGACATACATGTTTTAAGCTTGAGCTCTCGATTATCACCTAGATAATAAGCTTAAAAACAGTCTCATCTCTATTTATCACACAGTAAATAGAGGCGATTACCCGTGTGAGTGGGCTAATCTTATATCTGTCCGACATACTTCTCAACTTAAAGTAATGCACTAAGCATTAAGATGCATAAAGATTAAATAAAGATTCATAGGCATTAATGATGAAAACACAAATTCATCAAATTGTGAACATTTAGGGAAATTACAATATTCAGTACATTAGCCTCTACGCAATCCTAGAGATTTCATATGGCCACAAAACACATCTCTAGGTATTGGCTTTATCATAGAATCTGCTACCATTCTATGCGTAGTATGTACTCTAAGTTCACATCTTTTCATGCAACCATATCCTTGACAAGATTATACTTGATATCTATATGTTTGGTCTTGCCATGATATTTTGGATCTTTGGTGTACGCTTTCGCTGCTTGGCGATCACAGTTAACCAATAACATAAACTGCAGCACTTCCAATAACACCTAAATGATCCAATAATCTCTTAAGCCAAACATCTTCTTATACTGCTGCTGATAATGCCACGAACTCAATTTCTATCGTGGACAAGGCTATGCATGTTTGTTTCTTACAGCTCCAACATATGGTGCCATCATTCGGTGAGAAAACAAACCCAGAGGTAGATTTCCTTTCATTTAAATCTCCTCCCCAATCAGTATCAAGATAGCCTTAGAGTCGCAGATCCTTTCCTTAATAACTCATCGTATAATTAGCAGTCCCCTATAGATACCTCAGTATTCTCTTAACGGCTTTCCAATGTGCTTGACCTGAATTGGATTGGTATCTACTCACCATTCCAACTGCAAAACATATGTCAGGTCTTATACACATCACAGCGTACATCAAGCTTCCAACAGCACTAGCATAAGGAACATGTTTCATTTGTTCCTTCTCATGTGGAGTCCTTGGACACAGACTATGGCTCAATCCTTCACCTTTTTGCAATAGGAGTGTCTATGGGTTTACAATCTGGCATACGAAATCGTTCAAGAATCTTATTTATATATGATTCTTGCGAAAGAGAGATCTCTTCAAACGATCCCTTGAAATCTTAACTCCAAGAGTGTATGCAACATCACCCGTGTCTTTCATCTTAAAATTGGAAGACAACCAACTTTTGACAGTATTAACAAACTCCATATTACTTCTAGCAATTAGTATATCATCAACATATAATGATATGATCACAAATTGATCATTGGATATTTTGATATATACACAATGATCATCATCTATCATTGTAAAGTCATATGCCATTATGGCATTATGAAAACGTATATATCATTATCTTGATGACTGCTTAAGGCCATATATCGACCCCCAAAGTCGACATACCTTTTCTTCTTGGCCTTTCACTATGAAACCAGCGCAGTTGTTCCATATATGTTCCTTCCTCTAATTCTCCATTAAGGAAAGCAGTCTTTACATCCATTTGATGTAACTCAAAATCCATACTTGCCATTATTGCTAGAATAATGCGAATCGAGGTAAATCTCACTACAGGAGAAAATATATCTTCATAATCAATTTCTTCCCGTTGATTATACCCCCTTCGCCACAAGGCGAGCCTTATGCCTTTCTATCGAGCCATCAGCCTTTCGCTTTATTTTGAGAACCCAGTTGTTCCCAATAGCTCTGCGTCCTTTTGAAAAATCAACCAGTTCCCAAACATGGTTTGACTTCACTGACTCCATTTCCTCTTTCATTGCATGAATCCATTTTTCCTTATTAGGGCAATTTAGAGCCTTATTAATATTTCTTGGCTCATCCTCATCTTGTGGAGCAATCATAAAAGTTTCCCTTTCAATGTCAAAACATTGACGGGGAATACTTTGGCGACTTGTTCACCGTATGGGAGATTGTACACTTAGCACATCATTCCCCATCATGCTCCCACTTGGATTAGGTAATGATGATGTTGTCACATCAGGTGGTTGCAATTGAGAATGAGTTGAATTCAATTCATCACATCTCATATTACTCCCACTTGGACGAACTCCACTGACATCATTATCTTGATCCAAGGTTTCAAATAGGAAACAATCTTCCCTTATTTTGCCATTCTTAAGAAATTCATCTACTAAGGATGTGACATCCCGTGATTCAAATTCAGTTATACTCCCACTTTCCTGCTCACCTATGAACACATACCCTTTCGAGTGTTCGCAGTATCTCATGAAAATACTCTTATTTCCTTTGGGACCCAATTTCCCAAACTTGTGAGAGGACTCATGAATATAGGCAGCACAACCCCATAGCTTAAGAAAACTTAAGTCCGGTTTTCTAACTCTCCATAACTCATACGAAGTGAAAATAATTGATTTGGAAGGCATCCGGTTAAGTATATTAGCAGCAGTTAACAACGCATCACTCCAAAGAGTGATAGGTAAGTTAGCATGCGCCATCTTGGACCTAACCATTCCGGTAGGGTTTCGTTTTATTCTCTCTACAACACCATTTTGTTGAAGAGTATATGGAATAGACAACTATCTTTATATTCCTTCTTCATCACATAATTTTCTGAACTTATCAGATAAATATTTTCAACCTCGATCGGATCTAAATACTTTTAATTTCTTGTCTAATTGATTTTCTACCAGGTTCACAAACCTTTTGAAACAACATAATGCTTCAGACTTGTGATAAATCAAATAGACATATCCGAATCGAGCATAATCATAAAAGTGATGAAATAAATAGCCACATGCCTTCCTCTCACATTCATTGAACCACAGACGTCATAATGGATTAAATGCAGAGGAAATTAAGCTCTTTTATCTTTTCTAAATGGTTTCCTTGTTGTTTTCCCTACTAGGCAATGCTCACATATGGACAAATCGACTTTTTCAATATTGCCCAACAAGCCCTCTATGGCTAGTCTATTCATACGTTGTTGGCCCATATGACCAAGTCTAGCATGCCACCATATTCACATCATTATCATATAAGGTAGAAGACGTGAAACAAGGGAATAACATATTGACATCATCACAGTCAATATTTAGTACAATAAAACCATTCAGTAAGTGACCACAACCATAGTAGTTTGTATCCAAATACAAATCTACACTTCTATTATGGAAGTTCACACTAAAACTAAAATCAAGCTTAAAACAGACATAAAATTTCGACGAATCTCCGGAGCATATAGAACATTAAGGTGCGTCCACCACTCATGTTCAATTGGCAGGTGCCAATTCCTATACTTCAGCTCTAGAGTTGTTTCCCATATGGATTCACTTAGTTCCAGTTGGTATCGTCGAAATTCCACGAAGGATCCTCTATCCTTCGCTATATGGTCTGTCGTTCCTGAATCTACAGTCCACAAAGGATTGGATTCAGCCAATAATACAGAACTTGACACATAAGCAAAGTTCTCAAATGTACAAGAGGTGTTTACTTTTTTTGGCTCACAACAGTTGCGAGCATAGTGACCTCTCTTGTCACAATTGTAAGATCTCACCCTTGACATTTTCTTCACTTGAGGACGTTTTCCTCTCTTGCATTGGCTAACTCTTGATTTCTTGCAATAAGGACTTGATCCTTTGCATTCCCACATATTGAACGAATCAATACGCTTGCGCTTAGAGCTCAAAGTCCTTTCTGAGCTAGAACCAGCATAGCAAATGTCCGTTTTCGGCTCAAATACCGTTAGGCAGTCCTCTTCTAGCTCAAGGTGGTGCATGGCATCCTTAAGATCTTCCATAACATGGTCGAGAGCTTCTAGTGCTTCTTGCTTTTCCAGCACATATTGAATCTTTCTTATTCAATATTTCACAATTGTTACCGTTCATATCAGCAATCACGTTCTTAGTTGCTGAACCATCGTTCTGAACACATCAGACATCCATGCACGAATAATTAATGCCTATCATTTATGCATCCCTATTTGCATAGATCCATCATATTAATAAATAATTTCAAGTAAGGCTTCAGAATCAAAAGGTCACTATGTTTCCAATCATCCTCCAAAATCCTAACTTAAAACTATCATTAATATGATTGTCATATGCAAAATCAATTCTATAAAGTTACAAAAACTTCTATTAATACCCACTGACTAATTACCCACAAAGAAAAAGCAATAATGAGAAAGCAAATAAAATCTAATATCCAATAAAATAACAATGCTTTCACATGATACGACTAACATATCGGTTGTTACATCAACAACAATCGGGTAGTAAACATTACATAATTAATCAAAGAAATAAATAGGGAATGTCCCTTCTAATCTATCAGTCAAAACATCTCGAGAAAAGCGAAGGCACATTTGCCAACCATGGAAAAACTTTTGGAGAGCTTTCATGTCGCCTCCAAGGCGCATTCACTCGGCGCCATGTAGCGCTCAATCTAAGGGTTGAAGTTTTGGTTAACTCAATCCTATAGTACTCTCTTACAAAAGCTTCCACTAGCTTCCTATAACCCGGGACCACGTTGACCTCCCATAGCCGATCAAACACGCTTGCCATTCGGGTGGAAGAGTGTTTATCAAAGCCGGCACCTTCTCAAAATCCAAAGATAAGATAACCATTCCAGATGATTTCCTGTATCATCTGATTGATCTTGACCACATGTGATACTAAATCACCGTCATACCACCGATAATTAGCTAAATCTGACATCAGCCTTTTAAGTTTTGCATTTCCCTCGTCCCTTCTCGGGCTTGCAGGTATCCGTGCATAACTCATTATAGTTCGCAACAAATGCGAGAACTAAAAATGGATCACTTATAATCCATAATAAATATAAGGAAAAATACATAATTTTCCATGATTCATGCAACAAATGCAGAATTAAAAATGGATTACTTATAACCCACATAAGCATGACTGAAAAAGAAAACAATTTTTTTTTTTTCGGGTCAACGGTCAACGGTCAAAGTCAACGGTCAACGGTCTCGGTCAACGGTCAACGGTGGTTAACGGTCATCAGTCGTCGGACCGGTCGGACCGGACGGACCGGCCGGACCGGTCGGGCCGGTCGGACCACTTGCGCGGACCGACGCACGTGCCGCACGCGTGCGCGGGCTGACGTCACACAGACATCAGCCGGCACGTGACACGCGCGTGCTTGCATCCGCGGGTCGGGTCGGGTCTCCGGTCGGGTCGTCGCCAGCCAACCGACGTCATCGCTGACGTCATCGATGACGTCATCCCCGTTCTTGCGACCGTTGGGTGACGTCATGATGACGCCGGACGCTGCCGGTCCGCGGACCGGGCGCGAGCCGGGTTCGCCCGGTCGCCGGCGCGCACGTGCCGGTTCGCCGACCAGCGCGTGTAGCGCACGCGCTAGCCATTGCGAGCGCTTCGGGCTCGTCGCGCCCACGCGCAGCGGCTTCCGGCCACGCATGTGGGCGCGTGCGGCGTCGTCCGGCGGCACACGACATGTCACCGGACTCGTCTCGATGTCGCCTTTCACACTGTGCCTTCATATTTTTATTCCGACTTACGGAAACTCAGAAAAAACGACGTACAGTGCTCGGGTGTCGGGATTTCACGCCCCGATCCGTACGGCCGAAAACTTTTCGCGAAAAATCAATCAAAAAACATCAAATTGATCGGGAAAACGTGAACTAGGGCTCTGATACCAATGTTGGGAATAACGGATCCCCGAAAACCGGATTCGACACTAAATCGAACCCCTAAATCAATGCGGAAGACGAAGCCCGGAATAACACGTATCACCGATCGTAAAGCACACCACGGATTCGAGCGTACCTTGTTAGCCATAGATTAGACACCAATGCTGAAGAGGAAGAAAATCTGGCCCTGTTCGATCCGATGGCGCTTTGAAGGGAAGACAGTATCGCCGTTTTCTTACTGTTTCTTTTTGGAGAGAGAGAGCGCGCGGGAGAGGGGAGGACGTACGTAACTTCTGATTCCAACAGGTGCCATCTCTCTCTCTCTCCTCCCTTTTATACCTTCCCCCATCCACGGGCCTTATTCCCATGGGCCGGGCTTTCTGGGCCCAGCATGGGCGGACGGGCCTTAAGCCCATCACCAATTAAAACCATCAGTCTCAACACACCCAACTTACAAGAGCAAAGTCCTAGAATAGAGTAGTTGTCACCTACGATCTCCAAATAGAAGAAATGGCTCACAATTCATTTGTTGCCATGTCCGTGCCCTTGTCCATGTTGATGATATTGGTGATTTCGAATGGCTTCGTTCGGGAAGCGAGCACGGGGAGAGTGCTGAAGGACCCCTATCCGGCTGGTCGCCACTAGCCTGAGCACTTGCATAGGGGGCCAGGGGCAGCTAGAGTCCAGAGACGCCCAGGCTAAGGTCCTGCACGCAAGCCGTGCCAAAGTCAATGCACTCGTCCGCGCCGCTCCCTGCTGCCCTCGCACCGTCCTGCTCTCTCCTCTAGTTTAGCAAACCGGGACAATGCCAGCCACGGCTATCTCGATCCCGAAATGATGCAACATCAGGAGCAGACCCGCTGGAAAGAAATGCGGGAGTGAGTATAATTATCCTACACCTAACAATCCACTAAGCAGTTACTCATAATAATCACAAATCATCCAAAATTGATAATGTTTTTGTCTTTTTTATTTGCCTTCATTTAATGACTGCAGGATATATTGTCCCCTGAGAAACAAATGCTGAGCCCGGCCTAAGATGGAGGAGGACGTTAATCGAAGTAATTGCTTGAGAAAGCTAGGGATTTTGATAAATAAACTTTGCTAATGTAAAAGGGTCATTGTCTGTCTAATTGGCCCAGGTCCATTAATTAATTATGTAATTTGGTGGAGCTGCACCATTGGAACAGTTAGCTCAATCCATAGCCAATTTGTTTTCTCCTTTTGTGGCCAAGAATTTCCTCATTTTAGTTTTCATCCACCTATAGCCCTTTGTTGAAAAATTAACATGTATCTAACTCCCTATCTTATCACTTAGGTATTTTTGTCTAGAAAAAATAAATGATTTTAAAAATATTTTCTTAAAAATAATTGTTTTATTTTTATAAAAATAAACGAACAAAAAAAAGTTTCATCGTTCACGAAAATATTTAGACATGAAATGTTATTGTTATAAAATATTATTCTTTGATTCATTTTCAATTGATAAGCGGAATTTTAAAGAAAAGATATTCTAAATTATCCGCTTCTCATGAAACAAATTAAGCCTTAATTATTAAAAAATTGAAATTTGAAAATAATTAAACGAATCGTTAATTATAACTTTCACTCTTAGACCTTTTTTTAGGTCCACTAGAATTTATTTCCTCAAATTAGCGCATTTCTCCAATTAATGCACTAACGAGCTCTTTCAATTGGATAGGAATGTCTCGATAACATTTACACTCAATACTCGTAATCAGACTAGGGTTGTGGCTAAGTTTTGATTAGAACGGCTTTAACACAACCTATGCAAATTTGGGTGGCATTGACGGAGCTCGCTCGACTAGACTTGAACTAAGTTCGACGCCTATCCAAGGTTATACGCGTAAGTTGTATATGAGATGATCGATCCATGAATAACCCTTAGTTGTCATGTAATCGAGTAGGATCAATCAACTTATCCTAAACTCACGGTTCTTTGGGATCGGATTAAGGTCATTCACGAATGATACATTAATTGTGCGGCGTCACCCGTGACCAGTATATACATGAGCTGAATTGATTTATACCTATCTATTGACTAACTTGAGACAACACGTGATTGCCCACAACGATCTTTATGGTGGAACGTCTTTTCATTGTGGAATGGTCTTTTCATTGTGGAACACTCTAGTTTATCACAACACCAATCCTAAGTCACCTTGTCCCAAATTAGTTAGTCGGTTCATGAACAATTCCTAGGATTGAGTTATAGTTTATCCTCGTTACTAACGTGCCGATCCTTATTCCATTCCTTGCAGTCTAGATAGGGGTTAGAATTAAGGATGTCACATGGTGGATATGATAATATATGAGGAACTTCAATCATGCGCATCAACGATATTTCAAATAAGAAAATGGAATATTCGAAAATCAAATTAGATAAGATTTTTATCTAATCTAAATATTGGCTTCCAAATTTGGACCTATGAACTACGACTTGCGCATCGCAATCGAGGGTTGGCATGGCAGTGCACGGGCGAGAATTTTTTCCTCTTCATGGGCCTCCAAGTGAATTTTTCTTCTTTGCTGAACTTTCCCCACGGATTGCCTCCACTTACTATATTTTACTACAACTTCCACTAAAGCTCTTTTGATCAGCGTTTAGAATTTTCCTCTAACCTGCAAAGCCACAAAAACAATTTATCATGGAGAGCACCAAGGGGCGCTTGGTATGACGCAAGGCCAACAGCGTCGTCGATCACGGGATAGAGCACCTGCAGTTTTTCGGAGCAAGATCACGGGCAGCTTTGTCGTCATAATGTGGGTCTCCTCGGAGCAACGCCAATAGTAGGGACGCCACGAGTTAGAGGTTGTAGGAACTCACGGAGTCATGACAAGTAGCATCATTGGTGCGAGCTTAATGATGGCGGTCAGCAGCGAGCGCCAAAGGGGCGTTGGCGTGCAGCAACGAGGGTGCCGGTGTAAAACTTGCAGTGAGAAAGCACCATCTGGAATGAAGGAGCTCGGTCGCGATTGGCTGAAGAAGAAAACTCTCCTTCTCTCTCTCGTCTTGTTTTTTCTCTCTTTCTCTGCGTCTTAAACCCTAGAAGAGTTCGACCAAAAAAAAAAAACCCAGAAGAGAACCCCTTTTTATATGCAAAGTAACGACGCCTCGCCATGGAAATAAAGTGCCATAGGGTATTATATATATTTTTTGTCCTTTTCTTCACCTTCTTCCCTTTTGTCTCTCTTTCCTTTCCGGCTCAGATGTGAAATCTCCCAGGGCAATACAATTTTTCTTGCCTTGAAACAAGGAATATATCACTCAATATATGACCCTTGTTGACCAATCCTCTCTTTGTAATCTATATATATTTTCCTTGTACGAAGAGACAAACTCGCAGATTTTCCTTTTTATTCTCCTTTATTTCTTTCCTACAACTAAAGAATTCGGCCTCCCTAAAATATCATGGCATTTCAATTCTGTATGATTTTTTTTTTTTTGATGAAATCTTTGCGCACATAATTTCGGCCATCAAAGAAATAATGGGCTTGACGAACTTCTCTTCTTACTACAAGCTTACTCTAACTCGCTAAATTAAAACTCAAAAACTATCAATCCAAACTTATCTACAAATCCGATACAAATGCAATATATATATATAAACTAAACAATAAAATGCTCCTAAAATTATATGCTATGCAATTTGATTTTAATATTTTTATTTAGGGATTAAATGTTAATCCTTAATTTTTTTATACAATAAATCGACGATTGGGCTGCCAAAATTTAAGTGCCAGTATCGAGTAAGGGTTTATATATGTGGGTATCGTTATGTTTGGGGTTAGGTTTGGGTTATAACCTTCATCACCGGGCTTGATTAATTATCCGACTCTTTCGAAGAGCTTGTATTAGATTCCCTCCATTTCCAAACGGTCATCATGGCTGCTCATATTGGGCGATTGATTTTTCATTCTTTGAGTTGTCCATTTTGTTATCGCGTTCATTAAGTTTGCTTGCCCTAGCATTTGGACTTGATTCCTCACTGCCTTGAAGTGATTGGCATGGCATGCCAATGAAGTATATTTATGGAGATTAGAGATTCCTTATTTGAGAATATTGTTAGAGATATTATTAGATATTAGATATATTATTTAATATTTTGTGATTATGTAAGATAGTTAATTTCCTTCCATATGTATATTGTTTTAGTAGAATTACCCTCCTTTAATAATTCGCAAAGTCGAGCCAACTGAGTAAAGATGTAGCATTTATTGATTCTCTCTCCCTCTCTCTTAAAGATCCTAGAATATTTACATGGTATTAGAGCCACCAAGAGAGAAGGAATTAAATCAAACCTTAGCTTTTTCTTCCTTTATACTGTCTTTAGTTGTCTCATTTTCAGTAACTCCCGGATTTTGTCAACAAATCAAACCTTAGTCTTTTATTCCTTTATGCTGTCTTTAGTTGTCTTATTTTTAGTAACTCCCCCATTCTGTCAACACTCAACAACACTACTATAAACGCTGTTCATTGTGGTACCCTCTTCTAATTCTTCTAATTATGAGCGACATCGACGAGCGAAGTTGCCGTCAAATATGCAAGTAGCTATGAGCACCGGAATCAAGCACACCTTATTTGGGCAAAAAAAATGAGCACCGTGGGGGTAATGTCATCAAGTATCTAGGTAACTATGAGCATCGAAGTCAAGCACACCTTCATCAACTAGCCAAAGATGAGCACTATGGGGTGATGCGGTTTAGTTTGTCGTAATTCAAGTGGGGTTTTCAAATGATTCTATTGAGGTTTTATAAGAAAGATATGTCAACTTTCTAATCATGTCTTGTTTCAGCGCCTGTCTCAAATCCAGTTTGTTTAATTTAAGGTTTGGTTTACACGACACTTGATCGCAGATTTTTGAAGAGAGTTGCACAAATTATATGAGATGGAGTGATGAAGTATATTTATGGAGATAAAAGATTTTCTTATTAGAGAATATTATTAGAGATATTATTAGATATTAAGAATATTGTTTAATTTTTTGTGATTCTTTAAGATAGCTAATTTCCTTTCATATGCATATTGCTTTGGTATAAATACCGCCTCTAATAATTAGTAAAGTCAAGCCAATTGAGTGAAGATGTAGCATTTACTGATTTCCTCTCTCTCTTTTTCTTGAAGATCTTGTGAATATTTACTCATGATGTTAGGTTTAGTGGAGGTTGCCCCGGCACGGAAAGAAAGGCCAGAAATGAAGCCCCACCTTGTTAGGATTTGGTCTTTGTTTCTGTGGAAGTTCCTTGGAGTTAGAAATCTCTCTGTTTTATCTGCATGAAGCGGGCAATTGTGCTTAGAAGAGGGTTTTTGCCACTGATGGGTTCAGTGTAAATTGCTCTGTTTCTTGCTTCTTTTATTCTTTTCGCGTGCAATATCAGAATGTTGAATTATCGTCTATGAATTTTCATTTGCCGGTCTTTCTTCGTATAGAGGTGTGCTACTTCATTTGCTCAACTTGCTTAATGCTTCTTCGTTCGAGGCTTTTGGGGTTTGCTTGGTATGTTTGAGTGGGGTTTCTGAGTGGTAGATTGAACACGGCAATTTAGATGCATGGTCTTGAGCTGGATATCAAGGAGAATGCAAAATGTTTTGCTAGTCTTTCAGGTTGATTTTCATTCAATCCCTCTTTCAGAGATTGTTGGTATTTTAATTATATTTTGGCCAATCAAAGGCTACTTTTAAACTGCATTACTGCAATGGTTGATTATTTGATGCCAATTATTGGGCACCTTGACAGCTCAATCTGCTGTTTGTCCTTGACTTTGACTTGATACTCTCTTGATTTATTAGCTTGTTGCTGTTTGTAATTTTTTTTTTTTTTCGGAACAAGAAGGAAAGGAAGAAGGTGAGGGAGGTGGGGATTATGAAGAAGCAACCTGAAACCTTGAAGGAGCAGATTGAGAAGCTGGAGATGATGATGAGTAAGTGTTGAAATTTATGATTTTCCCCACTCAATCGCAGCTTGTTATTTTCTTCCATTTAAGTTGGATTTTGTATTTTGCAGGTATTGCGTAGGTTGTCCTTGGTTGCGGCATCAGCAGATCAGTCAGCTGCAAGTGTGTGGTCCAAGCAGGAACGAAGGAGATCACTGCTAACCTTACACCAGAAGACTGACATTTGATGATGGCATCATTGGGTAAGTGAGATGACCAGCGATGAAATTTTTGGAGTGAAGGACAATATTGGCGATGTTTGTTTGTCCTGATAGCTGCTGGACTATCCTTTGCAGCACTGGCGGTGTTTGGTTGGATCTTTGGATATGAATTCGCCAGCCACTCATTTCAACTCTACCGATTGGATACCATGATTGCGCATGTCAAGTTCTTGGAGAGGTAGGCGAACAAAACAAGAGCGTTCGTTGTGCTTCCTCTGAATAAATCGAGATGGCGTTGTCAATTGTGGATGTTTCCGTGGCTATATCTTTTGAAATCTTCTAGTTTTAAACTTAAAGAATATTGGCTTTGCTAATTTATACAATGAACAGTTGTTTGTTTTTGTGGAGACTGCACTGTGAAAGCCTATTATAAGTTGACATACCATTGATGATATCATAATAACTATGATCAAATATCTATGACACAAGAGTACATGATCAAGTAGCTACTATGTTCAGAACTTCTGGTTGGGTGTTCTGATAAATTTGTGGACTCAACAACAAGTAGAAGTTTGAGATGTGAGAAAAAGAGTGAAACAAACTTAGGCAACAACACTAAGTTGTCCCTTAGTTGAGATGTCTAATGCTTAGACTCAAAAGCCATTGTGAAAATATGTTCATCTTAAAAATAAAAAAGAGGGAGAGAACCTGAAACCATACTGGTCCAGCCTGACCAAATCGTTCAGGTTATTCGCTGTTTGCGTCTCAGGTCGAGTCGGGTTAAGCGCATTCCTATATTGCTTCAAGTTGGGTCGGGTATCATGGAGACCCAGTCTGGCCTGACCTATTAACATCCCTACCTGTGACTCACAAATGTGAGAGCAGATGGTAGAAATAATTAGCAACATCTATCAACAAAATAAATGAGTATAAGAAAAAGAAAATATGAATATAGAGAGAACATATATATATATATATGCATATTTAACTTACTAAATAACTTCTTATTTGCGTAGTTGGAATTGAAAAGCTCTCTTGAACCAAACCATGATAATCAACCTCCCAATCAATAATTTTTTGATAATCCTATCCAATGTTCGAAAATAGAAGATCCTCCAAGTTTGATTGACATGTAATATACCACAGAATCCCATAAGCGCCACTGCGAAGCCCGATCCCAATCCTGAGTAAAACCAATTAACAACAGAGCCACCTTCATTAGATTCATCTTCACTTGAATTGTGATCATATTGTCTCTCCATTTCATTATGCTCATCTCCCAGACAAACTTTCAAAAGAGGGGCTCCACAAAGTCCATTGTTGCCGCGATAAACAGATTGATCTTCTAGAGTGCTTAGATGATTGCCTGATGGAATAGGGCCAGATAAATTGTTGAACGAAAAATCCATACAACTTAGAAAGTCTAACTTGGATATGCTAGAAGGGATTTTACCCGATAGCTTGTTATTGGATAGATCAAGTGATTCCAAATATCTCAAGGTTCCAATATCTAAAGGGATTTTTCCAATCAACTTATTTTGGGAGAGGTTCAAATTTTGAAGTCGAGCAAGCCTAGTTAGCCCTTCCGGTATTTGTCCTTGTAATGTGTTGCTTGAAAGGTCAATAGAAAATAAATATTGGAGAGTGCTGGTGAATTCTAGGCTTGTTCCTTTTATATTAACCATAATAGGAATATGCCATGTGGTTTCCAAATTTGAAGTATCAGCAGAATCGGTCCACATCAAGGAGAAGTTGCTAAAACAAGGAGGAATGATTCCGGAAAGGTTGTTATGTGCTAGGCTCAGATACTGGAGTTTATGAAGTTGACATAGCCATAAAGGAATGTCCCCAAAGAAAGTAATTTCCGCTAAGATCGATTAACCTAAATAGTCTAGAACTGAATGGAGGTATTCTACCAAAAAATAGATTGTCACTAAGATCAAGAGTTGCCAAGTCTTGCTTTAGTAAACATTTTGGAAGCACTCCATTCAAGTTGTTTTTATGTAGGCCTAGAACTTCCAAATGCTTCAAACCGCAAAGAGAGCTTGGAATCTGACCATTTAACTTATTGTTTCCCAATGAAATCCATTGCAAAGAACTTAGCAACTCCCCCAAACATCGCGGAAGTCTTCCAGATAGTTGATTCTTCGAGAGATCAAGATATAGCAATTCATGTGACATGCACAATGAATTTGGAATGTCACCACTGAAGTTATTTTTAGAAAGTATCACCATCTTTAATTGTGGCAACTTTTTTCCAATAATTTTAGATATGTTGCCTCTGAGCATATTACCCGAGAGATCTAAGTATTCGATATTAGATAAAATGTCAGGTAACCAATGAGGAACTTCACCTGAGATGCTAGCATTAAACATATACAACTGCAAAATGTTCCTTTGAGTTCGAAGCCAGTTTGGGAATTCCGGTCCCACTTTGCAATTTGACAAGCCAATGAATTTTATTTGGAAAGGAGGAACCCAAGATGCGCTAACATTTATAACAAGCTCATTCCATCCGAAACTGAATATAGTCAAGCTGGTGAGATTTGCCAAGTGAAGTTCGTTAACAAATCCATCCAATCGATTATCATTAAAGTTTATCAGCTCTAGATTGGATAGCTGCCAAATACTTTCTGGAATGTTCCCGCTAAAATTATTGGAAGAGAGGTCCAAAAATCTCAGAGATGATAATTGACCGATGGTAGAAGGAATAGGACCTGAAATTGACCAATGTGAAAGCGAAAGGAATTTGAGAACTCTAATGAATAACAATTCATATAACATGCATATAATGTGCATAATGAATTTGGAATGTCACCATTGAGGTTATTTATAGAAAGTGATACCAACTTTAATCGTAGCATCTTTTTTGGATAATTCCATATATGGTACCTTTGAGCATATTGCCCGAGAGATCTAACAATTCAATATTAGATAAAACATCAAATAGCCTATGGAGAACTTTACCTGAGATGCTAGCACTTGACATGTACAATCCGAAAATGTTCCTCTGAGTTTGAAGCCAGTTTGGGAATTCCGATCCCACTTTGCAATTTGACAAGTCAATGACTTTTATTTGGAAAGGAGGAACCCAAGATGCACTAATATTTATATCAAGCCTGTTCGATCCTAAAGTCAACTGGGTCAAGCTGGTGAGATTTGCCAAGTGAAGTTCGTTAACAACTCCATCCAATCGATTATTATTAAAGTCTATCAGCTCTAGATTGGATAGTTGCCAAATACTTTCTGGAATGTTCCCGCTCAAATTATTAGAAGAGAGGTCCAAAAATCTCAGAGATGATAATTGACCGATGGTAGAAGGAATAGGACCTGAAATTGACCAATGTGAAAGCAAAAGGAATTTGAGAACTCTAATGAATAACAATTCATATAACATGCATAATGAATTTGGAATGTCACCATTGAGGTTATTCATAGAAAGTGACACCAACTTTAATCGTAGCATCTTTTTTGGATAATTCAATATATGTTACCTTTGAGCATATTGTCCGAGAGATCTAACAATTCAATATTAGATAAAACGTCAAATAGCCTATGGAGAACTTTACCTGAGATGCTAGCATTTGACATGTACAATCCGAAAATGTTCCCCTGAGTTCGAAGCCAGTTTGGGAATTCCGGTCCCACTTTGCAATTTGCCAAGTGAATCTCTTTTATTTGGAAAGGAGGAACCCAAGATGCGCTAATATTTATAACAAGCTCATTCCATCCGAAACTGAACATGGTCAAGCTGGTGAGATTTGCCAAGTGACTTTCATTAACAACTCCATCCAATCGATTATTACTAAAGTCTATCAGCTCTAGATTGGATAGTTGCCAAATACTTTCTGGAATGTTCCCGCTCAAATTATTAGAAGAGAGGTCCAAAAATCTCAGAGATGATAATTGACTGATGGTAGAAGGAATAGGACCTGAAATTGACCAATGTGAAAGCAAAAGGAATTTGAGAACTCTAATGAATAACAATTCATATAACATGCACATAACGTGCATAATGAATTTGGAATGACACCATTGAGGTTATTTATAGAAAGTGACACCAACATTTATCGTAGCATCTTTTTTGGATAATTCCATATATGCTAGCTTTGAGCATATTGTCCGAGAGATCTAACAATTCAATATTAGATAAAACGTCAAATAGCCTATGGAGAACTTTACCTGAGATGCTAGCATTTGACATGTACAATCCGGAAATGTTCCCCTGAGTTCGAAGCCAGTTTGGGAATTCCGGTCGCACTTTGCAATTTGCCAAGTGAATCTCTTTTATCTGGAAAGGAGGAACCCAAGATGCGCTAACATTTATAACAAGCTCGTTCCATCCGAAAATCAACTTGGTCAAGCTGGTGAGATTTGCCAAGTGAAGTTCGTTAACAACTCCATCCAATCGATTATTACTAAAGTCTATCACCTCGAGATTGCATAGCTTCCAAATACTTTCTGGAATGTTCCCGCTAAAATTATTGGAAGAGAGGGCCAAAAATCTCAGAGATGATAATTGACCGACGGTAGAAGGAATAGGACCTGAAATTGACCAATGTGAAAGCAAAAGGAATTTGAGAACTCTAATGAATAACAATTCATATAACATGCATATAATGTGCATAATGAATTTGAAATGTCACCATTGGGGTTATTTATAGAAAGTGACACCAACTTTGATCATAGCATCTTTTTTGGATAATTCCATATATGTTACCTTTGAGCATATTGCCCGAGAGATCTAACAATTCAATATTAGATAAAACGTCAAATAGCCTATGGAGAACTTTACTTGAGATGCTAGCATTTGACATTTACAATCCGAAAATGTTCCTTTGAGTTCGAAGCCAGTTTGGGAATTCTGGTCCCACTTTGCAATTTGACAAGTCAATGACTTTTATTTGGAAATGAGAACCCAAGATGCGCTAACATTCATAACAAGCTCGTTCCATCCGAAACTCAACTTGGTCAAGCTAGAGAGATTTGCCAAGTGAAGTTCGTTAACAACTCCATCCCATCGATTATTATTAAAGTCTATCAGCTCTAGATTGGATAGTTGCCCAAATACTTTCTGGAATTTTCTCACTCAAATTATTAGAAGAGAGGTCCAAAAGTCTCAGAGATAATTGACCGATGGTAGAAGGAATAGGACCTGAAATCGAGTAGTGTGAAAGCAAAGGGAATTGGAGAACTTTAATGAATAACAAATTATATAACACGCATATAACATACATTGTGAATTTGGAACATCAACATCGAGGTTATTTGAAAAAGTGCTACCAATTTTAATTGTGGCATCTTTTTTTCCCATAATTTTGAAATTGTTACCTCTGAGCATATTGCTTGATAGATCTAACAATTCAATATTAGATATAATGTCAGGTAACCAATGGGGAACTTCACCGAGATGCTAGCATTTGACATGTACAACACTGAAATGTTCCTCTGAGTTTGAAGCCGTTTGGGAATTCTGGACCCACTTTGCAACTTGACAAGTCAATGATTATTATTTGGAAAGGAGGAACCCAAGATGTGCTAACATTTATAACAAGCTCATTCGATCCTAATCTCAACTGGGTCAAGCTGGTGAGATTCGCCAAGTGAAGTTCGTTAACAACTCCATGCAATCGATTATTACCAAAGTCCATCAGCTCTAGATTGTGAAGCTGCCCAATACTTTCTGGGATGTTCCCACTCAAGTTGTTATAAGAGAGGTCCAAAAGTCTCAGAGATGATAATTGACCGATGGTAGAAGGAATAGGACCTGAAATCGAGTAGTGTGAAAGCAAAAGGAATTGGAGAACTTTAATGAATAACAAATTATATAACACGCAGATAACATACATTGTGAATTTGGAACATCCACATCGAGGTTATTTGAAAAAGTGCTACCAATTTTAATTGTGGCATCTTTTTTTCCCATAATTTTGAAATTGTTACCTCTGAGCATATTGCTTGATAGATCTAACAATTCAATATTAGATATAATGTCAAGTAACCAATGGGGAACTTCACCTGAGATGCTAGCATTTGACATGTACAACACTGAAATGTTCCTCTGAGTTTGAAGCCAGTTTGGGAATTCTGGACCCACTTTGCAACTTGACAAGTCAATGATTATTATTTGGAAAGGAGGAACCCAAGATGTGCTAACATTTATAACAAGCTCATTCGATCGTAATCTCAACTGGGTCAAGCTGGTGAGATTCGCCAAGTGAAGTTCGTTAACAACTCCATGCAATCGATTATTACCAAAGTGCATCAGCTCTAGATTGTGAAGCTGCCCAATACTTTCTGGGATGTTCCCACTCAAGTTGTTATAAGAGAGGTCCAAAAATCTCAGAGATGCTAATTGACCGATAGTAGAAGAAATACGACCTGAAATCGAGTTATGTGAAAGAGAAATGAATTCGAGATGTTTGAAATTCCCACATTGATTGGGCAGATGACAATTGAAATTATTGTTCCCGAGTCTTAGATACTTTAGACGCATCAATATGCTAAGAGCAGGATCTATCTTACCTCCCAGACCACGATCAATTAGATTGAGCTGCAAGACATGACTAGTCCTGTGGTTGCATTTGACTCCTTCCCACTCACAACATCGTTTGCCAGTCCACGACGACAAACTTCTCGAAGGATCGATGACATCCTGCTTGAACTTCAAAAGAGCTTCCCTCTCAGTGCCAATACAGCTTACATTGGTTAAGGCATGGGGATAACAGAATTCCAAGGCTTGAAAGACAAAGAGTGCATGCAAGAGCGTGGGCACGAAGTTAGTGTAGAAGCAGGACGCCATTGTGCTTTAAAATGAACCTGAGAACTTCCTTTTATAATGGCAAAGCGACGCTTCCTTCAAGAAATATGATCTTTTTAAATTCACAAAAAAATGTAGAAAAAGAAATGAGAAGGAAATTAACGTCTTTTCTGAGTCCATCCTCTGATCGCTAGCCACCTAAAGTCACTTATGAAGATTCCAAGTCCTGTGTTGCAAGGCCCGTCAAGTGGTCAAGAAAGCAAGTAAAGTTTGGTTGAAACTTTGGCTGAAAGCTGTCGTAGACAATGGAAACCTTCGAAAATAAATGTTTTTGGTCTTTAGAAACATAAATCCAAATTATTATCAAACGTACGATGTTAATTAAATTTAAATTTTGAATGTGGAAGACTATGTGGGATACACGTGAATTACCTTGATATTTTAAATTTAAGGTTTTGTCGATAATGAAAATTTTCTTCTTACAGTACAGAATATAGCAAGCATTGGTATTCATATAATTCTGTTGCAAAAATGTTTTACTGAAATCCCCCACTAGATTTGCTTCGCATATGATATAGATGAGTTCGTACAAGCTTTCTAAATACATTAATTAAAAAATTAATTAACTGTCCATTGACCACGTGAGATAGAGAATAGCAAGAAATATATGCTCCGCATTTGCGTCCGTTTCTTTTAATTTTTTTTTGGACATTTATGAATATGAGGTTGAAATTGGAGGCGCTTGAAACTCTCATTGTTCAATATCATGAAAAATTGGGATTGGGTCGGAGGTCCAAGTGGAATAGATATTGGCGATGGCAATGAGTAGCCTCCAAAATATGTATACAACATACACCAATTGATTCGATACGACGAGTTTTAACCCATAGATGGAGATGCTCATCAAGCAGTGCCTAGAAACCTATATGGTCCTTGATTCGTAAGAAGAAGACCACCCCACAACCTTTTGTTAGGTCTTGGTTTTCATCTATGAGTAAATTAGTAGAATTGGTGAAGACAACGTCGACGTTTTGAAATGATGGAAGAGAAGATCCACCATTTTTCCAATTTTTCCACTATAGCTCTTGATTTACTGACCTATCAGCGTCTATGTGATGTTCATTTTCTAAATTGGTTCCAGTTTAAGCATAGACTAGTTAGTGTCTCAAGTTTTTCAAGAGTTCAACTTCCCCCAATAATTGTCAGAAACAACAAGGAAATTAAGCTGTTCATTAATTTTTAGAATGTCCAACCCAAAATTTATGTTGCTTTAATGTAAATAAAGAGCACATAAACTCATGGAATTTGATACACGAGGTGGATACATACGTGAAATAAAATCAACCAGAAGCTGACTCTGATATCATACAAGAAAGTCAATGGGAAAGCATGGACAGAGATCACATGTGTATAAAAACTTTCAACAATTTTCAATGTTGGTTTTGGGGACGTACCTTGGAGAACACTTTCAACGATGGCTGGCAACCTTCATTGGCCACTAGGCGAGGGCCGACGACCTCCGCCGGCCACTATCTAGGCCGTGGATTGGCGAAGGGAAAGAAGAAAAAGGGAAAAAAAAAAAGGAAAGAGGAAAGAAAATAAAAATTTAAAAATTTAAAAAAATTGTAAAAATTGTTCACCTTAGTGTCGATCATGCCACATAAGACGGCCAATATGCACGTTAATAATTTCCAGCCAAAATTGATTGTAAGACTACATTGGTAAATTATCAAAATGTTTAGAACTAAGTTAGTCAAATCGAAAGGTTTGGGATTGAATTGACATCCATATAATAAATTTAAGACATTTTCAATAAATTTCCCAAAAGCTAGTGCAAAATGCCATAGTTCTTTGCAATTTCCCAACTAGGGTTTCAATAAATTCATAAGTGTTAGGTTTGGGTCAAACAGATCAGTTGGTTCAATTCACAAGGAAAAGATACTCAATCTTTTCTGTATCCTAAAGCATGATTCAGAGTATTTCCAACTCAATGCCCTTCAAGACCTGTTTAGTCAACCCATCAAGTACAATGAGACTTCAAAGTCTTTATGTCATTTATTATTTTGTACGTTAAACCTTTCAACAATCTAATTACAACCTATTTTATATGCCAATGTAGAAAATTTCTATTTGAAACCAAATTGTAAGTTGAGATAGAAAAATCCAATAAAGAGTCTATAGGGTCAATTGTCAAGCAATGTGGGACCATATTTCAACACATCCTCTCACTTGTAAGCCAGATTAGAAGTAACATGTAGAATTTGACTGATGAGGATGGACACACATATGCAAAGGAGATAGCACTAGCTATTAGGTTACATAAATATAAAGAGCATACACAATCCATTGTCAAGCGATGTGGATGATATTTCAACAATTGTTTTTACTACTGTGCCTATCATTTTTTGTACATGCTGGTTGGTAAAGCAATCTCGTAGTCATGCCAAGACTAACGCCATCTGTGGCATATCTTAATGAGTGATGATAACTTAACTTTCACATGTATCGCACGATTTGTGGAGCTTGTACAAAAAACACCCCTTTCAGACTAGGGATTTCATAAATTGCTCTGTAAGGTCAATCTCTATAATAATAACAAAAGAGCGCACACGATGTGCGTGAGAAAAGAGCAAAACTTGAATCATGTAAAGAAGGTACTATATTTATGGATTTGAGTAACTTTAGAGTATAAATTCACATCATTATGAAATGCACAATGTTAATTAAATTCAAATTTTGAATGTGAAAATTATATGGATTGCACGTAAATTACTTTGATATTTTGAATGTGAAGCCTATATGAGTAACTTTAGACTACATGTGATGTTCATTTTCTAAATTAGTTCCAGCTCAAGCTTAGTACTTGTTAGTGTCTCAAGTTTTTCAAGAGTTTAACTTCGCACTAATAATTGTTAGAGACATCAAGGAATTTAAGCTAATTATTAATTTTTAGAATGTCCAACCCAAAACTTAAGTTGTTTTAATGTAAATAAAGAGTGAATAAACTCATGGAATTTGATACATGAGGTGGACACATACATAAAATAAAATCAAGTAGAAGTTGACTATGTTATCAAATTAGAAAGTTAACGTGAAAGCATGGAGAGAGATCACATGTACAAAAATTTTCAATAATTTTCAATGTTGGTTTTAGGGACGTGCCTTGGAGAACATTTCAACAATGGCTGGCAACCTTCATTGGCCACTGGGCAAGGGCCGGCATCGAGGCTATGGATTGGTGGAGGGAAATAACAAAAAGGACAAAGGACAAAGGAAAAAGGAAAAAAAGAAAAAGGAAAGAAAATAAAAGAGAAAAATAAAAAAATTTAAAATTTAAAATAATTGTAAAAAATTGTTCATATTAATATCAATCATGCTACATAAGATGACCAGTGTGAATGTTAACAATTTCCAACCAAAATTGATTGTAAGACTACACTGGTGAATTATTAAAATGTCTAAAACTAAATTGGCCAAATAGAAAGGTTTGGGATTGAATTGGTATCCGTACAACAGATTTAAGACATTTTCAATAAAGTTCCCAAAAGCTATTGCGTAATGCCATAGTTCTTTGCAATTCTCCAACTAGATTTCGATGAATACATATGTGCTAGGTTTGGATCAACGGGATCCGTTGGTTTGATTCACAAGGAAAAGGCACTCAATCTTTTCTATATCCTAAAGCATGATTCGGTATTTCCAACTCAATGCCCTCCAAGATCCATCTTGTCAACCCATCAAGTACAATGAGACTTCAAAGTCTTTATGTGGTTTATTATTTCGTACTTTAAACCTTTCAACAATCTAATTACAACCTATTTTATCTGCCAATGTAGAAAATTTCTATTTGCAACCAAATTGTACTTTGAGATAGAAAATCCAATAAAAAGTCTATAGGGTCAATTGTCAAGCAATGTGGGACCATATTTCAACACATCCTCTCACTTGTAAGCCGGATTGGAAGCAACATGTGGAATTTGACTAATGAGGATGGACACATATATGCAAAGGAGATAGCACTAGCTATTACGTCACATGAATATCAAGAGCATACATGACCCATTGTCAAGCGATGTGGACAATATTCAACAATTATTCTTACTATTGCGCCTATCATTTTTTGTGCATGCCGGTCGGTAAAGCAATCTCATAGTTATGCCAAAAAAAAAAAATCCTTTTCAGACAAGGGATCTCATAAATTGCTCTATGAGGTCAATCTCTATACTAATAACAAAGAGCGCACACCATTTGCATGAAAAAAGAACAAAACTTGAATCATGTAATGAAGGTACTATATTTATGGATTTGAGTAACTTTAGAGTATACATTCACATTATTATCAAATGCACAATGTCAATTAAATTCACATTTTGAATGTGAAGACTATATAGATTGCACGTAGATTACGTTGATATTTTGAATGTGAAGACTATATGAGTAACTTTAGACTATATGTGATGTTCATTTTCTAAATTGGTTCCAACTTAAACTTAGGACTTGCTAGTGTCTCAAGTTTTTCAAGAGTTCAACTTCCTATCAATAATTGTCAGAGACATCAAGGAATTTAAGCTACTTATTAATTTTTAGAATGTCCAACCCAAAACTTAAGTTACTTTAATGTGAATAAAGAGCACACAAACTTGTGGAACTTGATACACGAGGTGGACACATACATAAAATAAAATCAAGTAGAAGTTGACTCTGATATTGTATTAGAAAGTTAACATGAAAGCATGGAGAGAGATCACATTGACAAATTATCAAAATGTTTAGGACTAAATCGGCTAAATCAAAAGGTTTGAGATCGAATTGGCATCAATACAATAGATTTAAGACATTTTTAATAAATTTCTCAAAAGCTAGTGTAGCATTGCCATGGTTGTTCGCATTATCCCAACTTAGGTTTCAATGAATACATAAGTGTTAGATTTGGGTCCAACGGATCTCTTGATTTGATTCAAAAGGAAATTGCACTCAATCTTTTCCATATCCTAAAGCATGATTCGATTTTTCCAAGTCAATGCCCTCCAAGACCCGTTCGATCAAGCCATCAAGTATAGACTCAAAGTCTTTATGTCATTTATTATTTTGTAATTTAAAACCTTTCAACAATCTAATTGCAACCTATTTTATCTGCCAATGTAGAAAATTTCTATTTGCAACCAAATTGTAAGTTGAGATAGAAAGTCCAATAAAGAGTCTATAGGGTAAATTGTCAAGCAATGTGGGACCATATTTCAACACATCCTCTCACTTGCAAGCCATATTAAGAGCAACATGTAGAATTTGATTGATAGGGATGGACACACATATGCAAAGGAGATAGCACTAGTTATTAAGTTACATGAATATAAAGAGCATACACGACCCATTGTCAAGCGATGTGGACGATATTCGTACAATTGTTCTTACTATTGTGCATATCATTTTTTTACATGCCAGTTGGTAAAGCAATCTCATAGTCATGCTAGGACTAACGCCATCTACGGCATATGCTAATGGGTGATGATAACTTGATTTTCACATGTATCGCGCGATTGGTGGAGATTGTGCTAGAAAACCCTTTTCAGACAAGGGACCTCATAAATTGCTCTATGAGGTCAATCTCTGTACTCATAACAAAAGAGCCCACACCATATGCATGGAAAAAGAACAAAACTTGAATAATGTAAAGAAGGCACTATATTTATGGATTTGAGTAACTTTGGAATATAAATTCACATTATTATCAAATGCACAGCGTTAATTAAATTCAAATTTTGATAGTGAAGACCATGTGGATTGCACGTAAATTACTTTGATATTTTCAATTCAAGGTTTTATCGATAATGTAAATTACTTATGACAATACATATAACAAGCATTGTTGTTTATGAAGTTATTGTGCAAAAGTGTATTATTGAAATCTCACAGTGAATTTGCTTCACATATAACAGAGATGAGTTGAGCTACGTGCCATTCAAATATAGTAATTAGACGGGTAATTGCTTGTCCATTGACCACATAACAAAGAGAACATATGCTCCGCAATTAGCACCATGGAGGCGAAGTTCCTCTAATATTGAACGATTGAAAGACATTCTCTCTCTCTCTCTCTCTCTCTCTCTCTCTCTCTCTCTCTCTCTCTCTCTCTCTCTCTCTCTCTCTCTCTCTCTCTCTCTCTCTCTCTCTCTCTCTCTCTCTCTCTCTCTCTCTCTCTCTCTCTCTATCTATATATATATATATCCACTGTTTTGACCTTGACGTTCAAATTGAAAGGGCCCGAAGTTCTCACTGTTATATATCGCGAAAATTTGTGACAAGGTAAGGAGGTTCAAGTGGAATGGATTTGGTGAAGGTGATGAGTCAACTCTAGAACATGCCTGTGACACATGCCAAATCGATTCGATATGAAAAGTTTTCTCCCGTGGACGAAGATGGCGCTCTTCTAAAAACTTGTATGGTTTTTGCTTCTTAAAAAGAGGAACAGCCCTAGCCTTTTAGGCCCTGTTTGGTAACCATCCAAACAATGTCAAATTCTGATTTTTTGTTCCTAGAATCAGTTTGAGCCCAGAATCACGTTTGATAAAATTTTTGTTTCCGGGAACATATTGGGAGTGAAATCAAGGAAAAAAAAATATTGATTCTTATTCCGGGAACAAATTTGAGAATCAAAACCAACAACTCTTCTTCTTCCCTTCGGCCATCTCGCGATTGCCGACCACCACCGTCGTTCGCCGCCGCCGTCCACCGATCCGGCGAGCTCACCAAGCTAGAGCGAGGTCCGGTGAGCTTGTCGGAAGCAAGCCCGGCCACCGGCGAGGCTTGGCCTCCCAGATCCGGTGAGGCCAAGCCTCGCCGATGGCCAAGCGGGCCTCACCAATGGCTAAGCGGGCCTCAACCAGCCTTGACGAGGCTCGCCTAGCCACCGGCGAGGCTCGGCCTCGACAGATTTGGCAAGGCCGAGCCTCAACGAGGCTAGGCAAGTCTCGTGACACCCAGCCCCGCCGGTGGCCAGGCGAGGCTCGCCTAGCGCTAGCAAGGTCGGCCTGGCCCCCGGCGAGGCTCGGCCTCGCCCGGCCCTAGCGAGGCCGGCACGGCCACCGGTGAGGCTAGGCGAGCCTCGCCCACCTGCCGGCGAGGCTCAACTAACAAGGGCCTACCCCATCGAGGGCCGACGAGCTCACTCGGCGACACTCCGGTGAGGTCACCGGCCCTCGTCTAGCCGATCGCCGGTCCGGAGATCGGCCACAAGAAGAAGAAGAAGAATAGGAGAAAAAGGAAAAATGAAAAGAAAAAAAAGGAAAAAAGGAAAAAAAGTTAAAATTTTACTTAAAAATTAAAAGAAATTGATTTGGAACGGAATTAATAAACATGGTACCAAACACAATTCTATTTCAGAATAAAAAATTTTGGACATTTATCAAACTACTTAAAATGCTTAGAATCAGTTCCCCGGAATAGAATAAAAAAGAATCATTTCTAATAAGAATCTACTCCCGGGAACAAAATCGTTACCAAACGCGTCCTTACTAGGTCTTGGTCTGCATCTACCAATAAGTGGGTGACTTACTTGAGACCAAGCTTTTTACTCCTGGTCGAAAAAGATGAGAGCCACTAGCTTCACCATGGTTCGTGACTTACCAACCCCAACAGGGTCTACGGTACTATTGGAGTCCATGTGCAGTACTAGCTAACAGATCTTGAAGGACAATAGGTCTAGCTTCTCTATGAAAAATTTAAAAATGACTGTTGTGAAGCATGATTGATTTTTGTAAGTCCAGATGAATGTACCTAACAGGAACTAGAGGACAACGATGACTAACATATCATCCAAATCATAATGAGGGACACGATTCACAAGATATATAATTTTATTTTTCAAAATATGTGAAATTGTACTTGTATTATAATTTACTTTAATTGGATGAGTGGTTTTCATTAATTTCCATCAATGGTCATTAGGAAATTTTTGAAATTTCTTTTAAGAAACTTGGATTGTGCCCAGCATGACCTAGTGCCCAGCCCTACTGGTGTGTGGATTTCTATCTCGCCTAATTCTCTCTTTTCATTGATGATATTGGAAGCACAAGTCTTCAACCAGATGTATAAAGGCTTAAGCAAAATTTAGGATCGCCAACAGTACGATAGTTCTAAGCGAGAATGTTCATGTTCTTAAAATTAGCCATACGAGGTTTTCGATCATGGACCTAACCAAATCATGTTCACCATGAATTTTTAAATTTATAATAAAATTATTAGTTGTACGGTGTACATGCTTTATTGTATTTTCAATGAAAGATAGCTGTGAACTTCACGATGGAAGTGCGATATGTGTCATAGACTTGACTTTAATAAAAGCTGGAGATGTTAATGTAAAAATCAAGCAAATCATTTTTTAATTAAGTGGTTAGGAGCATCATAAGAATTGACTAAGGAGACTTACTTGTAGACTTCAACATATATTGAAAATTCAGCTAATGCATCGGACATTCTTTATAATGAGTGCGTTTTATGTTGTTTCCTTGGTGTAAACCCTAGAAAGAATGCTCTTGAAAGTGGATATGCCTCCGAAATTTTGCTATATCAAAGCAATGATTTAAAATCAATTTTGCAATAACAAGCACACAAGCATTCCTTCCTCCTCCATTAGTCCTAATAGCGTAGTCCATTTAAATAATAAAGTTCAAAACATAATCTATAGTTTCATCACATCTATTAATGATAATGTAATTTTCACGATAATAGTCATACATAAATCCTGTCTATTTCAATGATAATGTAAAAACTATCTTGTTTTGTTGGCTCATTTATTCAGTTCTTTGTAGAAGAAAATGATTCCAACTTCACTGATTTTTGTTTTTGCATATCTGCTCCAAGCCTATGTTAGTAAATAAAACTCATACCTTTGCTTATAAAACACATATGGATGTAATTAAAAGTGAAAATTTCAAATAAGGGCTTATAAATTTAGCTGTTTTGTCAAAAGAGGGTCTAAAGAGACATTCTCTCAAATAAGGGCATGAAGTGGCCAACTTAGTCTCAAATAAGTGCATGAGCTTACCGGCAAGCCAAATCTTCACTGGCCAGCTGTTGGAGCAGGTGAAATTTTGTCTAAAATTCTCTACTTGACCCAAATCGACGCAAGAAAATATGCATAACGCAAGTAATAGCTGGTGTCACAACAATAGTTGCCATGAAGGTGAAATTCCTCAAATATTAGAAATATATTGTGCCCTTTTTTGGACATTTTTGGATCTAAGATTCAAGTTGGAGGGCTCAAAACTTTCCTTGTTCAATATCATGAAGATTTGGGAATGGGTGAGGAGGTCCAAGTGGAACAGATGTTGGCAATGGCGATGAGTAGCCATTGAAATATGTATACTGCACATACTAGTCAATTTCATGCGACAAGTTTTTCCCCACAGACGGAGATGGCACGCACCCTCATTGACTAGTGCCTAGAAACCTATATGGTCGTTGCTTTGTAGGAATAAGAGCACCCCATAGGTTTTTGTTAGGTCTTGGTAAAGATCTACAAATTCATTGATAGAGTTGGTGAAGAAAACTTCAAGGTACTCAAATGATGGAAGGGAAGAGCCACCAATTTTCCGATTTTTTCCACCATGACTCTTGAATTACTAATCCCATCAGTGTCTATGGTATCATTGGAGTCCAAGTTTGGTACTAGCCAATGGATCTTTGAAGACAATAGTTCCAGCTTATCTATGAAAAATTTAGGAGTGGATGTGGTAAGGTGTGACAACTAGAGGAATCCACCCAACATGAACAAGAAGACAATGACAACACTGTACAATCCGGAGAACAATGAGGGACACAGTACTTGTGACACCCCGAAATTTCAGTCCTATTTTCAATTTAATAAATCGGGCATTTCATCGACATGCCTATGTGCTATTCTTTGAGCTGATCACTCATGAGATAACTAGATTATCTGGGAAAGTCATTAAAGAATTTTAATGCAATAGACTTGAGAATTCGACCAGGAATTGACAACTCGACCGTGCTCATCTACAAAGATCATTACGGCACAATTAAAATTGATAAGAGATCAAAGATAGGTCGTTTCGACTGAGATAGGAGATCAAAGTGTGGGTGATGCCACCAGATCGCCAAATTCTCGTCGATCGGCACTTGGCCGATTTTTCTGTCTTTTTGATACCCTGTGTCCGTATTTAAAGCCTCAAGATTTTCACGACAATCGATGGTCACCAATGCATCGAAGAGGTACATTGTGACTTGAAACAAATTGATCACAGATCAATTGTACCAAAAATTTCTAAAAGCTACCCATTAGGCTAGGTCATGCTAAAATCGCGCCAGATTGAAATTAACCGTGAATTTGAATCCGATTTCAGAAATTGAAAGTTCTGCCATATCATGAGTTATTTTAAAAATGTTGACTCATCCTCCGAAAGTTTTTCTGCAAACTAAGATTTTCGGCGAAAAGGCAAAATAAGGCCGTTTTTGTCTGGAAAATTCAAGGGACCGTTTTTTATCGCATTTTTGGGATGCAAGTTGGTACTATTGGTGAAGAAAAATGTCAATTTGATCGTGGATGCCTTGGTTGGATTTTTGGTCGACAAATTGAGCTTAATTGGGTGGGAATCGAAGGGGAATTTAAGGGAATTGTTGTGTATTTGTACATAATTCGTAGCCTTTGGTCCCTCAACATTTTGGACCTCTTCCAAGACATCCCAAGGAAGCTTTGGCTGCTGCAAGTGTGCTAAGTAAGCCAACAAACCTATGGGACCTCTTCTAGGGGACAATAGGATAGAGTTGAAGCAAGGTGGCCCCCTCCATGAGCTACCGTCTCCTTCCTTCATCCCCTTGGTCGACTCCTCCATTTTTCCAGACTAGTGAAGCTCCAAAAGACTAGAGAAAAACCGTAGCCTCCTCCCCTTGCCCGTCGCACGCTTGTCCGACCTCCGCTAGCTCCGTTGCATCATCGTCGCGCCCTACACACCAACCGCTTGTCCCAGGCCCCGCGCCATCCAACAACTGCTTGCTGTCCACCAGGCCATCGTCGGAGCCTCCACCATCACCGTACGTTGCCGTCTAGCTGTTGGAAGTCCTGCTATTGTAGCCACTGCCCGTTCCTCACTATTTCGGCCACAACCAATCGTTGGTTCCAACTAGTTTGGCCAAGAACATAAGCTGAATCCAGCAAGGGTTTTGGACCTTTGAGGCCCATTTCCGACCCTCTCTCGGCCCCGCTTGGTTCCCCCGCTTTGGAGTTTATGGCCCACCTCCATGTCCCCGTCAAAGTGATTTCACCGGAACGCTAATTTAGTGAGTTTACTCACTAATCTTCACTTAGGGAGTTAATTATGCTTAAGGATTGATTAGTTTGGACTAAGTATGGTTTAAGTGGTTAGTTAGAACGGATTAGCAATTTAATCGTTCAATATTGTATGTTAGGTAGTTAGAGTAGTGCAATTACCAAGTAGATAAGTCGTAGTATTTATTTAGATCGATTCAGAATTTTTTCGGGCTGTTTCGTATTTAATTAGGCTTTTCCGGCCTAAGTTGCATTTATTGGTATTTTTTTAATTTTGGTAATTATTTAATTAATTATTATTTTCCGAAAATTAGGCCGGGATAGCCGGTGACCGAAATTCTGTACTGATCACAATGGTGTGGTTGGTGTATTTATCTGGATGATCATTTGTGCAATTTAAGTGTTGATTGTAATTTTTGGTATTTATCTCAAAATTTAATAATTTCAATATTTTATTAGAAAAGTACCGGGTGTCGGTTTATAACGCCAAAAGTATGCTTGGGGACTATTAGAATTAGTTGGATTTTCAAAAAGAAAAAATATTGTATTTTGGCTAAGGCCGACCATGTACCCACACACGATTATTTTATCAAGTTTGATAAAAGTGGTGAAATTGGTGGTTGGTTAGAATGGTATACTATATTAGCCTGATAGCTTCGATATATTAGCTTAGAGTGAGCAGTATACCCTAAGTTTCGCACAGCTTCGGTGAACATTAAGTATCGCACAGCTTTCATTAGCAGTAAGTATCACACAGCTTTGGTGAGCATTATAGATATATAGCAGCTCCAGTGAGCGTTATCATATGTATCTATTATCAACTTTTGGCGAGCTATACTATCTATCTTCAACTTAGGGTGAGTAATCCTTGATGTAATCGGACTTTATAAATAGTATTAAAAGAGTTGACTGAGAGATGGTCTTGATGATATGGAGTTGAGTGAGTCGACTGATTGATGTTGATCTAAATTGAAATGATTGATTGAATATACAAATTATACTGACTTGTAGAAAGGAACTGAGGTAAGGGTAAGTCCTCTGACTTATGCTTGTGCTTTGGTAACCCTTATGGCGTATTTCTTTCTTAGTCGAAGTTTAGGAGGCGAACTTGCTGAGACGTCGTCTCACCTCGTTATGGGATAACATTTACAGGTGCTTAGATGGCAGTGCCTCCCAAGCGTTTTGGACAGCTGAAGAAGGTCACGGAGCAGGTATCTTATATTCCGCTTCATGGGAACCCAAGGGGATGGGTTTATGAGCTCATAAGGTCCGTGGTTTGGGTTGATGAGGCTCTACCCCATAAGGTACCCCATCAATACAGATCATGGTACCGTCGTGACGGAATGGATAGAGAGAAGGTCCCATATCGAAGTCTGAGGTCCCTATGTCGATGCTGGAGGTTTCTTTTGGAAAAGGCATGACTAACCCTCCAAGTGGTTCAGTAGTGGACCCGTATCTATCGGATTTAGGGTCCACGGTGTATTCTGAGGAAGAGTCGAATGCTTGAAGATCTATAGCACTCTACCCCACCTTTTTTGCAGACCTTGTATATAGTCGGCTAATATTGTATATGACAAAGTTTGATATGTGTATATAAGTGTGATGTGGTTTTCGAAAATTGTGACCCTACTTTTCTATCACATCTTGTTGTTGTCTGGAAATTTATTTATTCGCTTCCGCATGCGCATTAAAATGAATGGGTCGGCGATGTGTCTTAGGACATCACTATTTAATCGACCACTCAGGGATGGGCACGCGCTCGGAGGATCGGGGCGTGACATCCCCGTTTAGTGGTATCAGAGCAAGGTTAGTAATTGGAGTGATAAGGTGCGATAAGTTATGGGATAGTTAGTAGGAAATGCCTTTATTTCATGTTGGTGCATGTTTGTGATAGTTGATTGGTAAAATTATTTGTTTGTGTGGATCGCTCAGCTTCTAATTTGGTGTGGAATTGGAAAGTAGGTTTCAGTAGAAAACTTACAGAATAAGTGATCAGGAGCAAAGGACTCCTAGGAAGAGGACCATCGGGCCTGTTACTGGGGGGAGGATGTCGACGAGGGTCGGTACCTGAGGAGTCTGTGGTCGAGCACTAGCTCAAGCTAGCATTAGTGGAGTAGCACCATCTCCTGTTGGTGCTGGGGTAGTAGCCCCTGGTGATCCTAGGTTCGAAGGGATCATGTAGGCATTTGAAGCGATGAGAGATCTGATGGGGCAACAGGCCTAGAACCAAGCCGCCGCCACTACCGCCGCCGCTCAAGCTGCCCTATTGTTGCCATTGCCACCGCTGCTGTTGCTGCACCTGCCGAAGTTCCAGCTAGGAACTTAGTTGTGGAGAGGGAGAGATCGATTCACAAGTTAGTGGAGTAGTTCTTGAAGCTGAACCCGCCGAGGTTCACTAGTACTGTTGACCCCGAGATTGCCTTGCTGTGGATTCAAGACCTGGAAAAGGCTCTTGCACTTCTGAGGTGCAATGAAGAGGAAAGAGTTGTCCTGACAGTATATCAATTGCAGGGTAACACGAATACCTGGTGGAGGGCCGCCAGAGATATAGTATTCCCGAGAGGAGTAATCCTGGTGTGGGATGCTTTCCTCAGAGCCTTCAAAAAAGTACTTTTCGGGTAGCACCCGAGAATAGAAGATGAAGGAATTTCAGCGTCTCCGCCAAGGGATGACGATTGTTGACCAGTACAAGGTCAAGTTTGCAGAGCTTTCTCAGTATGCTCCGAAGTTGATAGAACATCCAGAAGATAAAGTTCGAAGATTCAGGAATGGCCTTCGACTAGAGCTAAAACAACCACTAGTACCATTGGATCTGAAGGATTATCGCGAAGTTTACAACCGAGCCCAGCTGCTAGAAAGAAGTCTGAACAAACAAGCTGCCTCGTCTGGATCGAGGTTTAATTCAAATAGAGATGGGAACCAACATGGGAAGAGGCCCATAATCGGAGGAAAGTTCCATATTCCGGCCAATAGGAAGGGTGGAATTGGAAAGTCAATGCCAAACCAAAATGGTATGTACCGTTTTTGTGGAAGGTGACACGGTTCGGCTCCGTGCCCTCGGAGGATGGGCGCTTGCTTTGAATGTGGCCAGCAGTGTCACATAGCCAGAGATTGTCCTAGAAGACCGAAGGGGCAATAGCAGTTACCGCTGCAGCCATAGATGGGTTAGATTAGAGGGTACACGCTCAAGAACACATCGAAGAGTGGACAGAATAGACCCCCAGCTCAACAAACATTGTATGCCATCATAAGAGGTTAGGCAAAGGATGCACCTTATGTGATTACAGGTACGGTTTCACTGAATGACCATGATACTTATGCTTTATTCGACCCTAGCACGACTCATTCTTTTATTGCCGAGCAATATGTTAAGTTGATAGGATTAAGTCTTGAGTTGTTGGAGTCAGTGATTAGCATATTTACACCGTTGAAGGATAGGGTATTGTTTACATTGGGTTGTTCTGATTGCAAGTTAGTGATTGGTGAGCAAGAGGGGAAGATAGACTTGTTAGTTCTAGCCATGTATGACTTTGATTTGATAATTGGCATGGACTGGCTCACCAAGCAACGAGCTAAAATGGACTGTTATCGTAAAGTGATTCAATTTGACCGGTTAGGGAGTGGAAGTTTCGAGTTTGTTGGCAATCGAGGAGGACCCTCGATTACCTTGATCTCATCACTTGAGGCAACCCGTTTGTTAGACGAGGTTGTCAAGGTTACCTAACAACTCTAGTGGATACGATAGTTGATGAGACGAAGATAGAAGATATCTCGGTGATGCAAGAATTTCCAGATGTATTCCTAAAGGAATTGCCAGGCCTACAACCAAAGAGAGAGATCGAATTTGTGATTGAATTAGCACTCGGGATAGAGACAATCTCTAACACTCCTTACTGGATGTCGTTATCTGAGTTGAAGGAATTGAAGGTGTAGATGCAAGAATTGTTGGACAAATGATTTATACATCCTAGTACATCACCTTGGGGAGCACCAGTTCTATTCATGAAGAAGAAAGATGGTTCGTTGCGTCTGTGCATCGACTATCATCAACTCAATCAGGTGATTATCAAGAATAAGTATCAACTCTCGAGGATCGACGACTTGTTTGACCAGTTACAAGGAGCGTTAATATTCTCCAAAATCAACTTAAGGACAGGACATTATCAGTTGAGGATTAGAAAGGAGGACATTCCAAAGTCAGCGTTTCGTACTTGATACGACCATTATGAATTCACTGTAATGCCATTCGGTTTGACGAATGCTTCAGCTGCTTTTGTAGATTTGATGAACCGAGTGTTCAAAGAATATTTGGATCAATTCATGATCGTGTTCATCGATGATATATTCGAGAAGTGCTGAGGAGCATGAGAGTCATCTGAGAATGGTACTGCAGACTCTGAGGATTCATCAGCTGTATGCTAAGTTTAGCAAGTGTGAGTTTTGGTTGACTCATGTAGCATTCCTAGGTCACGTGATTTCAGGTGAAGGAATCTCCATGGACCAAGCCAAGACTGAAGCAGTGATCAACTGGCCAAGATTGACTACAGTGATAGAGATAAGAAGTTTTATGGGTTTGGCAGGTTGTTACAGAAGGTTCGTTGAAGGATTTTCCGCTTTGGGCGTCGCTGTTGACTCGACTCTTGAAGAAAGAAGTGAAGTTTGTCTAGATAGACAAGTGCAAGTGTAGTTTTCAAGAGCTTAAGCAGAAGCTGACTACCGCACCTGTGCTGACCATTCCATCTAATCCTGGAGGATACGAGATTCATAGTGATGTGTCGTTGAAAGAACTGGGTTGCATGTTGATGCAACATGGTAGGGTTGTTGCATACGCCTCCTGCTAGTTGAGACCTCATGAGCAAAATTACCCGACGCATGACTTAGAACTCACAGCAATCATTTTCGCTCTGATGATTTCTAGACATTATTTGTGCGGAGAAAGATTCCAGATCTTCACTGACCATCGAAGTCTCAAGTATCTATTCTCTCAGAATGAGTTGAATATGAGACAACGTCGATTGATGGAACTTTTAAAGGACTATGATTGTGATATTCTATACCATCCTGAAAAAGCGAATAAGGTCGCCAACACTTTGAGTTGGAAGTCTTCAGTTGCGTAAATGATGGTTAAATAGTGGGTTTTACTCGAAAGAGCACGAGATTCGATTTTCAAGTTTGAGGTAAGCCACCTTTCAAACCTTATGGCCACCCTCAGAATTGAGCCAGATGTGCAGATCAAGATCAAATTACTTCAATCGACAGACCCAAATGTTCATAAGATTCTACAAGAGGATACTGATAAAAGGAAGGCTGACTTTCAGATTTTTAAGGATGGAACGCTGAGCTTTCGAGGATGATTGTGTGTACCTATCGATGCAGAACTTAAATAGGAGATCTTATTAGAAACTCATTGTAGCAGTTACAGCATTCATCTTAGCAGTACGAAGATGTATTAAAATCTGCGTCAAAACTATTAATGGTCTGGTATGAAGGTAGATATCGCCAAACATGTCGCCAAGTGTCTAACATGTCAGCAAGTGAAGGCACAACATTGTAAACCGGGAGGACTTCTGCAATTTCTCGAGATCCCAGAGTGGAAATAGGAGCACATCATAATGGACTTTGTGATAGGTTTACCAAGGAGTCAGAGAGATAATGATTCAATTTGGGTGGTGGTCGACAAACTGACAAAGTCAGCTCACTTCATCATAGTACGAAAGGACCTTGATTTGGATAGGCATACAGAGTTGTATGTGCGTCAGATTGTTCGTCTGCATGGGCTGCCGGTGACAATTACTTTAGATCGAGACCTGAGGTTCACAGCTGCTTTTTGGAAGAGCTTATAGGCTGCCTTAGGAACCAAGTTGCAGTATAGTACATCATATCATCTTCAGACAGATGGCCAGTCTGAGAGGACGATTCAGACCCTCGAAGACATGCTGCGAGCTTGCGTGCTGGATTTCAAGGGAAGTTGGGAGGAACAACTTCATCTTGTCGAATTTGCCTTCAACAATAACTATTAGCAGAGTATTTAGATGGCTCCTTTCGAAGCATTGTATGGTAGAGCATGTAGAACGCCAATGTGTTGGGATGAAGTCAGGAAAAGAAAGATCACAAACCCAGAGTTGGTTTAGCAGTCAGTGGATGTAGTTGCATTCATCATAGGCAGATTAAAGACCGCTGAGAGTCGCTAGAAAAGCTACGCAGATAAGCGTTGGAGACCATTGGAATTCTAAATTGGTGATCACATTTTTCTAAAGGTGTCACCAATGAAGAGTACTTCGCACTTTGGCAAGAAGGGAAAACTGAGTCCGAGGTACGTAGGTCCCTTTAAGATTCTAGAGAGAATTGGGATCCTAGTATATTATCTTGCATTACCGCCGAAACTAGCGCAAGTGCACAACGTCTTTCACATGTCGATGTTGAGGAAGTATGAGTCTGACCCGACTCACGTGCTTAACTTTGAAGAATTGGACGTGGATGACAGAGTGTCGTATGTGGAAAGCCCGGTTCGGATTGTGGATCAGAAAGGATAGGTTATGCGTACCAAGACCATCCCGTTAGTCAAAGTGGTCTGGCAACACCACAGCACTAAAGGAGCAACCTAGGAGAGCGAAGAGTCGATAAGACGATTGTACCCCCACCTTTTTATTTAAAGAATTGTAATGGTTTAAATTTCGATGATGAAAGTTTTATAAAAGGGGAAGAGTTGCAACATCCCGAAATTTTAGTTATGTTTTCAATTTAATAAATTGGGCCTTTCATCAACATACCTATAGTGCTATTCTTTGAGCTGATCACTCATTAGATAACTAGGCTATCTGGAAAAGCCATTAAAGAATTTTAATACAATAGACTTGAAAATTCGACCAGAAATCAACTACTCGACCTTGCTCATCTATAGAGATCATTACAGTACAGTTAAAAATTGATAAAAAAATCAGAGATAGGTCGTTTCGACTAAGATAGATGATTAAAGTATTGGGTGATGCCACCAGATCACAAAATTATTGTCGATCGGCATTATGCTGATTTTTCTATTTTTTTGGTACCTTGTGTCCGTATTTGAAGTCTCGAGATTTTCATGACAACCAATGGTCTCCAATACGTCGAAGAGGAATATTGTGACTCGAAACAAATCGATCTCGGGTCAATTGCACCAAAAATTTCTAAAAGTTACCTGATATGATAGGTCACGCTAAAATCGCGCTAGATTGAAATTAACTGCGAATTTGAATCCGATTTCAAAAATTAAAAATCATGTCATGTCACGAGTCATTTTAGGAACGTTGACTCATCCTCCGAAGATTTTTCTGCAAACTGAGATTTTCGGCGAAAAGACAAAATATGGCTGTTTTTGTCCAGAAAATTCAGGGGACCGTTTTTTATGGCATTTTTGGGATGCAAGTTAGTTTTATTGGCGAGGAAAAATGTCAATTTGATCATGGATGCCTTGGTTGGATTTTTGGTTGACAAATTAAGCTTAATTGGGTGGGAATCGAAGGGGAATTTAAGGGAATTGTTGTGTATTTGTACAAAATTCGTAGCCCTTGGTCCCTCAACATTTTGGACCTCTTCTAAGACTTCCCAAGGAAGCTTTAGCTGCTACAAGTGTACTAAAGAAGCCAGCAAACCTGTGGGACCTCTTCTAAGGGACAATAGGATAAAGTTGAAGCAAGGTGGCCCCCTCCATAAGTTGTCGTCTCCTTCCTTCTTCCCCTTGGTTGACTTCTCCATTTGTCCATACCAGTGAAGCTCTAAAAGACTAGAGAAAAACTGCAGACCTTCCTCGTTGCGCGCTGCACGCCAGCCACTTGTCCTGCATCCCGCGCCGTCCAATAGCTACTCGCCGTCCACTAGGCCATCATCGAAGCCTCCACCACCGTCGTACGTCACTGTCTAGCCGCCTGAAGCCCCGCCGCTAGAGCCACTACAGCCGCTGCTCGTTCCTTGCTGTTTCGGCCACAACCAGCCGTTGGTTCCAGCTAGTTCAGCCAAGAACAAAAGCTGAATCCAACAAGGGTTTTAGACCTTCGAGGCCCATTTACAAGCCTCTCCCGGCCTCACTTGGTGCCCCTGCTTTGGAGTTTGTGGCTTGCCTCTTCGTCCCCGTCGAAGTGAACTCACCAGAACGCTAATCCAATGAGTTTACTCACTAATCTCCACTTAGGGAGTTAATTATACTTAAAGGTTGACAAGTATGTTTTAGGTGGTTAGTTAGAATGGATTAGCAATTTAATCGTTCGATATTGCATGTTAGGTGGTTAGAGTAGTACAATTAGTAAGTAGATAAGTTGTAGTATTTATTTAGATAGGTTTGGAATTTTTCCGGGCCCGTTTCGGTATTTAATTAGACTTTTCTAGCCTAAGTTACATTTATTGGTATTTATTAATTAATTTTGGTAATTATTTAATTAATTATTATTTTTCGGAAATTAGAGCGGGATAGCCGGTAATCGAATTCTGTGTTGATCGCAATGGTGTGGTTGGTTTATTTATCTGAATGATAATTTGTGCAATTTGTGTGTTGATTATAATTTTTGGTATTTATCCCAAAATTTAATAATTTCAATATTTAATTAGAAAAGTACCGGGCGTCGGTTTACAATGCCAAAAATGTGTTTGTGGACTATTGGAATTAATGGGATTGTTAAAATGGAAAATATTGTATTTTGGCTAAGGCCGGCCGTGTACCTATACACAATTATTTTATCGGGTATGATAAATGTGGTGAAATTGGTGGTTGGTTAGAATGGTATCGCACAGCTTTGGTAAGCATTATAGATGTATAACTCTATATATATATATATATATATTATCAGCTTTTGGCGAGCTATACTATCTATCTTCAGTTTAGGATGAGCAGTGCTTGATGTGATCGGACTTTATAGATAGTATTGAAAGGGTTGACCGAGAGATTGTCTTAATGATATGGAGTCGAGTGAGCCAACTGATCGATGTTGATCTGATTTGAAATGACTGATTGAATATATAAATTGTACTGACTTGTAGGAAGGAACTGAGGCAAAGGTAAGTTCTTTAACTTGTGCTTGTACTTAAGCAGCCCTTAGGGCGTATTTCCTTCATAGTCAAATTTAGGGGGCGAACTTGCTGAGATGTCGTTTCATCCCGTTGTGAGATAACATTTATAGGTCCTTAGATAGCAGTGCCTCTCGAGCGTTTTGGACAGCCAAAGAAAGTCACGGAGCAAGTATCTTATATTCCGCTTCATGGGAATCCAAGGGGATGGGTCTATGAGCTCATAAGGTTCGTAGTCTCGGTTGATGAGGCTTTACCCCATAAAGTACCCCATCAATACAGATCATGGTACCGTCATGAGTGGAATGGATAGAGAGAATGTCTCATATTGGAGTATGAGGTCACTATGTCGGTGCTAGAGGTTGTTTTTGAAAAAGGCACGACTAACCCTCCAGGTGGTTCAATGGTAGACCCGTATCTGTCGGATCCAGGTTCCCCAGTGTATTTTGAGGAAGCCTCGAATGCTTGAAGATCTATAGCACTCTACCCCCCCCCCCTTTTTGCAAACCTTATATATAGTCAGCTAATATTGTATATGACATAGTTCGATATGTATATATAAGTGTGATGTGGTTTTCGAAAATTGTGGCCATACTTTTCTTTCTTACCTTATTGTTGTCTGAGGATTTATTTATTCACTTCCACATACTTATTAAAATGAATGGGTCGGTGACGCGTCCTGAGACGTCGCTATTTAATCGACCACTGAGGGATGGGCATACGCTCGGAGGATCGGAGCGTGACAATACTAAAGACATCGAATTTATTAGACATTCTCTTTTGGTGTAATTTGTGCGTAATTGTTGTTAGAGATGTGTAATTTTCTTTTCAAATTATGTGAAACTGTACTTGCATTTCAATTTGGTTTTATTAAATGGGTGTTTTCATTAATTTTCCTTAATTAATTTTAATTTTTTGAATATTTGAGAAAAAGATCTCAAGAGATTCTTTTCTCATTCCATTCCGGTGGATGGACCACTAATCAATGGTGAAAATTAAAAAATGCCTAGTTTCCAATCGAAATATGGTTAGGGCCCTTATGTGTCTTGAATTTATCCTCAATGCAGTTAATATAAATTTCGTAGAACCACTAAAGGTACAAAAGAAACAAGAACGGGGGATCCCTTAACTATAAAAGGGATCAATAAAACGTATCACACTGGCCGTTTTCTATTTGTTTTGATTTTTCACATGATTGATAAGGTCCTTTTGAAATTAAAGAACATTGAAAAGGCTTAGACTCAGTTTGTCTCATTTTGTGGTTTTTCTTTTTCATTGAATAATTATAATTTAACTTTTTGAAAAACCTGACCTGGGCTCAAAGCGCGGGCCGACATGATGTAGTGCCCAGCCCTACTAGTGTGTGGATTTTTATCTCCCCCATTACTCACTATTCATTAGCGATTCGCAAGTTGTAAGTGCAAGTCTTTAACCACATATATAAAAATTTATGCAAAATATAGGATCGCCCGACACAATGATGGCGTTTAAGTGAGGATGTTCATGTCGGTAAAATAAGCCACGCGTGTGTTTCGATGATTCACCCGAATCAAATCATATGTACATTGAATTTTTAATTATTAGTTGTACCTAGTAACATATGTTTGTTTTCAATGTAAGTGAGCCGTGAACTTCATGACGGAGGAAGTGCAATATTTGTGTCATGGACTTGCGTAAAAGACCGGAGATATAAACGCGATGACCACGCACGCAAATCATTGATTAATGAAACAGTTAGGAGTGTTATAAGAATTGATTAGGGAGACTTTCCTTTAGACTTCAATGTATTTTAGCGGGATAAAAGCCAATATGTATGATTTTTTTTTTCTAACAATCATGTTTCACGTCGTTTCCTTGGTACAAACCCTAGTCAGGATGGAAGCTCTTGGAAATGGATAGGCCTCTGAAATTTCCTTATATCAATTCACTAATTCAAAGTCATTTTTACTATTACAAACACCCAAACATTCCTTATTCCTTTGACATCAGTTCTTATAACCATAGACCATTCAAATAATATAATTTACAGTTCACACCATAATCTATAGTTTCATCACATCTGATAATGGCAATACAGTTTTCACGATAATAGTCATACGTAAATAATAACTCTATGAAAATCATAAATAATGCCTTTATTTCTGTAAATCCTATCTATTAAAATTATAACATAAAAACTATCTTGGTGGGCTGGCTTTTTTTTTTTTTTTTTTTTTTTGGTAACCCAGGGAACCTCCGGTCGCCGCTTCGCGGCGGAAGTAAACCCTAGGGTGGGTAGGCCTCCCACCGCTAGTCCATCCACAGTTAAGACGCGCATTTTGCATTGAAGTTGGTGGGCTGGCTTATTTATTTAGTACATTGTGGAAAAAAATGACTTCAACTTATCTATTTTTAATTGGGTTAATACCCTAAAAATCCCCAAACTGGTACACTTGTAACAAAGTTACCTAAAATAATTTTTTTGACCACCAAAAACCCCAAACCGGTATATATTTGACAAATTTACTCCAAACCGGTACACTTGTAACAAATTTACCCTATGTTAGTTTTCGTTAAATTTTACTGTCAAGTTATTAATTTAAATGACACGTGGCAGTTAATTGGTATATCAATTTGAGATTTTACACTCCGTTTATCACAGTTTACAATTTTTGTGATTTTTTTGTGGTATTAATTCAATTTAGCGAAGGATATATTTATCACAAATTTACTAGTTCATGGGGTTTTTGTGGTCAAATAAATTAGTTTGAGATAAATTTGTCATAAATGTACCAGTTTATGGTTTTTTATGGTCAGTCGGGGTAAATTTGTTACGGGTGTACTAGTTTGGGGTTTTTCATGGTAAAAAAAATAGTTTGTGGTAAATTTATCACAAGTGTACTAGTTTTGGGTTTTTCAGGATATTAAATTTTTTTAATTAGGATAAGTGCACTGGAAATCTTAAAACTTATCACGAAAATATAATTAAATTTTTAAATTTTCAAATAATACAATCAAATCATAAAACTTGTTACATTGAGCAAAGAAGCCTTTCTGTTAACTCTATTCGATTCGAGACCTCACCTTGCCACGCGATGACCCCAAGCACGTTTGCTTCTTCTAGAGTCACCACGACCAGCCCTTCCTTGGGCTAGTTCTATTTTTGGCGCCCAACATTGCGGAGCTCTCGGCTAGTTCGCTTGTTGCACACCTCAGGTAAGCCACCGCTTCAGTTTATTTCAACTTTTGGTGCGGAAATCCCGGAAGCTTATGACTTGAGTTATATCGAGGAAGCTTCCTGATTTCCTAATAACATGTTTAGTTTCTTGATTGGAAATTTTCGCTAAAATTAATGTAGATTTGTCATACAAAAGGGCGATTGCTGACCTAAATATAATTTTAACGATTTCAAAACTCACTCAAATATGTTAATGATTTTTTGGAATAATATTTGTTATATTTAAGTATTTCTGAAGGATTTCGAAATGGTATAAAGTTATAAACTATAAACATTGTCCCTGCCTCGAAGACAATACTGCGTACCCGGCCACGTAATGGTTGGACACCTGACCATTCAAGTGCCCAAACGCCTTAAACAATGAGGAAGAACGCTTCGTACACTTCCTAAAAACTCTTGTACCCACTTAGCAATCAAAAAATTTTGAGAGATTGAACTTGGGAGAGATATATTCTATAAGAGAGTGCACCCTATTTGGAAAAGAGAGTTGGTTCCGTTATAAACCCTCTTTGCATGTAACTTCAAGTATAGTTGATTAGGCATAACTCTTGTATGGTCTTAGGGAGTGAAGTAGGCATTAATTTTTAGCTGAAAAAACTATAAACCAGATAATGTTGTAAAATATGGCGTTGTGAATATATAATAGAGAAGAGATTGAGAAGAGAAAGCAAGTGAACACTAGAGATAGTAAAGAAAGCTAGATATTTCACTATATTGTGATTGTTATTTTATTATACATCAAAACTAAACTCCTATTTATAGGAGAACAAGAATGTATTTATCATTAATATTAATGTATCGAATGATACATGTACTGGATAAGAGAGATGAACATTCATTGTATAGGGAAATGTACTTAGAATATATAATACAAATGTACCATAATAAGTACATTAGATAAGATGAATATAATGAATATTCATTCATGTATTCTATTTATTCATGTATTTCATAACACTCCCCCTTGAATATTCATCATATTCATTACGAATGTGCATCGAATGATACTGCCTCATTAAAAACCTTAAGCCAGACCAGTAGGATAAAAACCGGACAAAAGGGAAAAAAAGTGCAGAGCACACATGTTATGATCTCTCCCTTTTATTGATGCATTAATTGCCTCGTTAAAAACTTTAAGCCGGAAAAACCCTATGGGAAAAAACCGGATATAAAGAAAAAAGAGTGCAATGCATATATAGCCACTCTTAGGGCTAATCATTATTGCATCTTGTGAACTCACCTCATATCAATGCTGCAACCTATAGTTCATAATATCTCCCCCTCAATTGAGCCATATAGCCACTTCTGGGGCTAATCAATCTTGCATCTTGTGAACTCGCCACATACCAATGCCATATACTAATCTCAAAAGTTGATGTTGGCAATGATTTGGTAAAAGGATCTGCAAGATTATTTATGGATCGAATCTGTTTAACATCAATTTGTCAACTTTCTCGGAGTTCATAAGTATAGAAAAATTTCGGCGAGATATGCTTGGTCCTATCACCTTTAATATATCCTCCCCTAACTTGTGCAACACAAGCAGCATTATCTTCATAAATTATAGTGGGAGAATTTGTAATCGGTATTAAGCAACAAGAATTATGAATATGTGTTATAACGGATCTTAACCAAACACACTCTCTTCTAGCTTCATATAAAGCAATAATCTCAGAGTGGTTAGAAGATGTAGCTACTAGCGATTGCTTTGTAGAACGCCAAGAAATAGCGATGCCGTTATAACAAAATAAATACCTGGTTTGAGAGCGAGCCTTATGTGGATCGGATCTATATCCAGCATCAGCATATCCAACTAAACTAGAGTTAGTGGAATCATTGGAATAATATAATCCCAAATCTATGGTTCATCGGAAATAACGGAAAATATGTTTAACTCCATTCCAATGTCTCCGAGTTGGCTCAGAACTAAAACGTGTCAATAAATTTACCGCAAAAGCGATATCTGGTCTCGTACATTGTGCCAAGTACATCAAAGCCCAAATTGCATTGAGATATGGTACTTCAGGACCAAGTATCTCTTCATCAGATTATCTAGGACGAAATGAATCCTTTTGGGGATTTAGAGACCTTACAACCATAGGGGTGCTCAATGGGTAAGATTTGTCCATGTTGAAACGTTTAAGCAATCTTTCAACATATGCTGATTGATGGACGATTATTCCATTTGCTTTATACTCAAACTCTAGACTAAGACAAAGTTTGGTTTTACCCAAATCTTTAACTTCAAACTCCCTTTTCAAATATTCAGCAGTTTCAGCTAACTCTTCTGGAGTTCCAATTAAATTTATATTGTTGACATAAACTGCTATAATAGCAAATCCGGTTTCTAATTTCTTAATAAACACGCATGGGCAGATAGGATCATCCTCGTATCTTTCCTTAATTAGGTACTCACTTAGGCATTGATACCACATGCGACCGGATTGCTTTAACCCGTACAAAGATCTTTACAATTTTATTGAGAATAAATTGCGGGGGGTGCATGCTTCAAGCATTTTGAATCCCTCAGGAATTTTCATATAAATATCAAAGTCTAGTGAGCCATATAGATATGCCGTCACAACATCCATAAGACGCATTTCCAATCTTTCAAAGATTGCTAGGCTAATGAGAAAACGAAATGTAATCATATCCATCACAGGTAAATATGTCTCATTATAATCAATCACAGGTCTCTAAAAGAATCCTTGGGCAACGAGTCGGGTTTTATACCTGACAACCTCGTTTTTCTCATTTCGTTTTTGGATAAATACCCATTTATATCCAACGGGTTTTACATTATCGGGGATACGAGTTACAGGTCCAAAAACCTCTCGTTTAGTTAGGCAAGCTAATTCAGCTTTAATTGCTTCCTCTCACTTAGGCCAATCTTGCCTTTGACGACATTCAATAATAGATTGCGGCTCACAATCATTATCCATAATTTTATGAGCAACTGAGAATGCAAAAGCATCATCAATGATGATTTCATTTCGATCCCAAATTTCATTACAATATGTAATGGAATTATCAGTATTCCCGGGGCTAGTGCTCCTTTCATGGGTTTGTGCCTCTTCATGGGCAATAAACTCTTTGGGAGCAAGCACAACGCCAGGCTCTTCTAAAGCGAATTCCTGATTCTTTTCCCTTCGTTTTCGAGGAGCAGTATCTTTTGATCATATCGGTCTACCACGCTTCAAGTGCGGGGGATTTTGATCCATTTTAGCCTGTTCTTCGGGAACAGCTATCCTAGCTGGAGCATTTGCAACTGGAATATGAGACTTTGTTACCTTAGTAGTATCATTAAATGCATTAGGAAATCTATTGGCCATAGCCTGTAAATGAATTATGTGATGCACCTCATTTTCACATTCAGGAGTCTTTGGATCTAATTGAGATAAATTTTTCTCATTCCAAGAAAAAATCTTAACTGGTTTTTGTTTTGCAATCATGGAAGTTATGGGTATCCCAATTGATGGAAACCTAGTCTCATCAAAATGACAATCTGCAAACCTGGCAATAAAAAGATCACCAATAGTTGGTTCCAAGAACCTAATGATAGATGGTGAATTAAACCCAACATAAATGCCCAAACAGCGTTGGGGACCCATTTTCGTCCTTTTTAGCGGTGCTACAGGCACCTGTACTGCACAACTAAAAGTACGTAGATGTGAAATATCTGATTCATAACCAATAACCATTTGAAGAGGAGATTGTAAAATACATGCAGTGGGGCGTAATCTTATTAGAGTTGCCGCATGCAAAACTGCATGACTTCATGCTGTATTGTTGAGATTCGTTCTCAATAATAGAGTGCGGGCAATGATTTGGATACGTTTAATCAAGGATTCTACCAATCCATTTTGAGTATGAACATATGCAACCAGGTGCTCAACCTCGATTCCGAGTGAAGCACAATATGCATCAAAACTCTTTGATGTAAATTCACTAGCATTATCCATCCTTATGCTCTTAATTGGATAATCAAGGAATTGTGCCCGGAGCTTTATAATATGCGCAAGTAAACGTGCAAATGCGACATTGCGCGCAGATAATAGGCAAACATGGGACCATCTACAGGATGCGTCCACTAATACCATAAAATATCAAAATGGTCCACTTTGTGATTGTATTGGTCCACAAATATCACCCTGAATTCTTTGCAAGAATAAAGGAGATTCAAAATTAACCTTTGTTATAGAAGGTTCGGTAATGAGCTTTCCTTGTGAGCAAGCCTCACAATTATAATCTTTGGACAGCAATACCTTTATATTTTTTTAAATGGTGCCCTTTTGTATTTTGAATTATCATACGCATCATTGAAGCGCCAGGATGACCAAGGCGATCATGTCACAGTCCAAACTCATCAGGGCTTACCAATTTCCAGGATGTGGTAGCGTAGGTTTCAACAGCTTTAATCATGACATGATATAAACCCATAGAAGAAGCTTCTAGCTTCTCATGGATGGTCTCAAGCCCATCTTATAAGAGGAAATGCCAATATATTCCTTATCTTGCTCATAAATAGTCTCAATATAGTACCCATTACGGCGTATATCTTTGAAACTGAACAGATTCATTTTTGATCTAATGCTTAGAAACGCATTCTCAATATGCAGGATTGTGCCATTTGGCAAAATAATTGCAGCATTCCCAAAACCATCAATAATCGGAACAGGACCTGATATTGTATGGATTTGTACCTTACGCAATGTCATACTCGAGAAAAAGTGTCTACTACAAAATATAATGTGTTGTTATACTATCGAGCAAACAAACATCTTCCTTTTTCTCGGTATTTTCCATTTGCATTTATATTGACAACTTGCAAAAATTACTTACTCAGTTGGTAGATCTTCGTGCTGATAATGTGTTGTAAAATATTGCGTTGCAAATATATAATAGAGAAGAGATTGAGAAAAGAAAGCAAGTGAACACAAAAGATAGTAGAGAAAACCAGATATTTCACTGTATTGTAATTGTTATTCTATTATACATCAAAACTAAATTCATATTTATAGGAGAACAAAAATGTATTTATCATTAATATCAATGTATCGAATGATACATGTACTGGATAAGGGAGATGAACATTCATTGTATAGGGAGATATACTTAGAATATATGATACAAATGTACCATAATAAGTACATTAGATAAGATGAATATAATGAATATTCATTCATGTATTTCATAAGAGATAAACATTTCTCTATCCCTATTCTTATTTTTATGTGCGCATCAAAGTGTTCTATTATTTGCCTATCTCATATCTGAGCATGAATATTTGATATTTGTAGTGCATATTTTATATATTTGGGACAATAGTGTTCACCATAAAGTGTTTCAATTAGATCATGTAGATTGATAGCTGATCAACCGAATTTCCATTGGATGAAATTGTTGGGTGTTTTCTTACTTTAGAAAGTAAAGCATATCCTTGCAGTTAAATAAGACACACATAATGAGCAAGAGTTAAAAGTAGATTCATCAATTGGTGACAGCTCATCATTTTCTATTGGATCACCCATTAGTGAGATTATGGATAACCTTGGTTCCACTAATTCTTTCGTCATCACCATTTAAATAACTGGAACAAAAAATCAAATATTCCTCTGCCAAATAACACTCTGCAATGGAACATACTGGACAATTTCGATTGCAAACAGGGGATTTTCTTCACATTTCAACCCAGAGAGACCGACCACCGGTATTGCATCTATAAAAAAGTGATTAATAGTAAGTCATTTTTTTTTTCTGGTTAACATAGGTACACCAAAGTCAAGTAAGAATATTGCATAAATGACGATATTCAATTATTAATGTCATTTGACCCAAAAGAGGAACCTGATCTAGTCATCAAAGCAAATTTAGCGGTAACCACAATCTTTTTCCTTTCAGCACGGATTAGATCTGATCATATCACTGAAAGTGGAGTTTCCAAATTAGAAATATCTTTATGAGGACTAATTAAAGAAATTTAGCTTCCTTGTAGGTTGTCATCTTTGGGCCCATTTTCCCTCCATGGCTGCTTGAACTGTCAGCTATAAATTTATAAGGGTTAATACCTTGAAAAACTTTAAGCCGGTACACGTGTAATAAATTTAACTTAAACAAATTTTTTGACAATGAAAAACCCTAAACGGGTACACATGTGACAAATATACCCTAAAATGATTACAAAAAACCCCAAACTAGTACACTTATCATAAATTTATCAAAAACTAATTTGTTTGATTGCTAAAAACATCAAACTGATACATTTGTGACAAATAACCATCCGTTAAATTGGATTCAACAAAAAAATCACAAAAATTGTATAATTGTAACATGCGAAGAGTAAAATCCTAAATTGGTACACTAGTCAACTATCACGTGTCATCAAACTTAGCAATTTGATAGTAAAATTTAACAGAAACTGATAAAGAGTAAACTTATCACAAGTATACCAGTTTAGGATAAATTTATCAAAGATGTACCGATTTAGAGTTTTTAATGGTCAAAAAATTAGTTTATGATAAATTTGTTATATGTGTACTAGTTTGGAGTTTTTCAATGTATTAACTTGATTTATAATTATAAATCACCTCTCTTAATATAAAATTAGATGTACAACGAAGACTATTATATTGACAACAATTAATTAATAAATTTTAAAGAATGATATTGGAAGGCTTCATAAGATTCAATAAAAGTGTTATGGAAATATAAACCTTCCTATTTTATTTAAATGCTTTCAACAATTTCAAACTAGAAAGTAATATAGATTAACTTTCTTATTGAATTTATTTTAGGATTTTTAATAGTATTAACTCTGGAAATTAAGGTGTAGTCGCCGAAAGTGATTTTTCTCATTGCAATGTGCCAGCATTATTTTGTTTATAATATCACTTCGGTAATCCAGCAAAGGACAAAGTCACCGTGTGGTACACAATCGACAAGAAGATGGACTTTACTTTTTCTATGTCAAATTTCTGAATACTCTTCAACTTGTGTTTAAATAAAAATGCTAACTTATAAACACATCAATTTCATGAATAAAAAGTTTATCTCGAAGATCTGATTACATTTGAGTTATTTTGACCCAATATAACCTATTCAATTAAACATGTTATATAGGTTTTGTCTAGGTTACCTATTCATCGAATAGGTTGTTTTTGGGTTAAGAATTTCTGGCATGATCATTAAACACGTTTCGACTACTCCATATAATAATACATTCTTCAGTCGTCCGACACGAATGTGATCCATGGAAACAAACCAAATGCCACCCTAATCTTTTATGAGACTAAGAATTCCCACATAGGAATTTAAGCCGGTGGCCATAGAAATACAATTTAAAACTTTAAAGAAACAAAAAAAAAAAAAAAAAAAAAAAAAAGAAAGAAAGAGAAAGGCATGGGCCATCGAAATGTGATGAAATACTAGTTAGAATATTTTATCATATTTCTAATCGCAATTTGCACGTTGTTTCTCTTAAGGTTCTTAGTTCTTTTAAGGAACAATTGTCCGAAAAAGTCATAAACTTATTACTCTTTTACCAATTCAATCTTAAACATTTTAATTTTGCCAATTCAACCCTAAACATTTTCAATGCTTGCCAATTGAGTATATCTGATCAATTTTGATCAAAAACTTTTGACATGGACGTCGACAGTACCATGTAGGACCCTTGGTGCAAAATTTTAATAATATTTTAAATTTTTTGAATTTTTATTTTTTTCTATTTTTTCTTTCTTTTCTTTTTGGTTTTTCTTTTTTCTTTTCCTTTTGTCGGTGGCCAGCCACCACCCATAGGCGATAGCTAGCCACCAGCCAAGGCTAGCTGGCTGGCCTCTCCCGCCATAAGTGAGGCCCGACCAGGCAAGGGCAAGCCTAGGCGAAGAGAGCCCTTGCCTAGGTCGATGCCCAACAAGGCCACCTTGGCCTAAGCGAGGGCTGGCCTGTCAGATCTAGCAAGAGGACTCACGCGGCCGATGCCGCCCTGGCCTTGCTAGATCTAGCAAGGGGGAGCCCTACCTCACCTAGCTGATACCACCCTGGGTTGGGTGAGGGCCGACCTTGCCAGATTTGGCAAGGGGAGCCCTCCTTCACCCAGGTGAGCGTTGGCCTTGCCTAGGCCAAATCTAATGAGGCCAACCTTCACTGGGGCCAACCTTCACCGAGGCTAGGGCAGCCTTGCTGTCACTTGATCGACGCCCAACGAGGCCACCCTAGCCTAGGCAAGAGCTTGGGCGAGAGTAGGCCTCGCTAGATCTGGCTTGGGTGAGGTTGACCCTTATTGGGCTGTGCCTGGGCAAGGGCTCCCCTCGCTAAGGCTCACCCTCGCTCAATTGAGTCTCACTTGTGGCGGGCTAAGCGAGGCCAACCAATGGCCAACCACCAGCAGAAAGAAAAGAAAGAAAATAATCAGAAAATAATTAAAAATTCAAAAATATTTAAATATTTAAATATTATTAAATTTTGTCCACAGGAGCGTCGATGGTCCCACGTGGCACAGCCGGCATTCATGTTAGTATTTTTCGGTCTGTCAAAATTGACTGGATGGACTCAATTGGCAAGAAGTGAAAAAGTTTATGACTAAATTGACAAAAGTATAATAGGTTTATGACTTTTTTTTGACAATTTTTGCGTTCTTTTAAGGTTAAATCTACGTTAAAAACAGTGCACTTCATGCTTATTGTGGGCTTTGAATTGGGAATGAAATAAGCGCAAGCTTAATTAATTGGTCCGTATACATGATTAATTTAATGTGTGCACCGCTCATGTAAACACTTTGTACATTGTGGTGTCTTATGATCAATTGGCATGGCAACTATGCAACATATATATAAGGAAATAATTTGACGATGCGTTTGTTTTGCAAAATACATTTTCAAGAAAAACATTTTCCTCATTTTTTGGCATTTGGTTCACTTAAGAAAATGAGTCAATGAAAAACGTTTTCCTAATCGACAGAAAAAGTTTTTTTATCACGGCTTAAATTTAGAAAAATGATTTCCCCTTTAAAAGAACCGAAAAACGTTTTCAAAATCTACCAAAGTTTAGATTTGGTGATTGGTTTACAAATAATTGTTCTTATAAAATTATATTTTTTAAAAATTCGAATTTAAATCTTTTATTATTTTAAAATTTTTAATTTTTAATTTAATTTAATTTAATTTTTTTTCTTCCTTTTTCTTCTTCTCCATCAGTCGCTAGCCATGGGGATAGCTGGCAAGCTTTGGCCTCACCAGATTGGGCAAGCTCACAGCTTCTGGTGACAAGGCTTGAGCTCACCCAAGGCCAGTGATTCTCAAGCCTCGCTAGATCAAGCAAGTTCGTGGCCTTTGGCGATGACCCTCAAGCCTCGCCAAATTGGGCGAGCTTGTAGCCTTTGGTGGCGAGTTGGTGAGGCTTGAGTCGGCAAGCCTCGCTAGATTGAGCGAGCTTGTAGCCTCGGGCGGTGAGCTCGCAACGAGGCTAGAGCGGCGAGCTGCAAGCCTCACTAGATCAAGCGAGCTCATGGGCTCTAGTGATGACCTCAAATCTCATCAGATCGGCGAGCTCTTAGTCTCTGTTGACAGCTCAAGCGCCTCCCTCAAAGCCAGTCAGGGACGAACCACTAGAGGAAGCAAAAGGGATGGCACGAGGAAGTAGAGTGGTAAAGGAGAAGAAGAAGGAAAAGAGAAAAAGAAAAGGAAATAAAGGAAATAAAAAAGAAAAGAAAAAACATGAAAGAAAATTAAATAAATAATTTAAATTTTAAAATTTCAAAATTTCAAAAAATCGATTTTTTTTTTTTTTGTATGAGATAAAGTGTGAAATCATTTTCTAATGGAATGCAAACAAAAAACATTTTCAATTATCCATTACCAAATAAAGGAAAACAAATCGTATTCATGGAAAATACTTTTCGGGAAAATATTTTCCTTTATCATTGAGTTTTCTGCGAAACAAATGCACCCCGAGTTTAGTTGAATAAATATATGTTTTCTAAGGTCAGTGTATAATCTCCCTTCTTTTCGCACGCAAACTTGTCCCCAATTCCATCCACTAATAGTACTATGATTTTGTTCACAATTATCTTTAAAGCACATGTTGAGTAACTCATACACAATGATGCATTTTGAAGATTTAAAAAAACAAAAACAAAAAAGAGGTGTTTTTGCATGTTTATTTTTCTAGAGAAGCTCGAACATCTATTACACCTTTTTACCCAATTTTCAGAATTTTGGAAATGGTATAATGCTAGGGAATTTGTCCAAAAAGTTCTACTCTTATTGCATTTTTGTTAATTTAATCATAAACCTTTTAATTTTACTAATTAAATCCTAAAAATTTTCACTTCTTATTAATTGAATTCATCCGTCCAATTTTGATCGGAAATTATTAACATGGACAGTCGGCACTAATGTGGCATTTTTTAATAATATTTTGAATTTTTTATGTTTTTTTTTTTTTGGGGGTTTTGGATCTATGGCCAGCGCCCTAGATCCAAAACCCCAAAAAAAAAAGGAAAAAAAGTTTAAAAAATATATCTAAAATCCAAAAATTATTTAAAAAAGTATCATAGCGTTGGTCGCTCATGTTAGTAATTTCTAATCAAAATTAGCTGGATTGACGCAATTGATAAGAAATGAAAAAGTTTTAGGACTAAATTAATAAAATTGAAATGTTTAGGACTAAATTGACAAAAGTGCAATAGATTTAGGACTTTTTGGATAATTTTCCTTATAATGCTGCAACTTGCACATCAATGGCATGAATCACTCTGTCTATCTAATGTTATTGATCAAATGGAATATTTCTACTTTTATTCTATAATTAAATGGTCAAATATTTCAACTTTCTCTATGAAAAGGAAATGCCACAACCGGACCAACATGTTCATGCTTCTACTAATGATTAGTCAATGTTACGTTTAGTTGTCTAAACAAATGAGAAAAGAGGGCATTTCAAGTAAGTTTGCCCACACAGTCAAATTAATCTCCCTTCCCCATGTAGCGACTGTTTGCCTGTCCCACGCATCTTCCTCAGAACTCACCGACCATCTTCATTAATGGACAGGAAATCGAGCACGTATATAATGGACGACATATATTGGTGTACGCATTCCACCCACACCACTGGCTTTGCATCTCAACGTTCGACCACGGCCCGTGCCTCTTCATAGCCATCCAGGCCATCGCTTGCTCTCCGCCGCACGTCCTTGACGCTTAAGATCTTTGGCTACCACTTGGCTTCTGGTTTGATTCTCTCTCTCTCTCTCTCTCTCTCTCTCTCTCTCTCTCTCTCTCTCTCTCTCAGCCGTAATTTTCATTGCTAACAAGTATTGTTTGCTGAGGAGTTGTATCGATTATTGTCGTAAATTCTGCTCCCAACAATTATCAGGCCATCCTTCATTACTTCAGTCTTCTTTCGCTAGCACTTTTTGTTGTCCCGTTCGCTAAATCTTTGTGTTTTCAATGTGGAAAAGAGACGTAATACAAAAGTCGGGCAGACAGGGAGAGGTAAAGGAGGCGTGGGATGGGTTGGGTTTGCTGTTTTAATGTTGGTTGCAAGCTTTGTCCAACGTGAGCTCACATGGCGAGCAGCCTATGGCCAGGATCGCTATTCACGAGACTGTCTCTGCTCTTGATGGAAGAGTGAGCATCAAGGCCTCTCCTTCAATTCTCGGAGCAAGGGGTTTCGGTTCTTTCCTGAGCAGTTTAAATTGTCTTCCAGGAAACTTACTAAAAGGCTTGTTAATTCACTTCGGTTCCTTACAATGCTTGAGAAGATTTTTTTGTACTCTGTTTTGAAGACATAGGTTAACCGATATTGTGAAAATTGAAAGCCATGGTCGAGGTTGACACAAGCTGCATTGACTGTTTCAGGGGCAAAATGCAGAGTGGGTGCTATTGAAGTATAGCTCTCTGAACCCATTGAACGATGACTGGATTGGAGTATTTTCTCCAGTGAATTACAGGTAATTTGATTGCTCTGCATTGCAAAATTCTCGATACAAGGCTTGTGATTTTCTTCTCTTTTTTTCTTTTTTTGGTTTTGGTTGACCGTTAAGATGAGTTCTCGATGTTAAATTCCATTTCGCTACTTTGCGGTGCTTCCACCTGTTTGCCTGAAAATCAGGACGTTATTGCGCCTCGTATATGTTCAGCACCTATCAAGGTTCGTGTCACATTCCTTGCAATCAACTCTAGACTGTCTTCTGTGATTTGTTGCTTACCTATTGTTACTGCTTGCAGTATCAATATGCAAATTACTCAAGCCCTGCATATGTAAGTACGGGAAAAGGGTCCCTAAAGTTGCAGTTGATCAACCAGAGATCGGATTTTTCATTTGCACTTTTTTTCTGGTGGTATATTGAAAGTGCTCTAATTTTTCCGCATACCAAGTCCATGACCGGTTTTTGAATAAATCAGCTACTCCAATTGAAGCAAGATGTACGAGCAATAAAGTTCAGATGATATTTGATGTACATTAATGGATATCTGTTGAATTCTGAAGTTGATCTCAAATGCCAAAACTGCATTACAAAGACTAATGCCGTTTTTATTTCCATTCACTCTAGCTAGCGTTTTAATTAATATTTGGTTGCTGAAGTTTGCGTCATCTCGGGGATCAACTCTGGCTACTTTTTCCTCAAATTTTCCTACTTTTTCACTTGTGTGTCTCATTTGTATCTTGTGTTGTTGGATGCACCACAGCCAAAACTAGTTGCAGTATCAGATACAATTGCATTTGCAAATCCAAAGGCTCCAGTTTATCCTCGCCTAGCTCAAGGAAAAGAATGGAATGAAGTATGTCTATTACCTTTTTAAGTTGAAAAGTTTAGCATATTTATATAGTTCTTTCAGATGTTGACAGTGCAATTTGCGTTTGCTAAAAAGTGTTAGATTCTGCTTTTACGTTATGCAGCCTCTGCCTTCACTTGTTTTCCTGTTCTGCATAATTTAAAACAGAATCCTAATATCATATATGTATTGAAACGTGATATCAGATGACTGTAACATAGCAAGTGGACATGGAATAGCTGAAGCAGAGCCAGTTGTTGAGTGGGCTTGTCAAGGCGGAGAAAAGATGCGTTCTCCAGCTGGAACTTTGGCTTTTGACCGTAGTCGCATGTGTGGTGTGAGTATACTCCATTGTGGACATTGTTGTTATGAATGAAATGAAATGTAATGCATAACAAGTCTCTGTGCTCGAAAGGCACAGTTTAATATATATATATATATATAGGTATTAAGTGTGTTCTTTATTCAACCCAAAAGGCACAATTTAAAATGAGGGGAAAAGTCCTTTCCACTTTTTATTATTTCTAGAAAGGTTAAAAGTCGAAGTGTTGTTCGGCCAATGTCCTTAAGATACCAAAGAAAGATGTATCATCTCTCTGACATGAGTGGTAAAACTAAACAGTGTCTATCATACTTTCTAATCTAAAAGAAATGAGATGACAAATGATGTCTATTAGCTAATTTAAGCATTATTTTCTGTTTACTCATACTTAGAAGAGGACATCTGTTGAATTTCATCCGTCAACATAAATAAATTTAAAAGGTGGTGTGCTATAACAATGACCGGTATGGCAAGTGCAAATCAGTTATTACCGTGAGATGCAATTGAGTGGATTCTTAGCAAGCCATATGCAATGGACATATCATGCAATTATGAATAGAAAGATGAAAGTAGGCTCCCACATTAGAGAAGAGGCCCTCCTGATCACTTTCCAGAATGTAGGGATTTTTATCCTGGTAAAAACACGTAAACAAATGGTTGATTTCACTGCATTACTGTCTAGTTTGACTTGGATGAAGTTGATAAGTCCATTTAACTGCTGTGCTTAGAACACTACCTGGGCCTTTAACCCTTTTAGCACCAGTTTAGGGTGTATCCTGCTATGAGTTTAACTGAAAGTTTTCTAAAAGCCTCTCTGGGGTCCTCATCTTGATGATCCTAAAGTTTTGCTTCCAAACAAACGTACAATCTATATAGGTAAAATTTTGACTCTATCCATTGTTCATGATCCTTAGTAGTTGAAGCGTAGTGATGGCTTCACAGTCTCGATTATTCCAGATTCCAGCAATGATTATCATTCATTGATCTTAGTAGTCATTAGCTTTTGCGCCCGCGTGTAGGGCTTGGGGATGTCGCAACAATCTTCAAGAAGGCATTGGGAAAGGAGACTCGAGGAAAAAATCTTGAATTTGAGTGTCATTATTTTGATCCCATGAAACTGATCTTACCTTCTGAAAATTCAAGGAAATGAGGCTGGATATTGCGGCCAATACCAACAAGACGACAAGAGCTGTTTTTCCTTAAATGCATTCTGATATGAAAGCCCAATAACAGCACGCACAATAATTTTTATATGTATACATGAAAAAAGATAAAGAAATTAGTTATCTAATTATTTTATTTATAGAAGGAATTCATATAAGTATACAATAGGAAAACAGTTTCCCTAAACAAACACAAACGGGCTCTAGTCCATTACTGGGTGTAAAATCGAAGTCCTAAATTTATGTGGGGAACTTTTATTTATAAAAGGAATTCATACAACCTAGGCGTACATTTGGGTCCCGCCCATACAATGGATTTAGGATTTTTTTTGACACTTTTTCTTGAGATTTTCTTATGATTGTGGATCCTGTTACTTTAGGTGGTTAAGTGTTAAGTGCTTGATTTGGACACGATAGATTTTATATTTAAAGTATAGTGCTTTCATCCAGAATAACTTAAAAGCCACTCCATCACGATAACCCATATTTGATACACATGAACAAGGTGATTTATGTATAACCTTGAGTTTAGTTGAGCTGAAATTTTCAAATACCTCCTGGGAAAAGATGTAGGTTTTGTTAAAAAGTGCTCCAAGGTTCTTATTACCTGAATGAATTGCAAAGCTCAAATTTCTATGATATGTGGGGTTTGGAAAGTGGAATATAATTATTTTTTGTAGGTGTATGATCCTATAAGGCCCTAAACTTTTCTTCTTTGTATAATCAAGAACTTAAGTTTTAACTTTATTCAACTAAGTACCTCAACTTTCAAAATTAGGCTAATGTTAGGCTTCTGGTAAATTGAAGCGCATGTTACTTGACTTTTACTGAGATGGACTTACTGATTAGGTCAAGCTGATGATGTGGAAGGTCATGTCATTCAATTTTTCCAACTCAACACATAGAAATTTCTTTCGCATTTTGTTTTCGTTCCTTCGTTTCTTCTTTTTGTGATGGTGAGGCAGTGTGGTTGGTGGTGGTAAGGCCCGATTTGTTCACATCCGCAGGACTAAGTACTACTGGCAGTGGTAACATCGACTTAGGTAATGGTGACTCCTGGCGTTGGCAGTTTTTGGGTCCGTAATGGTAGCAAAGTGTTCGAGAGCAGTAGTGGCCGCTGCAGGAGATGGGGGGTAGGGGTGGCTGGGAGAGTTTTCAACAAAAAATCAAACGAAAAGAACTATCTTGTTAATGAGTTCCCTTAGGTTACTTGCTAATGATACTTAATATGAAATGTTTTGTTTTTGGAAACATCATTTATGCGAGACACAAAATAACAAGTACACAAACTACAAGCTTTGCTTAATGAGCTGCTTACCAAAGGCATTTTCTAACAAAATAAGAGATTTAGATTTAGAGAGAGAGAGAGAGAGAGCACATTGGATGTCGTTGTGCACTTTTGAAGATCACCTAATAGCGTTAATATTAAGATCAAATACTAATCAGATGCAATTCTATTAAATATGTTCAACCATTGAAGACTCATGTCATTATTAGAGAGGACTAAATAATGGACAAATGTTCTTAAAAGATACAGTTTGAGTTAGATTTCTCGCACCACGAAGTGCACAGAACCTATGTCGAAGCCACTTATTACTGGAAATTTGACTTGTGTGTTACCTAACCTGTGAGGTTAGCAGGCACTTCATCACGAGAATTAACCCAAAGTTTTGTCTTTGAGAAACTGAAGATGACGGGCTACACTTATATCGTATATGCCCACAGCTGCTTCACCAACTTTTCTACGAATATTCTATCGATCTTTTTTCTTGCCTACGCCTCTTTTTTCCAGGCCATTCTTTCAGGCCTTCTAAGCTTTCCACTCGATATTAAACTTTACCTTCTATTCAAACGGCATTGAAACCGTTAGTCTACTGTTGAAAATAGTTTGTTATCTATTATTACGTAGGGCATGCGCACTTGTGATCTAACGGAGCCCTCAGTGGGAGGACCCAATCATGGGACGTTCACGAGACCAAAGCCCTGCATGTTCACACCTAGCCCTGCATGTTCACACCTTGATCTTCCCAATCTCACCCACCCCACGATCTAAAATCCCTTCCACTGAACAAAAGGAGGAACCGATGTGTCGTCCGATGAGAGGGAGACTCACTGGTTTTTTTGCACCACCATGAGTGGGAAACATTTGATTCGAACGTGTCAAATCATAATTACCCTCTTGAAGGTACAAGCCAATGTGACGAAGCCTCCAAATTGCTTCCACGTAGGTTTACTCAACCACCCCACTATTCCAAAACCCATCACCTTCTTTCAGTTCCTCTTCCTTCTTCGTGGCCTGTGTTGTGTATTTATATCGAGTCATATTCCTGACTTCTCTCCACGCACCAACTTACTAGAGCAAAGTCCTAGAATAGAGAAAAATTGTCACCGGCGATCCTCACACACAAGAATGGCTCACAACTCTCGTGTTGCCATGGTTGGGCCCTGGTCAGTCCTTATGGTATTGGTGATTTTGAATGGCTTAGCTTGGGAAGTGAGCGCGGCTGGAGAGTGCGGGAGGACCCCAATCAGGTCGGCTGCCGCCAGCCTGAGTCCTTGCCTAGGGGCAGCTAAAAATGCTCGAGCTAAGGTCCCGCCCGCCTGCTGTGCCAAAGTCAACGCACTCATCCGCACCTCTCCTCGGTGCCTCTGTGCCGTCCTGCTCTCTCCGCTAGCGAAGCAGGCAGGGATCATGCCAGCCACGGCTATCTCGATTCCGAAGAGGTGCAACATCAGGAACAGGCCCGCTGGAAAGAAATGCGGGAGTGAGTATAACTATCCTATGCCTAACAATCCACTAAGTAGCTACTTATAATTATTTATCATCCAAAATTAATTATTATTATTTTTTTGTCTTTTTTTGCCTTCATTTATTAACTGCAGGATATACTGTCCCCTGAGTGACAAATGCTGAGCCCGGCCCAATCTAGGGGGAGGATGTTAATCGAAGTAATGGCTTGAGAAAGCTAGGAATTTACTAAATAAGCTTTGCTAATGTAAAAGGGCCATTCTTTGTTCGATTGGCCCAGGCCCATTATGGCATTATCTATGGTAATTAATAATTATGTATTTTTCCTATCCCTTAATAAAAATCGTTTCACATGATATTTCATATATTAGTTCCTAATTAATAGCAAATTTATTCTTTCCTTTTTTGGCCAGGAATTTGCTCCTTTTTAATTTTCATCCTAATATGGTCCCTTTGTTGAGAAATTGACATGATTCTAACTGCCTGTCTAATCACTTAACTAACTATTAAACCATTACATTTCCGAACTCCTGCCATTGTCATCTTCCTCCCACTCCTCAATAGAAAAAATAATGACAACTGAATGGCAATATTTTCAACAAGAGATTTGCTGCGATAATCATATCCTAGGACAACCCGAATAGGAGGAGCCCGTTGGAAATTTTTCATAAAAATTCGATAATCTGAACTTTGAAATCCATAATCACTTTCTTCATATTACTCATCGAGAGATTGATCTTCTTCTTCTTCCTCTTCTTCATCATTTTCTATGAAGCGACCCAAGAAGAGCTTCTTCGGAGTGGTGAGGCAGTTAGAATTGATCGGAAAATGGGAATGAGGGAGGAGTGGAGACTAGATCGATCTTTGCCATTAGTTGAAGGTGAAGAACGAGTTATCCAGGAACTTGTGGTGGAGGTTTCCTAACGTCACTGGCTCTAGATACTCCCACAACCTCGCAAGCGTTCGCTACGAGACCGAGGCTTTCTTGCTCGTCATTGTCTGCTTCGTTCATGGCATTGTTCTTTGTTGCGAATGGCGGTTTGTTTTGTCCCAAATTACCTCGGGTCAAATTAGGGTTTGAAAAAGAGAGAAATGGCTTGATTTGTCTAATGAGGTTTTAAATTTGGGGCAGATTTGTTGAATGATGTTTTATAGAGCTATTTATGTTGACTCAAAGTACTTGTGAACAGGTCGATTAGAAAAAAAAAATGATAAAATATTGTCATATCAGATTTCTAATATCCAAAATCGGTAATGATACTTAAGTGATCATTTTTTTTAGGGTTAATATCTTGAAAAACCTCAAACCTGGTACATGTGTGACAAATTTACCCCAAACTATTTTTTTTGACCATAAAAAACCTCAAACCCAGACACCCGCTGTGACAAATTTATCCCAACCGACCATAAAAAAGACCATAAACTGGTACATTTATGACAAATTTATCCCAAACTAATTTATTTAACTGCAAAAAATTCCAAACTGGTAAATTTGTGACAAATATACTCTCCGCTAAATTTGATTAATGCCACAAAAAAATCACAAAAATTGTAAACTGTGACAAACAGAGTGTAAAATCTCAAATTGATATATCAGTCAACTGTCACGTGTCATTTAACTTAATAATTTGACAATAAAATTTAACGAAAAATAACAGAGGGTAAATTTGTCACAAGTGTACTAGTTTTGGGTAAATTTGTCAAAGATATATCAGTTTGGGGTTTTTAGTGATTAAAAAAAATATTTTGGGGTAAATTTGTCACAAGTGTACCAGTTTGGGGTTTTTAGGGTATTAACCATTTTTTTAACAAAGTAGTACCGAAATAATCCAATGAAAATTTATTAATACTAAAGCAGCCTCGTACCTACATTATGACACTTTTAATTTATTTTTTTTACTAGTGAAGCTAGGGTGGTTCCTGCTGCCTTTCTTTGGAACCTGTGCTGTGTGCATCATTTTTTGTTTCTCGTTTTGCCATTTTTTACTCTATCTTTGGTTTTATTTCTTTTTTTCCCAAACGCATCACCTTTTTTTAGTTCCCTTCCTTCTTCATGGCTCGTGTCGTGTATATTTATCGAGTCATGTTCCTGATTTCTCTCCACACACCCAACTTACAAGAGCAAAGTCCTAGAATAGAGTAATTGTTACCTGCAATCTCCAAATGGAAGAAATGGCTCACAATTCACATGTTGACATGTCCATGCCCTTGTCCATCTTGATGGTATTGGTGATTTCTCAAATGGCTTCGTTCGGGAAGCAAGCGCACCTGGAGAGTGCGGGTGGACCCCCATCCGGTCGGCCACTGCCAGCCTGAGCACTTGCCCGGGGTTAGCTAGAGGCGTCCGGGCTAAGTTCCCGCCTGCGTGCTGCGCCAAAGTCAATGTGCTAATCCACATCGCTCCCCACTGGCCGTCCTGCTCTCTCCTCTAGGGAAGCAGGCCAGGACCATGCAGGCCACGGCTATCTCGATCCTAAAGAGGTGCGACGTTAGAAACAGGCCCACGTGAGAAGCAAATGCTGAGCCCGGCCTAAGATAGGAGGATGCTAATTGAAGCAATGGCTTGAGAAAGCTAGGGATTTTGCCGAAGACACTTTGCTAATGTAAAAGGGTCATTCTCTGCTTAATTGGCCCAGGCCCATTAATTAATTATGTATTTTGGTGGAGCTGCACCACCGGAGCAATTTTCTCATTTTATCACTCCTTAATAAAAATAGTTTCCCACGATAATTTCGTTGCTCGTTCCTCCTCCATAGCAAATTCGTTCTCTCCTTCTTTGGCCAAGGATTTCCTCATTTTAGTTTTCATCAACTTATAGTCCCTTCGTTGAAAAACCAACATGCATCTAACTCCCTAAGTACTCACCTAGGGTGCGTTTGTCTCACCAAAAAAAAAAATAATGATTTGAATAATATTTTTTCTAAAAATAATCACTTATATTTTTTATAAAATCTTCACTGTACACAAAAATATTTAGATATAAATTATTCTCGATAATAAAATAATTTTTCAAATCATTCACATTTCACGAAATAAACGGAGTATTAATTAGCTACCTAAACATGAGATTTATCAACTCTCAATAAACATTCCCAATTTTGTGCGTGCCAAATTTTAAAGGATTTTAGAGAAAAGATTCTATGGTGTGCATATATCGGTGGCGCAGAGAACGCACGTATGTGGGCAAGACCCAGCGACAAGAGCTGGTTGACCCCCCCAAAGGCCGATCGACACACCACCCGGCTGCATGCCATGATTGCCGTCGCCGGCTTAAGGCAAGGGCGCTCAACGGCGAAGCTGGGACGGCCCTGCCGCCTTTCTCTGAAAATTGTGCCATATGATCCTTTTCTTTCTTTTTTTAGGTTTCACGTTCGTTCTGTCCTTTTTTTTTTTTTTGTCCTCAGTTTTTGTTTTATTTCTCCTTTTTTTTTTTCAGGTTTTAATTGATGTGGGTAATGGCGCATAAAGCCACAGCAGCAAATGTGAGTCACATGCATGGCTGATTAGGGTTGTCGTGTCAAAATGCCAATCGGACCAACTTGATTTCAAGGATTAAATTGTTTTCGCTGAAAGAGCACAAAGGACCAATTTGGCCACAATCAAAATTCAAAAGTCAAATTGAGCATTAGATAAGAGTATAAGAATAGTTTCTAACCTTGTGCTCAAGTTACACCGATAGAATTTAATACTAGTAAAAGAGCGAGGGCACGTAAATAGTTGGTAAGCTGTGCAAATAAATGTTGGTAAATTATTGAACAGTTGGAATTTGAAAATAATTAAACGATGGTTAATTATGGCTCAAACAAAAGTTGGTTATTTCCTGTAAGAACTAGTAAATTTAACATCTTGCTAACTTTAAGAAATAATTTTGTAAAGTATTGGAAGGTTGGTAATTGCAAGCAATCAGATAACATTAAGGGTTGGTAATTTCCTAGAAAAGTTAATATATTTAATAGTTCGTATGCTCTTGCTTATCAAACAAATGTTAGTAATTTACTCAAATAAGAATTAATAAAGTTAAAATTAGTTGGTAACTTAACTCACAAAACTCGATATATCACCCAGATCAAATTAAGACCTGTAGTTTTGGATAAGATTTAGTAATTTTGAAGCGCCAATGACTTTTACGAAAAATCTTAATAAAATATTGAAGTAATCACTAATTTTGAAACAATTGGATAAATGTTGATAAGTGGACTCAAATAAGAATCAGTAATTTTCTATAAAAAGTTGGGAACATTAACACATCGGTAAATTATGTAAATAATGTTAGTAAATTATTAAAATAAGTCATTTAAGACAATCTAACAACTGTTGGTACTTTCGTAAAAGTGTTGGTGATTTACTAATGTGTTATCAACTAAACAAGTTGCCGATCAAAATTTAATTGCTAATGTGCTTGGTAGTTATCATGCTTTTCACATGTTACCGACATGAAGCATTGTTCCAATTTTTACCCTACCAGAATGGTTGACTCTGTCCGGTTTTGGCTCACATAGTCAAGCTCATTTTACATATAACATATACATATTCTTGGACAAAAGTAAGAGATTTGTTTTAACCAAATAGAGAGAGAGAGAACCACTGGGGTTTGCCCCAATGGCCACCCTTCCAACATAAAATGGGGAGGTGGGAGATTTGAATCCTCATCTTCTCAGGGGTTGGAGTGGGGAAGATATAATTTCAGGTGTCGGTTTCGATTTCCACGTCCAGCAAGGAGGCAAGGTGTCTAAGAGTGAGAGTTAGAATATGAATAGAGTACAGAGAGAGAGAGAGAGAGAGAGAGAGAGAGAGAGAGAGAGAGAGAGAGATGTTGGAGAATAGAGATGTTGGAGAATAATGAGCACAATGTCTTTATTAGTTATAACTTCAATAGCAATCTTCCATCATGAAGAAAGGAACTATTAACTCCATAGCAGTTGCAGTAGTGCATGTTCATAATTGGATAATCAATTTGTACTTTTATGTAGGGTGTTACCTGTGACTTATAAATGCAAGGGCAAATGCTAGAAACGATTAGTAAATTCTATCAACAAAATAAGCGAGTATGAGAAAAAGAAGCTATGAATCACAAGAGAGAGATTTTACTTACTAAATAACCTCTTATTCGTGTAGCTAAAATTGAAAAGCTCTCTCACAACAAAGCATGGTAATCATCCTTGTTATAGACAACGTTTCGATTATCCTTTTCCACCGCACGGATTGAGGTTTAAGGCCGAATGAATCGATTCCTATGAGTCCATGTTCAAAAAGCCTATTAGAATGGGCGTATCCAGAGTGGGCCGTGCGGACTATTTGAATATGAAAAGTTCGCGTGGATCTGGACCAAAGGCCCCTTTCCTTTATCAGTTTTTGCTAATGTGTTCATTATTCATTATTCATTACGAATTAATCTTAGTAAATTATTAAAGCAATTGTTTCAAATTGTAATAAATGTTGAAAAGTGGACTCAGAATAAGAGTTGGTAATTTTCTATTTGTGACGATATGCCACCGGTTAGCATTTTCGTAAAAGTGTAAGTAACTTAACTACCTTTTATCACTGGATGAGTTGTTAGTTAGAATTTTGTTGCTAATGTATTTCGATAATTATCGTGCTTTTCAAATGTTACTAGCATGAAATAAAGTTCCGATTTTAACTCTCTGGAATTGTAGACTCGTTCAATTTCGGCTCATAGTCAAGTCATTTTACACTAAAACATTTACTTATTTATAGAACAAAGGCATGATATTCCCTTTTAATTTTTAAACCAATTAGAAAGAAAGAGAGAAATGTTGGACAACGAAGAGCATAAACTTCTTTATTACTTCTTAAAGCTTCAATAGCAATCTTCCTCAATGAAAAAGAAACTATAAGTTATATAGTAGTTTCAGTGACCCATGTCTTCAAAATTGGATAAGTTAATCTGTACTTTCAAACAAGGTGTCATCTATGACGGAAAAAATACCAAAAGAGGCATAAACTTATTGCATTGGTATCAATTCAATCATAAACCTTTTAATTTGGCAAATTCAATTCTAAACATTTTCACATTAATACTAATTTAGTTTTATCGATCAATTTTTGCCAGCCGACGTTGAGATGGCAATTTTTGTTTTTGTTTTTGTTTTTATTTTTGAATTTTTTATTAATTTTTTGTTTTTATTTTTTGTTTTCTTTTTCCTCTTCTTTTTTCTCTTCTTTCTCCTTGGACTATCCCCATAATAGTCAGCAAGGTTTGCTGGCCACTGTTGAGGCGGCTTCACCTAGGGCCGTAGGTGAGGTGGCTTCCCTTAGATTTGGGCGAGGTTAGGCAAGGGCCATGAGCCTTGCCTGCCGCCGATGAGGGCTTTGCAACCTTGGCCCAATGGCTAGCGAGCCTTAGTGGAGCCTCACCAACCATTGCAGGGAAAGTCCAAGGAGGAAAAAAGAAAAAAAAATGAAAAAGGAAAAATTAGTATAAAAATTCAAAAAAATATTTAAAAAGTTGCGACATCGGCGTTGGCCGAACAACCGGTGTCTACGTTATCGCTGACTAGCCAAAATTAGTCGAATAAACTGAATTGATATTAATGTAAAAATGTTTATGACTAAATTAACTCAATTGAAAGGTTTAAAATTGAATTTGTATTAGTATAATAGGTTTATGATTTTTTTTTGTATTTTTTTCCACCTACGACTAGGGATGTCAAAAAAGCCCAGCCTAACTTGACTCGAAATTTTAGGGTATTTTGGGATTGGGCCTTAGATTTTTTCGGGAAAGGGTCTAAATACGCGGGCATGTTTCGATTCCCTCCATTTCCGAATAGTTATCATGGCCGTTCGTACCAGGCCATTGATTTTTTTTTCTTCGAGTTGTCTATTCAGTTATCATGTTTGTCGAGTTGCTTGCCTTGGCTTTCGGACTTGATTCCTCACTGCCTTGAAGTGACGGGCATGGCATGTTGTTAGGTTTAGCTGAGTTTACCCCGGCACGAAAGGAAAGGCCGGAAATGAAGCCCCACCTTGTTGGGATTTCGTCTTTGTTTCTATAAAAGTTCTTTGGAGTTTGGAATCTCTCCGTTTTATTTGCATGAAGCGGGCAATTGTGCATAGAAGAGGGTTTTTGTCGTTGATGGGTTCCCTGTAAATTGCTTTGTTTCTTGCTTCTTTTATTCTTTCCGCGTGCGATATCAGAATGTTAAACTCTCGTCTCTGTATAGAGGTGTGCTGCTTCATTTTCTCGACTGGCCTAATGCTTCTTCGTTCATGGCCTTTGGGTTTTGCCTAGTAGCTTTGAGTGGGCTTTCTGAGAGGTAGATTGAATGCGGCAATTTAGATGGATGGTCTTGAACTGGATATCAAGGAGAATGCAGAATGTTTTGCTGGTCTTTTAGGTTGATGTTCTTTCAATCCCTCTTTCAGAGATTGTTGGTATTTTAATTATAATTTTCCCAATCTAAAGCTACTTTCAGACTGCATTACTGTGATTGTTGATTATTTGATACCCATTATTGGGCACCTTGATAGCTTAGGGTGCGTTCGGTTAGATTTTTGGAGAAGCCGTTAAGAAAATACAAAGGCCTTTAAGTTAAAGCGGTTTTCCAAAATGCAAAATACGTTTAGTAAATTGTAATCCGAAAGTGTGTTGTAAAATATTCTTGGGCAAAATAGTGTTTGGAGAAATTTGCATTTACAAATGACTTTTATGACAAAAAGAAAGGAAAAAAATAGTTCGCCGGCGAAGGGTAGATGGTCATTGTGACGTCTCAAGTTGCAACACCTTAGGCAGCCGCCCAACACCATCAGCGAGGGCCGCCTAAGGTCGAGTGACCCCCAGCGACCACCGTGAAGGGCCACCTGAGGTCGCAACGGTTGCGGCTGTCATGGCAGGGTCGTCGAGGTCGCAACGACAGCTCGCCCCAACCCAAGCGACCAATGTGACCGTTGTGACCCAAAACCCAGATCTGGGTTGCGACGAGGTGAAGTAGGTCACGTGCCGCAACCTAGGTGACCTCTACGACCTAGATCTAGGTCGCAGTGAGGTCGTGGGTCATTGGAGGTCGTGGCGAGCTGGTGGTCATGGCGAGGTGGAGAAGATTGCGCGCTACAACCCAAGCAACCTCCTCGACCCAAATCTGGGTTTCAGTGAGGTCTTGGGTTGTCGAAGGTCGCCGCAACCCAAGTGATGTGACCATTGCGACCTAGATTTGGGTTACGCGACTGGTCGGCGATGATTGCCGGGGTGCCGCGACTACGCCGGCCTCTCCGATGAAGAAGAAGATGAACAATGCCCGAGCCATTCCGAAAATGCTGAAAACCCAAGGCAGCCCCTTTCAACCTTTGGAAGGCCAGCATTCTTTCAAGGTGAGTATTATTGGGTGTTCCCAAACACCCAATATTTGGGCAAATGGGCTTTGAACCCCCAAAGAGCTTTGCAAAGGGGTTCCCAAATGCAGCCTCAGTCTACTGTTTGTCCTGTCCAACTATTTTCCTTGACTTTAACTTGATACTCTCTTGATTTATTAGCTTGTTGATGTCTGTAATTTTTTTTCCAGAACAAGAAGGTAAGGGAGGTGGGGATTCTGAAAAAGGACCCTGAAACCTTGAAGGAGCAGATTGAGAAGCTGGAGATGATGATGAGTAAGTGTTGAAATTGTTGATTTTCCTCATTCAATCGCAGCTTGTTATTTTCTTTCATTTAAGTTGGATTTCACATTTTGCAGGGATTGGGTAGGTTGTCCTTGGCTGCAGTATCAGCAGATCAGTCAGCTACAAGTGTGTGGTCCAAGCAGGAATGAAGGAGATCACTGCTAAGGTATGCAGAATTTGGGAGCTAACCTTACACTAGAAAACTGACATTTGATAATGGCATCATTAGGCAAGTGAGGTTACAAGCGAAGAGCCACTATAGCATTTTTTTTTTATTTTTTTTTTTGAAGTGAGGGACTATATCGACGATATTTGTTCATCTCGGCAGGTGCTGGACTATCATTTGCAACGGTGGCAGTGTTTGGTTGGACCTTTGGACAGGAATTCGCCATTCGTTTCAACTCTACCGATTAGATACCATGGCTACGCATGTCAACTTTTTGGAGTGGTAGGCGAACAAAACTGAAGCGTTCATTTTGCTTCCTTTAAATAAAATCGAGATGGAGTTGTAAATTGTGGATGTTTCTGTGGCTACATCTTTTGAAATCTTCTGGTTTTACACTTCCAAATTACTAGCTTTGCAGATTTATATGATGACCAGTTGCTTGTTTTTGGGGAGACTGTATTGTGAAAGCCTGTTATAAATTGACATGCCATTGATGATGTCATAATAACTATGATCAAATATTTATGATGCAAGAGTGCATGATCAAGTAGCTACAATGTTCAGAACTTTAGGTTGGTCATTTTGATAAATTTGTGGACTCAACAACAAATAGAAGTTTAAGAAATGAGAAAAAGAGTGAAACAAGCGTAGGCAATAACACTAAGTTGTCCCTTAGTTGAGATGTCTAATGCTTAGACTCATAAGCCATCGTGAAAATATGTTCATCTTAAAAATAAAAAAGAGAGAGAACCCGAAACCCAAACTGGACCAGCCCAGCCCAATCGCTTAAGTTATTTGCCATTCGGGTCTTAGGTCGAGTAGGGTCAAGCGCATTCCTATAGTTTTTCAGGTTGGGTTGAGTATCATGGAAACCTAGTCCAACCTAACCCATTGACATCCCTACTTGTGACTCACAAATGGGAGAACAAATGGTAGAAACAATTAGCAACATCTATCAACAAAATAAATGAGTATGAGAGAAAGAAAATATGAATAGAGAGAGAAATATATATGCATATTTAACTTACTAAATAACTTTTTATTTGCATAGTTGGAATTTTAAAGCTCTCTTGAACCAAAGCATGATAATCAACCTCCCTACCAATAATTTTTTGATAATCCTATCCACTGTTTGAAAATAGGAGATCCTCCAAGATTGATTAACATGTAATATGCTGCAGAATCCCATAAGCGCCATTGCGAAGCCCAATCCCAATCCTGAGTAAAACCAATTAACAACAAAGTCGCCTTCATTAGATTCATCTTCGCTTGAATCATGATCATATTGTCTCTCCATTTCATTCTGCTCATCCCCTGAACAGATTTTCATAAGAGGAGCTCCACAAAGTCCATTGTTGCTGCGATAAATAGATTGATCTTCTACGGTGCTTAGATGATTGCTTGATGGAATGAGACCAAATAAATTGTCAAATGAAAAATTCATATGACTTAGAAAGTCTAAATTGGATATTCTAGGAGGGATTTCACCCCATAGCTTGTTATTGGAAGATCAGGTGATTCCAAATATCTCAAGTTGCCAATATCTGAAGCGATTTTTCCAATTAACTTATTTTGGGAGAGGTTCAAATTTTCAAGTCGAGCAAGTCTAGTTAGCCCTTTTGATATTTGTCCTTCTAAGGTGTTGCTTGAAAGGCCAATGGAAAATAAATATTGGAGAGAGCTGGTGAATTCTAGGCTTGTTCCTTTTATATTAACCATAATAGGAATCTTAAGCATGTCTTCCAAATATGAAGTATCAATGGAATCGGCCCTCATTAGGGAGATGTTGCTAAAACAAGGAGGAATGACTCCATAAAGGTTGTTATGGGCTAGGCTTAGATACTGGAGTTTATGAAGTTGACACAGCCATAAAGGAATGTCCCAAGTAAAGTAGTTTCTACTGCTATTCATAAATTATGATTCTCCCTGAATGATCATTATTAGGTTTGACCTACGTGGAACTTAGTGGAGAAAATGATGGTACCTCGGCCCCAAAGTCTACTTTAGGCTTTTATTTGAGAACTTGATGGTACTTTCGACCATTGTTTGGAATTTTCCCTTGCTAAACATGATTGAGCAATATCAAGTGTACTGTTTGAATTACTAAGGAGTGAGAAGTAATTACTTAGGATTTACCTAAGCAGAAATTACTAAGCAGTGAGAAGCATTCAACAAGCAATTGCCGCGACCTAAATTTCGGGTATATCACCTAAAACTAGGTTAATGGACTACTAAGCTTTTAAATTTAGCTCGGGCTCTCCCAACCTATACCAATTCGCGACTTAAGATTCAAATATTTAACATGCAAAAGATTATTAACTATGAGTCGCCACTAATCGGTTTATGGTAGGTCAATTAGACACATAAGTAAAATAATTTGAGGATTATTTTACTTCTACGAACCAGAGATTAAGGGTATAGGGATTTGGTTACACTAGATTTCTCTAATACCATTTCGGTACCATTTCTTTTTAGTTTTTAAAAATGTTTTTTTGCAGGCAGCTGATTTATTTTAACCTAAATTACTATCATGCAAAAAGTGACTATACGGATGCTCAAACATTCAATAAATAAATTGCATCACACAAAGCAAATAATTTTTTTGGGTTTCTTTTTTTAAAAACCATAATTCTTTTATGAAAATGCATTTTTTTAACATAATGACTTAATCTTATTAATATGCAAAGTCTAATTAAATGGGCCTATTATGCAAACTAATTAACATGCAGCTCATGACCTAATTTCACTAATGAACAAATTATGAACAAATGATTCTATTATGCAAACTAGTTAACATGCACCTAGTATTTTTGCATTTTTTTAATTGAAATTCAAAGTTTATGAAAACCCTAATTAATCTATCTAAAAAGGGATAATTTTCTAATTTATTCTAGAGATTAATTTGACTTAAACCATATCCTTTCTTAGAAAACTATTTTTTGGAAAAATGAGATAATTAAAATGTGCAAACACTATCTAAAACCCTAAAGAATTTATTTAGGTTCAACCTTAACTTATTTCTAAAAATGCAATCCTAAAAATATAATCCTAAAAAAATTCTAATTTACTAAACCTACATGTCTAATTTACTAAATTTATATGCTCATGCAGAATTTTGATTTTTTGATTTATGATATTTTAGTTTTTTTAAAAAAAGATAAGTAATTATTGAATATATATTAAATCTAAGCTATCAACAAAATAAATGATTAAAATAATCGAAAAAACAACATATTGTCTCACAGGTCAAATTAACGATTATCCTAACCCTAATTATCACGACAAATAAATCAAAATAATTAAAAATCTGATTCGAAGTCTTACGGATCAAATTAATAATTATAATGATTTAACAATTAAAATTTTACCAAAAAGTCCAAAAATTAATATAATTAAAAAAATAATCCGATATCTCTCGGATTAAATTAATAATTATATTAATTGCAAACAAAATCCTAGCTGATAATGCCTACAAAAATGCACAAATATTAACATTGACAAACCATAATCTAACTTAAGCAATAATAACAAAATTTAAAATGAATAAATGAATGACAATGAAATAAAAAAAATAAATGAAAAATAAACTACCTAAGGGGACTCAACACAATAGGAGAAGGCGCCGCGCGTTGATGAGTGGGCGGATCAGCAACGTCAATGGGCGAACAGGTCGCGGGCAGAGGCAGCGCGGGCTGAGGTGCGGGACGGCGGATCTGCAGACGTTAGTTGGGCAGCGCTCGGGCGGAGGGCAGCGCAACCGGGGGCTGTTGGGCGTCGGAGGGCAGCACTGCGACCTGCAAAGGGAACACAGAACAGAAGCAGCGGCGGAGGAGTCGGGCGCGGGTTGCTGGGAGGCGCTCGCGCTGCGACCAGCGACAACGAACGGCAAAGGAGGCGTTGACGGCTGTCGACCAGAGAAGAGCGACGCTCAGGCAGCAGGCGGAGAGGGCGTCGGGCGCTGGTGCAGTGGCGGGTGGCGCTCGGCAAGGTCAGGAACGGCGTGCTTCGTCGGAGCTCCGGCGTCGGGCTGGGCAGCAGTTGGTCGCGGGTGCAGAGGCGCGGCGATGGGCGTTGGAGGCGCGCGGCAGCGGCGTCGAGGGGTTGCTGCGTCGGCGGCCAGGCGCGGCGACGGTGCTCGTGATGGCGCAGCAGCGAGTGGGCTTCGGGGGGGCGTCAACGAGCGAGATCGGCGCGTCGAGCTTTGCGGGGAGGACGCACGCGACGGGTGCGGGAGGAAGAAGATGCACAGTGATTCTATTTTTTTCTTCTCTCCTCACCTGTCTCTCACGTCACTTCTCTCTCTCCCGCTGCACTCACGTCTCTTCTCTCTCACTGTTTCTTTCTTTTGTCTTTTCTTGTCAGAGAGAAAGAAAAGAGAAATGTTTTTTTCTTTTAACTAAGATAGACGAAAGCTTCTGACTTTTTTTTTTTCTCTCAATTTTTCAATCTCTCCCCCCCCCCTCTCTCAATTTTTCAATCTCTCCCCCTCACCCGTTATAAAAAATAAGCATCTCTTTTATAGTGATTCGAAACGGTCTTTTTACATAAAATTTTCCGAATTACCATTTTTTATCACATTAAATCAAATTTGTATGATTTGACAATTAACTCTATTATTATTCATTTTTCACTTAATTTCAAAATTATTGCTGCATTTAACAAAATTCAGACATTCATCATAATTCTATATTTCTTTGCATAATTCAATCAAGCTGAAGCATCACTCGATAATGCTTATCAAGATGTTTCTTCTGGAGAGAGTAGCATTTTCTTTCGAAAAATTCTCTTCTTTTCATCTTTATGAGATCGGTAGGTTTTCCCACAAAGACATGATATAAGAGAGTGATAGCATGGCCGAAATTAGGTGACATCAGAAAATGAATCTAGTCTTGTTTTGAAATTGATTGTCACCAAAGTTTGAGATTTCCTGTGAATCTCGTAACGAAGTTGTAAAAGACATCATTCATATCATGGTTGGTGATGGACTGAGTATTCAATCAAGTATGAAAGTCTTCAAGTCTTTCTGGCCAATTTTTTTCTTTGTATTTGTTTAAAATGCAATTTTATTTTTCCAAAATTATGTATCAATAGCAATCATTTATTTTTCGCCTTTTTAGTAAGATTGGAATGCATGATAAGTGATAATGTGTTGTTGTCGCCATGAGTATTTGGCTACATAAGGATATTCCCTACGTAATATTCCGGTCATTTCCGTTTGGTGGAAGTATCGCTAATCAATTGAGACGGCAGGTTGACCAACGTTTTCTTTACGATGGCTAAAGCTCCGACATCACGAAAACAACAAAAGACCGCGAATACTTTAGACGAACCGTGTCCGTTGGTCCAACGATCAATACACGTCAAAAGACCTTGACTTGTTGACTTCCGGAGCGCGCGCCCGACAAAGACCTTGACTTCTGGAATTTAGTTAACTTCCATAGGTAAAGCTGGTTCAAGTTCTATTAAAAAATTCATTATTGTCGCCGTTTTTCTTTCTTCAATAATTGATGCAAGTTTTATATTTGTATGCAATGATTTAGTGATTATCTGTTCATTCTGGATGATTGAAAGAGCATATTTGTCTTCTAGTGCTGCGCTTGCTAGTAGGATTAATTGAACACAACGTGACACGTCAGAATCATCCACCAATCCACTCGTAACCCGATTATAATTATTTCGTTTAATGTCACAAATGACTGCTGAAAGAGCATATTTGTCTTCTATTTGTTGAAACTGTATGGTCAGTGGAACAAGATGAATCAAGTCAAAAACAACTTCCGACGTGCTTTGCCTAAGTTCAATCGTGGCAGCCCCACAACCTGTTTACAAATTTTCCACCGCACCCATGTCTTTTAATCGTGGTCTTTTCTTGGATAATTTGCGATGAAAATCACCTGTTGGATGATAAACGTAATGTTCAAGTTGGTGCACGAGGTAAACTTTTGAATTGAAACTCATGGCCTCGTCTTCACTGCAAGGCCTCCTCTTCCTCTAAGCTAGAAGATCCCGTTTCGCCTATTCTTCAAGTTTTATTGTCCCTAGCTGCTCCGAACGAGAACTGCATGCGGCTCATGAAGACGAACGAGAGGCTAAAACAGGGAACTCTGTTTCTCCATCGAGAAAACAGAGAACTTTGTTTAACAGAGCTGTCTCTGAGAGAGAGAGAGAGAGTTCCCCGGACGAATTCGGTTTGGAAAAAAAACACGAACACGAATCGGTCCTCCTTCCCACGCAGAGAGAGAGAGAGAGGAATCGTCTAGAGAGAGAAACATGGCCACGACTTCTCGCCGGGCGACGCCCCTCCTCCTCCTGCCGGCGGCGGCGCTGGTGGTGGTGCTGGCCGCCGCCCTCGCGGGGGCGCAGACGCCGGCGACGCAGACCTGCATGGCGAAGCTCAGCCCCTGCGCCGTCTACCTGAACACGACGACGACCCCGCCGAGCGCCTGCTGCTACTCGCTCAAGGAGGTGGTGAACACCGAGCTGACCTGCCTCTGCAACGTCTTCAACTCGCCGGGCCTGCTCGCCTCCCTGGAGATCAAAGTCCACCAGGCCTTCCAGCTCACGAAGAGGTGCGGCGTCTCCACCGACCCCAGCCAATGCAACGGTACGATCTCGCCCTGCCCTGCCCTGCCCTGCCCTGCCCTGCCCTCTCTCCTCTTCGAACGGGGAAGGAGGGAAGGAGAAAAAATCGAGAGGGGAGGAACGGATTAGGGTCTTTGGGAAAAAAGGAAGCTCGATCCGCGAGAATTTCGAGTCGTTTCTGACATTCGGAACTGAATCGAACTCGCTCGTGCGGCGAGTCTTTCTGTTATAGAGTTTCGGTGTGAATAGTTATTGTCGGAACAGATCGTCGTCGACGACGGCGCCGCCGCCACGTAAGAAATTCGTTTCCCCATTTTTTCATTTACGGGTCGTTGAGCCTGTAAATCCGGGTGCTGCAGTTTCGTTCCTTATTTCTCCAATTCTAGTTCCGAAATTCAGAGCCTGAACGGCCATGCTTTCGTGTATTTGAATGTCAATCCGCCATTGTCGAACCTCCAGACGACTGAGTAATTCTGTAGCTGGTTTAGGGGGGAAAGCAAATCTAAGTGAGAAGATAGTTCGTCTAGAACACCCAACAAGGGCCCGGAAATTGCTGGTTCCCGATGCTGTCGGGCGCCTCCAATGTCGACTCGTGGATTGTGGAAATCTTACATTGGGGGGGGGGAATGATTGAAGCCACGGCATTTTCCCCACGATGTTGACGGCGGTAGAAGGGTCTTGCTTTAGGTCTGAATGGATCGGAGCGAGTTTAGTGAAGTAGCAGTCCTACTGAGGAGCCAAATGTCCGGCACTGGTCCAGCTTGATGTGCCTAGGTTACTTCGGATGATGGTGGTTTTTTTCTTGATTATTGGCCCAAATTGCGTGATATCTGGTCATCAGGGAATGACTTTAATTGCTTGTGTTGCGTGGATAATTTGTGCATTTGATTGATTGTGCGTATTCTTAATTAAGGAGATTCATTGCGTTTAGTCTCTATTGTGATGATGGCTATGGAATAGTAAGGGTGCGCATGGTAAAATTTCTGAAACAGAAATTGATTTCGCCGTAAATCAATTTCTCAATTTCTATTAGGACAAGTTTCGAAGAAAGTTAAAACCCGTTTGATAACGACTCAAAATTTCTATTTCAAAAGTAAACCGTTTGATAACGTAAAAAATTTCTATTTCATGAATCATGTTGTCCCCATCCTTTTACCTCACTCTTCTTGGTGCTTGTGATGGTAATTTAATTTGATAAAAGTTGGTAAATCACTTTAATTTATATTGGTAATTCGATAGAGTAGTTAAGAACTTCAAAACATTAGCAATTTATGTAAATAAAAGCTAGTAATTAGTATAAAAAATGCTAATATGCAAACTATAAAAGATTTGGTAGTTTCAAATGCTAATATGCAAATAGTTAATGTATTTATTCTCCTCATTCAAGATTCGGGTTTAAGTCACTACATTTTTTTGCATTCTTTTGAGACCACGAAGTGATTTTATGGTAGGTACTAGTTGACATGGAGGTATGCGCAATTTGCGAGAGATTTGAAATTAATAAAATGGAAATTGTGCTAGAAATAGAAATTGATTAGATAATAATATAGGAAATCCTCAAATACAAAATAATAGTCAAAATAACACTAATGCATTACAAAAGTTGAAAATACAATTTCATGGAATTTCCGGCATATTATTATCCCTTATCATTTTATTGGCAATGGTTTTCCTAAGCGTATTTATTTGGTTTCCTCCTCGGTATTTGAATGTTTGTAAGGTCATCATGCGTAGGTTCGGCCAAGTACATCGGATCTCCATATAGGGAAAAGTTCCTATCCATCTTGTTTTGATCACGGATGTAATTATGGATGGCACAACATGCAATTACGATATGTGCTTGCTTTCGAAGTGCAAATGAGGGCATATGCCTCAAAATGAAAAAACGATTCTTCAATGCCCCAAATGATCTTTCAATGACATTCCTTAAAGAAAATGTCTATAGTTGAACAATTCTCTTGCAGTTATACCGGTCACCTCTAAAAGGAGTTAAAAATTCGGAGTTGCTTTGCATAACGAGAATCCATGACATAGTATTTGCCTACAATAATGTATTTTTGAGGGATTTTCCATGCATTTTTGGGAGGAAAAACATTTTTGAGTATTTTTCTAATTTTTGGATATAAAAGGGATTTTTTTACCTTTTTTGGTATTTTTGGAAAAATACAAGTCTTTTTGGCTTTTTCTGAATTTTTTTGGCTTTTTCATGAATTTTTGGTTTTTTTTGGATTTTTGGCATTTTTTTGAAAATATGAAATATTTTTGATTTTTTGATTTTTTGTGAAAATAAAATATTTTTTAATATTTTTCAATATTTTTGGAAAATAAATTATTTTTGATTTTTCTCGATTTTTTTGGAAAATAAAACATTTTTTTAAGGAAGGAGGTGGATGGAGAAATAATTTCTATTTCTACTTTGGAAATGAAAGCTAAAATTTTTAGCTTTTCCGATTTCTCCTCCAAAACAATTTCGAAAACAAACTGTTTGAAAATATAAATCAATTTGCGTTACCAAACGGTTTACATTCCAAACCTGTCCCTAAAGAGAAATTGAGAAATTGAGAAACAGAAATTTTACCACGCGCACCCTAAGTCTACTTTGAATTTGAATGGACCGGAGTTTGGTTCGTTGAGCGTTAATCTCATCCCCGTTTTTTTGTGGGTTTGGCAAAGTAGTCCTATTGACAAGCGAACCATCTGGCTTTTTTTCTAAATTCATTGCAAATTGCTTATGGGTGTCTTGCGATAATACCAATATTGTGTCGCACTGAACTAAGTGTAGAATTCTTATTGTAGATAGTGTTTATTTGATCTCTTGTTTGTCATGGCTCTTACAAAATCATCTCTTTCTTCTTTTAGTTGTAAATCGCAGAGATTCCCCTCTCTCTCTCTCTCTCTGCGTGGGAAGGGAAAAAGATTCGAGAGGGAGGAACGAATTCGGTTTGGAAAAAAACTCGATCTGCGATTCAGAAGAGCGTTCTTATAACGAGATCGAATGACGATTTCTGAGTCATTTTTTGAACATTCGAAACTGAGATTTGGCCTGTTTTGGAAGTGAATCGAGCTTGCTCATGCGACAACTCCTTTCTTTTGAGTTTCCATATGAACAATTAACATCGAAAAAGGTTTTCTGAGACGGAATCCCTCGTTTTGCAGTGAGCGCTATGATTCCATCGTCAACAACATTACCAGGTAAGAAAATTCGTTTTCCATTTTCCTTTCTGGGTCGTGAAACCACATTTCCTGATACCGATTTTCTCAGCAATTGACGAAACCCAAGCCCACAGCAACACGTATGGGTACATAATGATGTCCATTCCGGCTGCATTATTCATTTACTTTTTAGTCATTGGATCTTGCTTCCTATTTCGACGTGCAACAAGGAGTGTGCAATTAGAGACTACTCAAACTACTGAGCACAATGGAAATTTCTTGTCAATATGGAATTATGACGGGAGGATTGCATATGATGACATAATCAATGCAACAAAGGACTTCGACCTCAAATATTGCATCGGGACCGGTGGCTATGGTAGCGTCTATAGAGCGCAATTGCCCAATGGGAAAGTCGTGGCATTGAAGAAACTTCACCGTTTTGAAGCAGAGGACCCATCCTTTGACAAGAGCTTTCGAAATGAAGTGGAACACTTGACGGAAGTTAGGCATAGAAGCATAATCAAGCTCCATGGTTTCTGCTTACATAGTCGATGCATGTTCTTGATTTACGAATACATGGAAAATGGGAGTCTCTTCTGTGTTTTGAGAGATGACGTCGAAGCACTAGAATTGGATTGGTCCAAAAGAGTTGATCTCATTCGGGATACGGCACATGCTTTGTCTTACATGCACCATGATTGCGCTCGGCCAATTGTTCATCGAGACATATCTAGTAACAACATCTTACTGAATAGCAAAATGCAGGCTTTTGTATCAGATTTTGGCACTGCAAGACTTCTAAATCATGATTCCTCATCTAACTTCACTGCAAATATAGCTGGCACCTATGGATACATTGCACCAGGTAAGCAATACTTTATGCTCCATATATTTTTATTTTTATTTTTATTTTTACCCTGAAAGTTACTACCAGAGGCACACGTCAAATTAACGACATTGTAAAAGTTTCACTATCCATGCACATCAATGACTTGTAGACTCGTTGTGTACTAGCCGACAATAGCTTAGAACTGGTTGTGCCTCGATTAGGGATGGCAAAATGTCCCCGTTCGCTGCCCGACCCCACCTCTCCTCCCCTGACGTCTCCGAACGGGGGGTTGCCGCAGTGGAAGCTGGCGCTGATAGTGGGGATTGGGATTGGGGGGCTCATTGTGGGGGTGGGCGATTAAGGGTGTGGTCATCCCATCCAAAGCCTCAACTGCCAAAATTCTTATTCTTTTTGTATTTTTTTTTTTCCAGAGCTTGCGTATACTTTGGTTGTTAATGAGAAATGCGACGTATATAGCTTTGGAGTAGTGGCAATGGAAACAATGATGGGTGAGCATCCAAGAGATATTGTATCTACGTTGTCGACATCCTTTGGAGAAGATATCATGCTACATAAAATCTTAGACCCACGGTTGCCTATTCCAAGAAAGAACTCCATAGCAGGAAATATTGTTCAGATAGTTTCTCTGGCGCTCGCCTGCTTGAGTGCTAATCCAAAGTCTCGACCAACTATGAGGCAAATCTCGGAAGCTTTTCTAGTTCAAAGGGTACCATTGGCAAAGCCCTTCCATGAGATCTCATTGGCTCAGCTTCGAGATAACAATAGATCATGGTTGGAAGGTGAATCGGCAGACGCTTCATCAGGATTAAACGATGTGTAAGGGTCATTAAGTCCTTGTCCCAATGATAAGTGAAGAGAGATTGATAAGATGATGTGCAATTTGGGGAAAGTGACTGAGGATTATAGAAGTGTATGGCTTCTGCAAATTGTCGAGTCATGTTAAACTTTTTCCATACTATGCTATAGGAGTGAGAAGCAGTTTACCAAGGAGATCCATTTATTTTTTGTCTTTCCAGTAAGATTGTAACTTAGGATTGATAATAATGTAATGAGAAATAATGTGAAACACACTAGACCCAATATAAAACACGAGCACCCATATACAATTTCTATAACATAATTGATTCTGTTTAAGTTACTCATAAAACAAGTCTATTTGATATTTATTTCTTTCCATTAAAGATGGGTAAAGCTCGTATTTTCAAGGCCTAACATCACCAAAAAGTCCATGAAGATCATGACTTATCATGAAGCATATAACACATAGTGGCTCAGAAAATAAACAAATGAAACCCCAAAAGACCTACTACATGTTAGAGTTCTCATGGTCCTAAAATCAACACATAAGACACTCGAATTGCATACGCTCCACAAAAAACCTTGACTTGATGATGAATGGGTACAAGTGCCATGCAAAAAATGCGTTCTGGTTTTAAGTTATGATTTTTTTTTTTTTTTTTGTCTCACTCATCTCTTCTATGTACATGTATGTGTGATAATCATGGAAATCGAACCCCAGACTTGGTACTCTCCTGTCCCATCCCCCCAAATCCCTTTACTAATAGGGTCACATGCCTATTGGCGATTTAAGTTCTAATTGAATCATTGAAATTTATTGATTTTCAAACCAGCGGTATATTTTCTCGATGGAGGGGCTGAAGCTTCTTCAAGATGTAAGATTCTTAGGACACTTCAACTTAGGACTCAATCCTTTGTATGATCCTGTACTTGTGAATTAATTAATCCTATTGCAGATCCAAATTTTCTCCTGAATTATATATATGTGTGAAAGTCCCCCTCTATCGAGGCCAAACAAAAGCAACACGTGTTAGACCACTACAATTAAACCAAGAACAGCACCTTTTTACTAACCAGTGAGAAGACCTTTTCGTTTTCATGCTCGCTTCGAACACGTTTGCCCCGAAGTTGAACCCAAGAATTAAAAGACCGACATCATCTAACCATTGAAATTCATTGGGATCTTGTGCACCTGATTCATGCAGGTTTGGCTTGTGTACGCATTAAAACCACCGGGCCCAACGCCTAGTGACCACTTAATGACTCGTACAGGGAAACTTGGTGACGGTGGTGACATGAGAGTCGTAACGTTTTTGTCGGTGCAAGAAGACTTCGAGTCGTCTTGAAGTCTTTCGACGAACAAGACAAAATGCTAGAGAAAAAGTAAATAAAAGAGAAATCGCATCCGCCGTGTTCCATCCGGAGGAGGACCTTTCTCAATGCCTTGTGACATGTGATTAGCAAATGAACTCCAACAAGTGAAGAGTAGATTGGTATAATGATGCTGCCAATTAGAGAACGTGGTTGATAATATGAAGTTTGCAGGCAAAAGATCACTTCAAGTGCCAAAAGTTAACACAAATAGACACTTAAGTGCCAAAAGTTAACACAAATAGACACTTAAGTGCCAAAAGTTACGAAAGTGACACTTAAGTGTTATATTTTTGGAAAAATTGAACACCTAAGTGCCACCTCCAACGAAACTGGCCGGAAATCATACGTGGCAATTAAATATTAATATTTCTTGCCTACGTGACTCGCCGAAAAGCTGACTCAGCTCTAATTCATCCAAAACGACGTCATTTCTATACTTGGCCAAAATAGAGCCCTTAAATCGGCCAAAACGACGTCGTCTCCCCAATTGTCCTAAATCTAAAACCCTAAATTGGGCAAAATCCCATTGAAGCGTTGGAGCCCTAATCCCGAACCCTAATTTGATTTGCCCCAAATTTTACAGTTGAATATTGGAAATGGAGAATAGGACTTTCAGTAGCGGCTCAAATTTCTCTCGTCGAAGCAAAGGAGAAGGCAAGTGTTTCTGCTTTTGTAGGTTACCCAGTCCAAGAAGAACATCATGGATTCGAATGAATCCCAGGAGAAGATTCTATGGATGTGCCCGATACAGAGTAGGGTATAAGTGCAAATATTTCAAATGGGTTGATGCAAAATTCTCTCACCAAGCCACAAAGGTAATATTGGACCTACTTGATGTATGTCATCAACCTCCATCTACGCTTGTGGACAACTTAGACGATGTTGACTCAATGTAAGCTCAAGCATCTGAATGCTAGTATGAACACCTAGAGGGAGAGTGAATGGGTGTGAAAACAGATTTTGCAAAATACAATAAAAAACTTTACTTTTAATCTGAGTTTGGTTGACTTCAGACTTTGCAGAATGATTCAGACTTTAACAATTATATCTAAGCGCAGAAATATATGGCAATAAGTAAAGTAGAGGAGTTTAGAGAAGAAAATAAGAACACAAGATTTATAGTGGTTCGGCTTAGATCAAGCTTACGTTCAATCTCCCATGCTAACAGCCTTCTAGTTGAATTCCACTATGTAATCAATAAGAGATTACAACTTTGAGTGCAAACACTTAGAGATAGATCACACTATCTCACTAAGTCACTCTTTTGGTATTTCTCTCACGATCACAAACGTTTAAACTCACAAGAGACAAATGTATGATCGAAGGTAGCTCAGACTTTGGAATTATAAATTTTACGCTCCGTCTCTTACTTGCTCATCGGTTCTTGATCTCCTTAAATACTCCTCCACTTCCAAACTAGTCGTTAGATAGTATCTTGAGGATCGTCTTCCAATCTACCCATTGGACAAATCTGTATCTAGAAGATTTGATAGCCGTTGAGCGATAGAAGTAGAATCTCAAATTGATTTTGATCGCCCATACAAACAGAATATTGATTTTCATAAGTATAGCTTCTTCATATGGAAAGTTCTTGTCTTCAAAGTCCAATTGTCAATCAATTAAATTGAGTCAATCAAATCAATCTTAATGTAGAATTCAAACCAGATCACTAGCCGTTATACATTTAGGGCTTGTGTTACGTTCTGTCTCGTTCTGAATGTAAAGCCTAAAAGCAATAAACTTCACAATCTGAGTCTGAGTGTGATAGACTTTATAATCTGAGTTTGAGTGCGATAGACTTTAGAATCTGAGTCTGAACATATTCTGCTTCTGAATAGATTTAACTTTAAGGTTTGAATACAGTCTGAATAAGTTCAGCTTCAGCATAGAGTCTATCTTCCGGTTCTTCCAAGTATAGATTTTAAGGGTGTGCATGGTCCGGGTGGGCGGTTCCCGACCTAGAACCGGGAACCGCCCGTTAAGTACCGGTTCCGAAAAATTGGAACCGGGATCCACCCGTTTGTTGCATGGATCCACCCGGGAACCGGACCGCCGGTCCGGTCCGGTTCCCGGGTGGATCCATGGAACCGATCTTGACGCGGGCGTCGCTAGTTCTTCGGGATTTGCAGAAGGGTCGCTTGGACGAGAGGTAGCGGCAGAGTTGGGTCGCGGGTCGTTGAACTGGATCACAGGTCGTAGGGAGGCTGAACGGCGACGGCGTCAGGGCTGAGATGAGCTTAGATCTGTAGTCGTCGAGCGAGATCAGCGCGGTTGAAGCAGGGGACGCCAAGCGTTGGTCGCGGATGGGTCTCGTGGGTTGCTGGAGTCGCGGCCACCGGCATGAAGAAACGAGCGGCAGTTGTGGTGCTGCATGTCGAGGGGAAGGTGGATCTGGCAGGGAGGCTAAACGGCGATGGCGTCAGCACTAAGATGAGCTCAGATCTGTAGTCATTGAGCGAGATCAACGCGGCTGAAGCAGGGGACGCCGAGCGTTGGTCGCGGATGGGTCTCGTGGGTTGCTGGAGTCGCGACCACCAGCGTGAAGAAACGAGCGGCGATTGCGGTGCTGCACGTCGGGGGGAAGGTGGATCTGGCAGGGAGGCTGAACGGCGATGGCGTCAAGGCTGAGATGAGCTCAAATCTGTAGTCGTCGAGCGAGATCAGCGCGGCTGAAGCAGGGGACACCGAGCGTTGGTCGCAGAAGGGTCTCGTGGATTGCTAGAGTCGCGGCCACCGGCGTGAAGAAACGAGCGGCGGTTGCGGCGCTGCACGTCAGGGGGAAGGCGGATCTGGTAGGACGACGATGGCGGAGGTGCGGAGCTGTCGCAAGTCGGTGGGCGTGCGAGTATGAGATCAGAGCGGTGCCGGCAGGAGGGTGGCGGATGACTGGGCTACAGCGGCTTCGCGGCTCGTGCGGTGAGGCAGACGCACAGGTCACCGAGGAGGAATCGAAATAGCGAGAGGAACTGAGGAAGAGAGAGAGAGAGAGAGAGGCAGCCACAGGAACCGAAGAGAAGTGGAAGAGACAGAGAGAGACCTAGGTTTGTTTTAGTAATTTTTTTTTAATATTAAAAGGGAATCGGTCTGATTTGGGTGGGCGGGTGGGTGGATCCGCCCATGGAACCGGGAACCGGACCGGTTCCCACCGGTTCCTAAAAGCGGAACCGGGAACCGGACCGGTTCCCTCAAGAACCGCCGGTTCCGGGCGGTTCCGGGCGGTCCGGATGGATCCCGGGTATTTTGCACACCCCTAATAAATTTTGACAATATCCTTTATATGTTCTATCATCTACATAGTCTATTATTTAACCATTAAACACATTAGTAGCCTTTGATTTATTTTGTTATCTTCAAAATATCATAAGGGATTTTCTTAATAATTACCCCATTTTTTATGATGACAAAACAATCTCTGAATATGCAGATGTATAATCACACTTTCTAGAATAATGATAAATCAATCATCAAATTTTAGATTTTCAAAAAATGTGATTTGAATCGAAAGACAGCAAATAGATTGAGCATAACAATATATAGAAAAATAATTGCAGCTCAATATTATACAATAAATAATATCAACCAATCAACACATATGCATATTTATATTCTCTCCCCCTTTTTGTCATAATCAAAAAGCGATAATAGTGGAAATGATATTACGTAGAGAATATATATATATCTTGCATGAAATATAATTTCCAGAAAATCAGCTTTTACAAAGTAAGTCGAATATCAAATATATGTAATATAGCTCACTTCGATCATATATATCAGCAAATATCCAATAAAAATCACGGATGCATTATAAAATTCACTTGACCCATTTTGTCATAATAAAATGATAATATCAATAAGAGATTTTTTAATAACAAAATGTAATAAAAGATGCACTAATCGGATCTTGACAAATTCTGTCATGTTTACATTTTCCTTCTTTCCATAATAATCAAGATCACAATCGATTCAAGAAGATATTTTCATAATTTATCAATGCTCCCCCTCAATTTGTTGCCTTTTTGAATTTGATCAAGAATCTTTCCATTTCTTTTGGATTCACTTTCTCTCCCTTTCGTATATCACATAAGGGATTTCCTCAATAATTTGCAAAACTTTGCACAAGGAAGAGAATCTTTGAGCTTCCTACCTCTGATTTTACGAATTAGACTTGCCATCTTTGCATGAGATACTTTTTTTGATTGCACCATGATTTGCGTAGATTCGTAATCATTCTTCCCTTATTGAATTTCTTGCAATCAACTCATTTCCTTTTTGGTATCCATCAATTTGGATCATTCCATTTCATTAGAGCAAAATATAAAATCTCCATAAATAATCAAATATTCTTCCCTAACTTATCATAACATATTATTTAAGGAAAGAATATTATGCATAATAATATCTTGAAAAAGAAATTCTTACTTAGTCAAAGCACGATAAAATCAGAGAGAATAAAATTCTTGAGTATCTAAAGAATATCTTGCATAATAAATTAATAGAATGTAACACAGATTTTCACTTTGCAAAATATGACAAAATCTGAAAGCATAAAATTAAACCAAATAAACTCAATTGTCTATTAGCAAGATTTCAAAAATAATCACACGTATTAAATTAAATCTCAACTCACGAATCACAAAAACGAATCATGTGATTCTTTCTTCAATAAAACAAAATATAATTATTATAAAATCCGAATCAACCAAGGATATATCGAAAATCAAGTATAATGAGAATTATTGCCCAAATCAAATTGAGAATAAAAAATTCCTTAACAAATTCTCTTTCTTCTTCTCCTTTATTTCCTGCAAAAAAATAACTCATATTTTCTTTGGTACCCATTTTTTCTTGGGTCCATGAAAGTTAGTAGAATATGTTGTTTTTACCCAATCTTTCTTAACAGGTTTCCAGACTTTAGGATATTCTTTCTCAAAGTGTTCTAAGTCTCCATAATTTGAACGCTTGAGGGCATTTCGACCAACAGATTTTGTAAAAATCATTTTAAAATGCTTCATGTACGCAAGTTTAGAAGGTTTTTGTCTAAGTTTTTCCTTGACTTTAGGAAAATCTATTAAAGAATCACTTTTCTTATTAAAACCAAATCTCGATTTATTATAATAAGGTACTTGTATGGAAATGATATGCTCTAATGTTTTTGAACCCTTTGAAAATTTTGTCAAAATATTTAAAAATTCTTTCTTTAAAGAATCATTTTCTTTGAAAAGTAAATCTCGACTTTCTTTTGTTTTTTTTTTTTGGTGACTCGGGAACCACCGTATAATCGGTAGACGGCGGCGTAAACCCAGGGCAGACTGAGCCACCACCACAGACCCAATTGCAGGTGAGTCGCGCGAATGCGACGTCTCTAGGATTCGAACTCTTCCCCTTCGTGAGGGGGAGAGAGCCCGAAGCCAACTGCGCCACCGCAGGTGGTGGTTCCGACTTTCTTTTCTTTGTAGAAAATCTTTTTGCAAAATTTCAAACTTTTCTTTTTGAGAAAGATCGTGTTGCCTAAGCCATGAATTCTCATTTTTTAGTTCGGAGATCCTTTTAAAAAAAGATTTGAGATTTAAGCAAAGCTCATTTATATACTTTAAAGGAATTTTGAATGGCTTACCTTGATTTCCTCATCAAATTCTGAGTTTGTATCTAAGTCAAACTCTGATTATGAGTCTGTGTCTGAGTCAGACTTTGATTCAGAATTTGAGTCTGAGTTTGAATGTGCCATCAAGCATATATTTTCTTGCTTGTCATCTTCTTTTACGGTTCTTTTGTGGCCATTATGTTTGTATTGTTTTCTTTCACTAAGTTTTCTCCCTTTTCTACTCAGTTTTTTGAATTTTTTTTATCATAAAAGCAAGTTCTTTGTCGTCCATATCATTTTCTAAGTCTGTATCATGAGAATCAACATTAGATATTAAAGCGATGGACTTCTTACCTTCGGGATCTTCATCGTAGACTTGTTCCACTTCATAGGATTGAAGAGTGCCAATCAATTCATCAACAGAGAGTGGCATAATCCTCTGAGTCTCCCGGATTGAGGTCTTGACATGGTTCCAATCTTTTGAGAGACCTCACAAAAGTTTGTTGACATTCATTAGGGTAAAAATTAATTGACCTTGATATGCTAAACCATTTACAATTTCTGTAAAACAGCTGAACATATCTTTAATCGACTCTCCTTGCTTCATCTTGAAGGATTCATATTTGCCGAGCAGGAAGTTTACTTTTATCTCTTTTACACGATCAGTCTCTTCATAAGAGACATGAAGTCTATCACAAACTTCTTTTGGTGTTTCACATGAAGAGATTATGTTATATTTAGCAGGAAACAAAGCGCAATATAAAAAATAAATAGCTTTTGCATCAAGAGCTTCTTTTTTGAACATCTCCGTCCGAGACATAAGAGTAGGGGGTTTGGTTTCTTTGTCTTTGCCATTTTTATTTGATGTAAACGTGACAGTGGGATTGATTCCTTTTTCCACAACATCTCATTGCAAGAGATCTTTGGATCTTAAGAATGCTTTCATTTTGTTCTTCCACACGTTGTAGTCATTTCCATCAAAATATGGTGGCCTGGTATTGCTTTGCCCTTCCATAAGTCTTGGTACCAAGATACTAGTCATAGAAGATCTTTAGCTCAAAAGTAAAAACACTTTTATAAACCGAGCACTTAGCTCTGATACCAATTAAAAGTGCTAGTATAAACACCTAAAGTGGGTGAATAGGAAAATGCAATGAAAAACTTTACTTTTAATCTTAGTCTGGTTGACTTCAGACTTTGCATAATGATTCAGACTTTAACAGTTATATCTAAGTGCAAAAATATATGGCAGTAAGTAAAGTAGAGGAGTTCAGGGAAGAGAATAAGAACACAAGGTTTATAGTGGCTCGGCTTAGATTAAGCTTACGTCCACTTTCCTACGCTAACATCCTTCTGACTGGATTCCACTATGCAATTAATAAGAAATTATGACTTTGAATGCAAACACTTAGAGGTAGATCACACTATCTCACTAAGTCACTCTTTTGATATTTCTCTCACGATCACAAACGTTTAAGCTCACAAGAGACAAGTGTATGATCGAAAGTAGCTCAGACTTTGGAATTATAAATTCTACGCTCTGTCTCTTACTTACTCATCAGTCCTTGATCTCCTTAAATACTCATCCATCTCCAAAATAGCCGTTGGAAAGTATCTTGATGATCGTCTTCCAATCTACCAATTAAACAGATCTGTATCTAGAAAATTTGGTAGCCATTGAGTGATAGAAGTAGAATCTCAAATTGATTCTAATCGCCCATACAAATAGAATCTTAATTTCCATAAATAGAGTTTCTTCGTATGGAGAGTTCTTATCTTCAAGGTCCAATTTTCAATCAATTAGATTGAGTCAATCAAATCAATCTTAATGGAGAATTCAAACCAAATCACTAGCCGTTATATATTTAGGGCTTGTGTTATGTTCTGTCTTGTTCTAGATGTAAAGTCTGAAAGTAATAGACTTTACAATCTAAGTCTGAGTGTAATAGACTTTATAATCTGAGTCTGAGTGCAATAGACTTTAGAATCTGAGTCTGAACATATTCTGCTTCTGAACAGATTTAGCTTTAAGATTTGAACACGGTCTGAATAAGTTCAGCTTCAACATATAGTCTATCTTCTGGTTTTTTCAAGTATAGACTTTGACAATATCTTTTATATGTTATATCATCTGCATAGTCTATTACTCAACCATTAAACACGTTAGTAGCCTTTGATTTATTTTGTCATCTTCAAAACATCATAAGGGATTTCCCTAACAGCATCTTTTGCTAATCATTTGAAGAATGAAGTTTCAAAGATGAAAATTGAACAGAAGTGTTACCAAGCGTTTATTGTGTTGCTATTTTTTTATCTATCATACTTTATGATGAAATGTAAAGTACTGGAAGATGAGAAGAAATTTCTTCGACTGCCATAGTTGTAAATGAGTGGACAAATGTACTTGTTTTAAATGAAAAGTAACTTATTTTTTTGAAAGATGAGAATAAGTTTTGTGTTGTCTATAAGATTGTTGTGGTTTTTTTTTTTTTTTTTTTTTTTTTGTGCTATCATATGTATTATGTGTTATTTCTTGTACTTGTGGGAAGGTCAAGGAAAGGGAATGAATGAATGAATGGGGAAAATACTATTTGTACTATGTTTTTACTTATTCTTGAATATAAATCGGTGATAATGGAATGTATATTGGGGCAATGTGTTGTAGTGATTTATTTACTTAAACTGAATGTGAACCAACAGCAAACATTGAATTGAATTGAGCTGTCATAAGTTGAACCATATATATAAACCAGCAACTTCTCTGGTTTGCTGTAAACCAGCATATACATAAAACAGACATGAGTGATTACTCGAGTGCTATAAGTTATATCCAGTGATTACTTAAGTGCCAATCGTGATAATAATAAAAAAAAAGAGTCATTTAAGTATCAAGTTATTATTAAAAGTGAACACTTAAGTGCCACTTGTGATTAAAAGTAAACACCTAAGTACCGGGTTTTTTAAAATGTGATCAGTTAAGTGCCAATTTTTTTGTACGTTACATCTATAAATTGCACCAGCCATCAGCTACTACTAGCCACTACCACCGCCCACCACTAGCCACCACCAGCCTCTAGCCATCACCACGAACCACACCAAGCATCCCAGGCACCCACTTAAGCCACCACCAACCACCACTGTGCTAGTGGTATACTGTTGCAAACTTACATCTTGCACCAAGTGTAGCACAAGCCCTCAACCCAACCCCTATAATAGACCCACCATCAATAGGCATGAATAGTTACCACTGGCCACCACTACTAGCAACACCAGCATCCCAGCTATCACATTAGCACGTAGCCACCACCATAGACCCACCATTAGCAGCCATTGTTAGTGGTGGGTGGTGGGTCTGTTGCAAAAGGGGCTCATGCAAGCTAAGCTATGCACACTGCACACTTGCACCAGTACTAGCTGCAGCAAGAGCCCCCAACTCAACCCCCACAATGGACCCCATCACCACCAGACTTCATCAACCGCCACCACCAAGCACATGAGTACCCCAGTCACCACCACAGATCCACCACTAGAAGTAATAAGTAAAAGTAAAAACTAAATAAAAAGAATGAAAAAGGCAAAAATGACAAGTAACAAGATTGTTCCATTGATATTGAAATTAAGTCTCACAAACTCAATAACAAACTATTAAAAAAAAAAACATCCACAGTAAAACAACTGACTCATCAGCCCCACAAACCATATCCCATCACATTTCATCAATCAATATGCACAATGCCTCATGTTCATGCTCTTTTTGATGGACCTTTCACTTGATTCATAATCCATACACTTTTTCTAACTAGACGTGAGATTTCTTCTTCAACTATCTCGGGATGCATTGATTGTGATCGAGCTACAATTGTCGTAGGCTCAGCTGATTCAGAATGAGCTACAATTATCGTAGGCTGAACTAATTCAAAATGAGCTGCAACTGGATTCTTCTTACTCTTCTTTCTTATTAGCGCAGCCAATGTCTTCTTCTTTGTTGGCGCAGCCGTTGATTCTTGAATTGAGCCTTGAAAGATAAAAACCGTTGAACTTATCCCGGGCTTCAAAAAGAAAACTCAATTATCAACAAAAGTTTGCACCATAAATTAAATTAAATGCAGCCTATAAAACTTATATTAAGAATAATTGTTCTAGTATGTTCATCTGTATAAAGGCCATAACTATATTGTTTTAGCATCTTCCCAAGAGCCCCTCTTGTTCGAAGGGGAACGTTACTTTTAGGTACTTGTGATTGGTTGGCCCTTCTTCTCGCCCGTGATTTCTTGGACTCTTGTTGTGGCTATTCAGCTATAGTAAGTTCTTCTTTGGCCAATTCTTCAATTAGGCATCTTCTAGATGGCCTTCTTGTAGCTGGCCCTTGATTTGGCTTTCTTCTAGTTATTTTTCTATTTAGCCCTTCAACTTCAGTGACACATTCTGTTGGCTTTTGTGATGGCCCTTATGATAACCCTTCTAGTGGCCTTTGTGGTGACCTTGGTGATGGATCTTATGGTAGCCCTTCAATTGGGCCCTTTATTGGTAACTGAGCTCTAGCTTGCCTTCTTCGAATCTCGGAAAAAAAAAAAAAAAAAAAAAAAAAGCAAAGAACATCATAAACATAACATTAGGTCATACAACAACGTAAAAAAAAAAAAAAAAAAACTAATTTGAACTTACTGGGTATTTTTTTCTCTACTGCTGCTGAAAAAATAGTCGACTTAACTGGCCCTTCAGTTGCTTCGGCCAATCCTTCAACTAGCTGTCTTCTACCTTGCCTTCTTTGAACAGGCCCTTCAGTTTCAAGTACAACAGGGGCTTCAGCCAATTCTTTCCGTGTCATTCTCGTGACCTGACAAAGACAAAAACATTACATACATGTCAATTATATCTATTTACATATTTGTAATAGACTATAAAGCAACATAAACACAAATGTCATAACTTATTGGGTTTATTACCGTCAACTGAAGAACAGTCGACTCACTTCGCCTTTCTGTTTGTCCTTCTCCAACTGTCCCTTCACTAGGCCCTTCGGCTAACCTCAACTGGATATTTAGATGTAAACTTTACTAGCTATTAGGATGACATGAGATCAATAATGGAATATATATTTATGTTAGCAAGAAGTGTAATAAATAAAGTTCTATGTTATCTTCAGCCATTTAAGCAGAGTTTGTAACATTTTTTTAGGTTGTTACTTAGGTTATTAGACTCCGGAACCTTATTAAGGAGTTGACCACATTTAACTTTATGGATAAACCCATACAGTTGTATTGAGACAATAAATTTGTAGTATTATTTATTAAAAACAAATGTGTCAATGAGTCTAAATACATGGCAGTCAAATTTTTTACCATAAAAAAGGGTACAAAAATGTGACGTTATAATATAACATATTTCCACAAATGATATGATTGCAGATCTACTAACTAAAGGACTTCACTCTTCTGTTCTTAAATGACATGTCATTAATATGGGCTTAAGAGCATCATGAGATGTTATTTAGTGGGAGCTATTTTGGTTTTGCACTAATAAATTTTATATCTGTGTTCATTACACTTAGTAACGGTTTGATATATATCAACTTTTGTATTCAATAAAATATTTTTGAATTTGTTGTCATTATGTTGAATACATATTAATAAAAGTCTCAAGGTATTGTATAAACCTTGAATGAAGACTAGGGGCATCCGATTATTAGCCTTGTGCATATGTCTTGTTATACACAAAGAAAGGTTAACCGTAAAGACAATGCATATATGGGTTCATTAGAACCATAAAGACATTCCTTAATGGCACAAGTTTTTTTATGACACTTAGGATAAAAGAATAGTGACTGACAAATGAGATCTCTCTATGAGAAATATTATCCATTTGCCACGCTACCATATTGAATCCATATCAATAAAGTTGAAAACATTTGTGACCATAGAAGGTTCTATGTGTATATATATCGTTACTGACATGATTCAGTGTTTGAGACTTTATAAAATGGGATTGACAAATAAGAATTATCTTTAGACCAAGGTACGCACATACAGTACAATTTCAATTAATATAGCTTAAGTGGAAGAATGTAAGAGTTTTCCTAATGTAGACTACATTAATTGATATTATAATTTATTGTTTTATGAGATTGGTCTAAAGTGAGATAAAAGGTTTCTTAATTAATCTAATATGGGACTAGTTAGTGTGTGTCAAGTTGAGTCTGATCCGTAATATGAGAGCTTAGTTAGAAACTACATAAATAGTGCTTAAGTCTCTCATCTTACCCTAATTCTCACAAGTATCCTCACTAAAGGAGCGTTTACCTAGCGCTAAAGGGTGAGGGGGCCGTCTCATTAAGCTAGTGATACATAAGGCAATAAAGGAGAATGACTTGTGCGTTGATCATTGCTTTTCCACTTCCACATCAAGAATGATGGATTCTAAAACAAGTGCATTAATTTTTCTACTCGATTATCTGTGCTCTTGTTCTAGTTATGGAGATCATGGGATTGCACGTTTTGCATCTTACAACAAGAATTCAAGAAATTCCAGCAATCATCATACTTACATATAACAAACTGATAGCTACTGTGAGTAATTAGACAAGATGTGGAATATTTAAGTCAAGAAACCTGCTGAGAGTTCTAGGTTTGGCTATCAATCCTATCAAATATGAAACCATCTCGTCATATTTTGGTAATGTTGTAGCCCACCTTAAACAAAATGAATTACTAAATGAATGCTTATGAAACTTAATCTTAGGGTGCGTTTGTTTCGTGGAAAATGAATAATTGAAAAACATTATCCTAAAAATGATCACTCATATTGCTTAGAAAAATGAATGAAAAAATAAAAATGTCATCATCAATAAATATGTTTAGACATAAGTTGTTATCAATAATGAAAACATTTTTTATTAAGTATTCATTTCAAGCAATAAAAGAAATTATTTTTAAAAAATATTTTTCAAATAGTTCATTTTCTCCTAAACAAATGGAGCCTATATGTAAAGCAAAGAGAAATCAGGCAAAGAATGCCTATGAACAAACAAACTCTTTGGGAAGCCATGTTGGTGACCTTCTCTTCTCACTCTTTTTCAAGCTATGATATGATGGTGTGATTGGTTGTGAAAATCTACACAAGATTTCTACATACATGTAGCCAATCCGAGCACCTTTACAGCAACCATCTTATATGGAAATTGAGCTCATACCATATAAAACACTTGCAGATCTTGTATGAATCAACATAAATAAACAGCTAGATCTTCTTATGGGAAAATGTATCCAATGTATATGCATATGTAATTAATTCCAAATTCAAGATTTGCTGCCTTGAAAGGAGTACTTCAAAACGGTGCTAAGACTTTGATTCATCATGTAGTGAACAGATTAAATTATATAATCGATTTACATTTTCCAAAGCCAACACCTTTAGTTCATTTCTGCGTGCCCTTACAATAGGCTCAATTTCTGAAGATGGGGAAAATGCGAGTGGTTGGTCTGAGAAGGTGCAAGTAGGGACAGAAGATTTCCGAAGTGCGGACCCCTGGAGTGCCATAACTTGGCAGAAAGGGACACTTAAGTGCTATAACTTTCGAAATGTACACTTAAATGCCAAAATCGGAGCAAACTAGATCACTTGAGTGCTAATCCGGCCAAAATCGGGCCAAATTACATACGTGGTATTTTTCCGGCGAAACAAGTGCAAAACGACACCGTGTTGCATGCTGACATGGCCAAATAATGCAAAAACGACATTGTTTTGGGTGACGTGGTAAAAAAATATAAAAATTAATTTAATTTAATTTAAAATTAAATTTAGTTAAAATATATTAAAAAATAATAATTTTAATATTTAAAAGGGGGGTGGGGGAAGGCGGCCGAGGGCTCAACCCTCAACCACCACCGCTACCTCCCCACCGTCGCCGAGAAGGGCCGGCGATGAAGGGGGAGGGTCGACCGGGTCGCCGAGCCCTAGCCAAGGGGTGGGCGACCCCGGTCGATCAACGGCGAGGGTTGCGGCTCTCGCCCAAATCCAGCCCCGGGGGGAGGAGGAAGGGAGGCGAGTGCGGCGAGGGCCGAGGCCATCGAGCCGGCGGCTCCAGCCCGACCCTCCCCACCTTCCAAAGAACGGCGGGGAGGCGGCGGCGATGGCGAGGGCTCGGCCCTCGGCCCGCGGCTGCCCTCCTCCTCCGTTTTTTTTTTATAATAATAATAATTAAAAATATAAATTATATTATTATTTTGTTTTAAATTTAGTTTAATTAATTTTTATATTATATTAAAATTCAAAGTATGCCAAAACAACGTCGTTTTTGCTTATTTAAGGGTCTATTTTTGGCCAACACCCGAAACAACGTTATTTTGGGTTAATTAGAGCTGACTCAGCTCTTCAGCGAGCCGCCTCAACTAGAAATATTAATACTTAATTGCCACGTATGATTTCTGACCAACACTCGTCGGAAGTGGCACTCAAGTGTCCCACTTTTCTTCAAATGTGGCACTTAAGTATCCCTTTGTGCCAAGTTATGGCACTTGTAGTGTTTTTATCCCGAAGATTTCCTATCGAACTTGAGGAGCAATTCACGTTGTTGATTTTATCTCACTGAATTGATTCGCGAACCTAACGAAGTTTAAACTCATTTGAACATTTTGCACTTTTTGACATATATAGGATATAACGTGTCCAAATAAAATAATCTTTTAATTGCATAGTTGGAATTGGAAATACTCCTATCCACTACCCTAAAATAAGAGATTCTCCATGATTGCTTGAAATATAATATGCCACAAATTCCCAAGAATGCCACCATGAAGCCTGATCAGTCCTGAATAAAACCAAACAACTATGAAGTCTCCTTCATCAGATTCATTGTCGCTTGAAATATGACCATCTCGTCTCTAGGCCAAACTTTGAAAGGAGGACTTACGCAAAGTCCGTCGTTGCAGCAAAAAACAGATTAATCATCAATAGTGCTTAGGTGATTGCTCAATTGAACAAGACCAAACAATCGTTAAAGGAAAGATCCAAACAATTTAAAAAGTCTAAATTAGATATGCTATGAGGGATTTCACTTGATAACTTGTGAACAGATAGATCCAGTGATTTGAAATGTCAAGTTGCTAATAACTGAAGAAATTCTTCTGGTCAACTTTTTTTGAGAGAGGTTCAAATTATGAAGTCGAGTGAACCTAGATAACCCTTCATATGCATTGCTTGAAAGGTCCGCATTTGAAGAAGAGGTTCAAATTCTAAAGTCGAGTGAATTTTAGGGTTGCTCCTTTTATATTAACCATAACAAAAAACCTCCTGCCAGAATCCCAAATAAGGATCAAAAGTTAATTGGTCCACATTTGGAGAAGTTATTAGAACAATGAGGAATGCCTATGGGGGCTTGTTATTGTAAGAATTATTGCGACCCACATGAAATGATTTAATATGGTTTAATAATTGTTGAAATGCTATAAAATAAATAAATATTGGTTATGAGAAGTTACGACTCTAATTAAATGAAGAGATATGACTTTTATGAAAGTTGAAAAGGCGCTTTGATGGAAGGCACCTATTGAAAGAACGTATAAATAGAGTTCGGTCCTCTCTTCGCTTATGATGAACAACAATAACTGAAAAGAACTCAGTATTCTCTCATCCATCGATAGAATTACATTAAAGAATAGTGGATTAAGGGAGAGAACTCGGATTTCTTTATTTGGTTCGAGTTCTTCAGTTTTTCACAACGATTATCATCAAGGGTGATGCTATGAACAAAGGTACGTCTTCATTTATTTGTGAAAATCATGAAGGTCAAATATCACAGTTTTATTATGAATTCCGCATTAAAGAATTATATGTATTGTCTAACAGTTATATGCTAGGCTTAAAATACTAGACATAAGCAAGGTGGCATAGCTGCAAAGGAATGTCCTCATAAAGTAATTTTTCTCAAGAATGATAAATCCCAAATGATCTGATGTAGTATAGTAAGAAAATTACATTCCTGCAAATCGTGGTTTTGATGGTTTTCTTTGAGCTTTTGGGAACTCTTTTTCTCGTGCAAAATGGTCACAATGACTAGTCAACTGCATATACTCGGTTTGTGGGCTTCATCAAAATAAATAAAAGACTGAAACTGCTGCGGGAAACATCAATAACCTTCGGATTACTTTGCAGTCATCAGACAGCATACCATCTTTGGTGTCTGAGATCTCCCCACTTAAGTTACTATAACTCAAGCGTAGTACTTGCCCAATGCAGAAACAGCTCAAGTTTTTCAAGAATTCGCCGTCTCATGAATTCTTATAGACATCAAGGAATCTAAGCCAGTGATAATGTTCAACGATAACACAGGGGAATGTCCCTTGGAGACAATTATTGCTCAAATCGAGATTTTTCAAGTTTGCAACTATCAGGACATTGGACTCGGAATGAAGAAGTAACCCCGCTTGAAATTGACTGTTCATATTTACCAAGTTTTTCATTATGGGGAGAAGTAAACTACATGATCAAAACTACTGAGTCTAAAAACTCATTTGTCCAAATCGACTTAACCAATAGAATCCTCTGTGGGTAGGTGGTTGCACATTTCTGAGAGATTATTGTATTGATTTAAAACGTATCGAGTTTTTTTTCCTTTCTTAACTTCTTTTGTAAAGTGCACCAGCGAGACAGTAGAGTTAACAGCCGAGTTCTTGGTCTATTTATAGAAATGGATGAATAATAGATGGTCAAGCCTTCTTGATGTGGATGCTGATTCTGAAGATTTTTGGGAGATTTCTGATCAAGCAGAAATCCGAAGGCGAGGCCGGCCTGGAAATTTGCTGCCAGTGATGAATAGGTGAGAATTTTCGATCCAGGTGAAGTGATGGGCCCGTAAACGAATCCCGGAAGCTCATTTAGAGTGCTATGCATAATATTTCAAGTTCCCAATGTTTGAAGGGATTCTTCCGCTCCAATAACTTCGAGAGAGCACAAATTCTGATGGCCATTGAGCATAGTCAATTCTCATGTATTTGTCCGTCTTATCTGTCTACTGAAAAATCAGCAACGGAAAAGAAATGTCAAAGCGTCCGCAGGAACATTTGGTAGGTTCTGTTAGCATATAAACATGGCCCTGTGTAGGAGAAATAGTACGTCCCACTTGACCAATGATCGATACCTCTTCACCAATTAGGCAAGAAGTTGTTTAAATCAGTGAAGAATCCTTCCTGAAATATTATTCTCTACAAAGCTTAAGAACTGGAGATTGTTTAGTGGACGCGTGTGTCGGTGATCTGAGATCAACCAATGCCAAATTAGAAAGATTAGGCAAGAATTTGTTGTGATGGCTGCAGATGGCAAAGAGAATTCAAAATGCCTCAGCTGCAATTATCACGAGGAAGCAGCAATGCTCGTAAAGGCCGCATCTTTCATTCAGTAATTCAGCCTCTGAACATATTTCCGAAGAGATGAACCAGATGGCATTAGATGAACTGACAGGGAGCCAATCGGGAATTTCAGCTGAGATGTCACTGTTTGACATCAACGGAATGGACATTTGCCTTCGAAGCCATCTCAGAAACTCTGGACCGACTTTGTAGCCCGACATGTCAATTAAATGATTTGCAAAGTGATTAGATGTAATGGACAACTCTATCGGACCCCTGAGATTCGCCGAGTGGAGTTCTCTCTTGGATGCCCGAAATATATCCTTATAAACTTGTTTGATCTCAATGGACTGCCCGCGATTTGCTGAAGACTAGTAAAAGCTTTTCGAATTTTCACGGTCTAGCTTAGTAATGGATTGTCCAGCAAGCTAAGATGCCAGATGTTGTCAATTATGTTGGATATATTATTAATATAGTCAAAAATAATATGTTCACATAAAAACCCAATAGGTGAAAGCATGGTTATTTGGGTCTATATGGGCCGGAGCCCAATAACACGCATATAAAAACTCTAGGGTTTCTACTATTTGGAGAATAACGTTGTTGAAGATTCCAAATTTGACGCCTCTTGCTGTAATACTTCAAGCAACCGCTTCTTCTTTCTCAAACTTATAACCTCCAACAAATTATCCCTGCGAGATCAAGGAATGCAAGACTGAGAGAAGTGAAATTGAAATGCAGAGTAAAAAATTTGTTCCAGTAGTTGCCAACATTGCAGAGAAGGAAGCACGTTGATGGAAGGCGACCAATCCTTGGCTTTCGAAAGGCCAACACCAGATAGGCACAATTAATTCAAGCAGAACAATTTCGACATCCATTGCAACTCGGTGAGTTCTTGAGCAAACCCAGATCGTATATATTGGTGAGGTCCAAGTAGTGTAAGTTGGAAAGCTTGCGGAGTTGAGAAATTGTTTCCATAAAAAACTGCAAAGAAGAGATTGTACTCCAGTCCATATGGTGAACAGAGGAACTCGGGAAGTGTCACTGTTACCTCCCAAGCTGCACTTATATGAAGGGAAGGATGTTGTACTTGTGTGGTACTTGATAGGAAAAAGTCAGAATCATTGACTTAAATTTTCGACCGAGCTATAGTGAAAGAGTGATCGCATATTAATCTGAAAAGTTTCGTTTTCTGTGTAGAAAATAACAAATGTAGAACGGGGTCAGTAAGTTTCAAATTGTGCTAGTAAGAAAAATGTGATCGGTAAACTATATGGCCAGTTAGTTATTCATTAGTTAGTATCGATAATGATTTTATCAATGTCGAATTCAAGAGTGGATTATCAACTGCATTTTTAGTAAAATACTAACAAAATAATAAATTTACTGATGTTTAATTCAATAGTTGATAAACTACTTTCGAAGTTTTAAAAGGGCTTCGTCGGTAAATCGTAAGTTATCAATGAGATAATAATTTCACCACCGGGGAATTTCAATAGTAGATAATCGATTATTTTCATTTGTAACATTATCTGCTTGGTTAGTGTTTTTTTGTAAATTATTACTGTCAAATTCCGTGGTAGATTATCAATTGCTTTTAAAATTTAAAGTGGGTAAATAATATCACTATGAAATTCAATTATGGATTATGAACCGCTTTTATTGTCCAATGTTTGCCCATTTAGCCGCTAGTGGGGATGATCATTGAGGAGGCCCAGCTAGGACCTTACAATCGTACCTAAATTTTTGCCCAAACATACCCACCAAAACATTTATGCACAGATCTTCCGGTCAGGTCAGGTTAGGCCCAGATTTCTCACTAAATGCCCTTGCTCAAGCCTAACAAAAAAGTCTGACGCCCTCATGGGTCGGGTCACATTGACTTCGGCGGCTCGTGGGTAACCAGGGGAATGATCGGGTTTAGTTTTCAATAAGGTATCAACAAAATAATTATTCTGCCACTACGGAACGTCACTAAATACATTATTATCTATTTATAATATTAAACAAGCGGCATAAAAAAGTTACCTCAGAATTTAATAACTTATATTTGAAAATAGAAATGTGGTATAAATCACCAGCATGCATGACAATTGCATGGCTATTATAAAAGGTAACTAGCAAGATGACGTTTTAGTGTGACGTAGTGTGACGTGGATAGAATTTTTCATTAGAGGGCCAAAAAATAGAAGAGGGTGTTAAGTTCCATTTCTTAACAACAAAATGTAACTTGACAGATGCAGCTGGGATGACATGGATTTTAAGTCAATTAATCTAGAATTTCGGCTCATTAAGATGGACCATGCATCATTTTTTTCATTAAACATATGGTTGATCTTGTATGACAGTAGAAAGGAGAAGAACAATTAAGGACAACTCCTTTGTTAATTACTTGAAGCTTCTATAGCAATCTTCCACCATCATGTACATCGGATTAACCCCCTTTGGACGGATGAGCTCATCTTACTATTGCGAGCGAAATGCCGCAAAATCCCTTGAATGAGGAACAAAACAGGTTTTGAGCTAAATAAGTGTGAAAGAAAAATGTATAAATGCCATGCTTACTATTTGCACAAATAAAATGTCACCACGATATCAATAAACGTCTCTAATCATTTATCAAATACACAAGTTTACTTGTGGCAAATAAATTGCCAAATTGATGACAAAAAATGTTCATAAGTAGAAACTCAAGAGATAATGTACTTATAACCTAGATTAAGTACTTTATGGGGCATTGCAAAGTGCCCACAAAAGATCATTAGATGCATATTATCATGGGAGTCTTAGAAGTGACACTAGTCCTGTGTTGCAAATGATCAATTTTGTTGTGGTGGTCCGTGGTCCCTCATGTGCACCGTGCTTTAACGAATTTTTGTTATTGAGTCGAAATATAAAATATCACAATCATCCAAGTTAAGATATGCTTCTTCTTCTTCTTCTTCTTTTGTCATACTCTAACTCTTCTCTCTCTTTTACTTTGCTTTTTTGCTGGACGTGGAAATCGAATCCAGTACTCGAAATTAAATATTTTCACCCTAAGCCGAGATCTGTAGAGCAACTAAGATCTACGACATTTCAATTCAACAGCCGAAAGATTGCGAGGACACGGATGCCTATAAGAAACCCTAGATTGACCCATGATGAAGTTGGTCTCTTGATAAACTTTTTGATGTCTTTTGACTAGTCTTACTGCCGTGGGTCCAGCTTCATCCATCATCTCTACCTCCTAGGTCCTGACTATCATAGGGTTGTGGAAAATTTTTTAGGTCGATCAAGTCCTAAAAGGTCGCTTTCGACCAAAAAAAAAAAGTCCTAAAAGGTGGCTCAATATATATATATATATATATTCCACTTATGACTTGTCAGCACTTTTTATTTTTATTATTATTTTTTTATGATCCAGGAACCGCCGTACAACCGCAACAACCGACTACGTAAATCCGGGGCGACCCTAGCGTAGGGACTCACCTCCCACGACGCCATACTTAAGTCGTGCAATTGCGCACACAATGACTTGAATCTCTCCCAAATCGAGATGGGGGAAACGCCCGAACCAACGCACCCACAGCAAAGTGGGTAGCACCTTTTATTTTTTCATCCATTCCACAATTCAGAACTCCCACTTTGTGACTTGACTTTTATTTGGCACGGATGTAGCTATTGATATGTAGATTTATAATATTCGTTATTTTTTAAACTTGTTTTGAGATTCTTCATATTCGAATTTTAAAAAATAAAATTTCTCTAGTTAAGCAAATCCAGGCAAAAACTTTAATCGGAAAGAAGTCATTCAACAAAATTATAAAACCTGACGTGTCTTTGAACTTTATTATAGAAGTCGAAAGTTTTCGTCCAAAAAATTTGAAAAGATCACGTAAGAAATGATCTAAATAAAGTACTTTATGGGGTACACAAAAGTCACCGATGTACTTTACTGCAACAATCATCATAAGTGACGCCATTCATGTCTAATGTAGGTCCAATTTTGTTGAAGTGATCTGTGGTCTTTTGTGCACATCATGTTTCATTAGATTTTAATTATCAACTGGCAAAGCAAAATATTATAACCAAATCTGTCGAACGATTGAGATCTATGGCGTCTCTACCCAACGGCAACCGAACGGCAAAAAATTGCGACGTCACGGATGGCCACGTGAAACCATAGACTCACAAATCTTTTAAAATTTAGTGGTTGTTATTAATTTGTTTTGAAATTTAAAGTGGCCCCAGTTAACAGGTTATTAAGTATACCAATAAAGTAATACCACTACCAAGTTCAATTATAGATTGTAAACCGCTTTTATTGTACGATGTTAGTGGGATGATCATACAGTAGGTCAGCCAGGACCTAAAAATAGGGCCTAAATTTTTGCCCAAACAATTCTTCGAACCAGGTTGGGTTAGGCCATTCTTAATAAATGCCCTTACTATGTCCTAACCAAAAAGTCGGGGTGAGACCAGGCTGACTTGGGCGGCCCTGTGGGCAGCCAAGCGAATGGTCGAGTTTAGTTTTTGGTAAGGTATCAACGAAATAATCATTATACCACTATGGAGCATCACTATAAATACGTTATTATCTACGTACATAATTCAACAAGCAGCATAAAAAACTTATCTCAGAATTTAGTGACTTATTTTTGAAAATAGAAATGTGGTATAAATCACCCGCATGCATGCCAATTTAATGGTTTATCAATGCAAAAGGTAACTAACGTGAATAAAATTTTTCATTAGGTGGCCAAAAAATAGAATAGGGTGTTAAGTTCCATTTCTTAACAACAAAATGTAATTTGACAGATGCAACTGGGATGACATGGATTCTAAGTTAGTCGGACTAGAATTTCAGCTCATCAAGATGGACCATGCATCATTTTCCATTAAACATATAGTTTTTTTTATTTTTGATGACCCAGGGAACCTCGTAAGCCGACAGCCGGCGGGCAAACCTGGGGCGATGCTAACGGAGGACCCACCACCCCGACGTCGCACTTAAGATCCCGTGCGACCAACGGGATTCGAATTCCTCTCCTCCTCGCAAAGGATCATGGGAACCTTATCCAACTGGGTCACTCCAGGTGGTGGTTCATTAAACATATAGTTGATCTTGTATGACAGTAGAAAAGAGAAGAACAATTAAGGACAACTCCTTTGTTAATTACTTGAAGCTTCTATAGCAATCTTCCACCATCATGAAGAGCGGAACAACCCTTAGGACCGATGAGTTCATCTTACTATCGCGAGTGAAATGCCGTAAAATCCCTTCAATGAGGAACAAAACAGGTTTTGAGCTGAAAGAGTGTGAAAGAAAACTTTATAGATACCAAGTTTACTATTTTCACAAATAAAATGCCACCACAATTTTGAAAAAGACGTCTCTAATTGTTTTTCAAATAAACAAATTTAATTGTGACACAAATAAATTGCCAAGGTGATGACAAAAAATGTCGTCAATTTTTGTTGAAAGAAGTTATATAGTAGAAACATCAAGAGATAATCTAACAATGACCTAAATTTAGTATCTTATAGGAGCATTTCAAAGTGCCACAAAAGATCACTAGTGCATCTTGCCGTGGAAGTCTCATAAGGGACACCGGTCCTATGTCGTGAATGGCCAATTTTGTTGAAGTGACAAGTATCAACATGCCTTAATAGATTTTCACTATGGGATTGAAATGTAAAATATCACAACCATCCAACCTAATATATGTTTTTAGGATAAGTTTATTGGAAATTCTAAAACTTATGACTAAAGTGTAATTAAGTTATAAAAGTTTCAAAAAGTATAATAAAGTCCTAAAACTTGTCAAATTAGTCTAATCAAATTCTTTAGTTGATTATACTTTTTGAAAATTTTATAATTCGATTGTTTTTTATGATAAGTTTTAGGACTTGATTGAATTTTTTTAAAACTATTAGATTTGATTGCATTTTGATAATAAATTTTAGGACTTTTGATGTACTTATCCCTATATTTTTTGTTGTCATATACTTTCTCCTCTCTTTATGACTTTTACTTTCTCTTTTTGCAAAATATGGGAGTTGAACCCAATACTTGAAACTGCATGTCTCCACCCTACGCGAAGACCTATAGAATAATTAAAATCTATGACATTTCAATCTAACGGTGAAAAAATCTATATATATAATAGTGAAAGATTGCAAGGGCACGGATGTCTACAATAAACCCTAAATTGACCCATAACGAAGTTGGTCTCTTGGTAAACTAAGGGTGCATTTGATAACAATTCTGTTCCCGGAAGCTAATTCTAATTAAAAATGATTATTTTTTATTCTGTTCCCGAGAAATGATTCTGAGTAAAAAAGCGTGTTTGATAACTGTCCAAAAATTTTTATTCTAAAATAGAATTGTGTTTGATCTTGTGCTAATTGATTCTATTTCAAATTAATTTCTTTTAATTTTTAAATAATTTTTAAATACTTTTTTTACTTTTTCCTTTTTTCCTTTTTTTTTTTTTTCTTTTCTTTTTTTCCCTTTTCTCCTATTGTTCTTCTTCTTCATTTGGCCGGTCACCAAACCGGCGACCGCCCGAAGAGGGCGGCGACGCTCACCGGAGCGTCGCCGCCCCCGGTGAGGTCGGCCCTCGTCGGCTAAGCCTCGCCGGCGGCTTGGCGAGGCTCGGCCGCCTCGCCGATGGCCGGGCGGGGATAGGCGAGCCTCGCCGATGGCCGAGCCGACCTCTCCAGCCGGGCGAGGCCCGCCTGGCCATCGGCGAGGCCGAGCCTCGTCAGGGCTGGGCGAGCCTCGTCGGTGGCTGGGCTTGCCTCCAACGAGCTCGCCGGACCTCGCCCTGGCCTGGCGAGCCTCCAGCGACCGGCGGCGGGTGGCAGCGGACGGCAACAGGCGGCAACGAACGGTGGCGGGCAGTGGTGGACGACAATCGCGGGACTTCGAAAGGAAAGAATGAGACTTTTTTTTGTTTTGATTCTTTTTTTTGATTCTCGAACGGAGAATCATTTTTTTTTTTTATTCTCAATTCTCTTCCCAATATGTTAGGAACAAAAATTTTACCAAATGCGATTTCGTCCCAAGGCGATTCTAACAAAAATCGGGGCCAAAGACTGTTTGGCACGTTGCCAAACAGGCCGTAAACCTTCTGATATCTTTTGACGAATCTACCTACTGAGGGTCCCAGCCTCAACCTTTATCCATGCCTCCCAAGTCCTCCTGATATTGACTTGTGAGCACCTTTTATTTTATTTTATTTTATTTTTATCTTTTCCACATTTCAGAACTCCCAGCTCTGTGACTTGACTTGTATTCGATGCGGATAAAGCTACTGATATGTAGATTTATATAATATTCGTTATTTTTTAACCTTGTCTTAATCTTCACCATTTTTGAATTCATAAAAAATATAAAATTACTCTTTTAAAGCAAATCCAAGCAAACACTTTAATCGAAAAGCAGTCACTCTATTAGAATTATAGAACCTCATTTGTTGCGTTTCAAATTTATAATAGTAGTTGAAATTTGTCGTCTAGCAAGTCTAAAAATATCATATAACAAATGACCTAAATAAAGTACTTCACGGGGAGTGCTTAAAAAAGATCACTGGATACATCTTAAAGTGGCAGCCATCATAAGTGATGCCATTCACATCTCAAGTATGGCCAATTTTGTTGAAATGATCTTTTGTCTCTCGTGCAAATCGTGTTTTAATAGATTTTAATTGTCAGATCAAAAAGCAAAATATTACAAACAAAATTGTCAAATGGGTTGAGATCCAACGGCAAAAGATTGCGACGGCAGCGATTGTCCCGGGAAACCTTAGACCTACCTAGGATGGAGTTGGTCTTTCTATAAACCTGTTGATATTTTTTGAACAGCCTTACCGCTATGGTCACCATCTCGTACATCATGTATACCTCCCAAGTCCTAAACGTCATGGCAAGTGGTGGAATATTTTGAGCCGCCGGGATTGAAACTCTGCTGGCGTTTTTGTTATGAAGCTCTTGTTTGATGTGATTTATAAATGTCACCCTTGGGAGCAGAAAAGGAAAGCTTTTACCTAGAAAATCTTGAATTCTATCTGTTTTTATGTCCAAAATAATTAAAATAAAGAGTCTAGATTTAAGTTAGTGTCCCATATGAACTTTTTAGCACATTTTATTTTTGAGAAAATATCACCAAAAACTTTGAACCATATATTGTGATATTGATATCTAAACCTTTTTTTTGTATCATCGAAACTCCCAAACTTATATTGATGTAATAAAGATATATTTATTTATCATAAAAATCTCTAAACTTTGCTCATTATTATGACAGTAATGTCTAAACTTTTTTTTTTGCATCATCAATATCCAAAACTTGTACTAATTAATTATGACAGTAATGTCTAAACTTTTTTTTTTGCATCATCAATATCCAAAACTTGTACTAATGTGATAATCTTCTTCTTCTTCTTCTTCTTCTTCTTCTTCTTCTTCTTCTTCTTCTTCTTCTTCTCACGACACGAATTCAAATTTATTAGACACATGACACGAATCTAACACGAATCCAATTATAAATTTATATTGAAGCCACATTTAATGTGTTCTAGGTATACGTGCCCATTGAAGGGAAAAATTAAGTGATTCAGATTTCTGTTGAAAAAGCAGCATAAGCAGAAATGTAGGGAGATCATGTAATGAATGACCTAAATTAAGTAGTTCATGGGGAGGCGTTTCAAAGTGCTGCTATTATTGCGTATGACAAATTTTGTTGTATAGATAAATAAATTAAGGGTAAGCAACATGGACCGATCAAGTCAAGATCGCTTGTATCAAATTGGCCAATTCTAGATTGTTCTCGGAGACATTGGTTCAATTCCCGATTATATAAAATTAGAACATATGATTTTCGATCTAGTTCTTGGTTCCCGAAGGGGGAGAGGGAAACCGGACCACCCAGACCAAATTGAGATTATTTTAATATTTTTATTATTTATTAATTCTCACGCAAATTTCTTTCCCTTCCCTTCTCATGTGTCCCACTCTCCTCTCTCCTCTTTTCCTAGTTCCATGGGTATATAATTCATAAATCAACCGACTCTATTGGCTCGCCTCGGAATCAGATCGGACAAGTCCAGTCCTAGGACTGGGTAGTCCAATCTGGTCCTTCGAATCTGATTTTTAGGTGGGACCGGACTAGACTAAAAACCACTCACTCCTAAAATAAATCCCCTCTCATGCATTATAACTCAACATATTTTCACTATTAGGTTGAAAAGCAAAACTACCCACCCTTCCAAATCGAGATCCGTTGAATGATTAAGATTTGTGGCCTAAGCATAGATGTCCACAAAAGACCACGGACTCACCCACGACGAAGTTGGCCTATTGATAAACCTTCTGATTTTTTCTTTATTTTTTGGCTAGTCTTTTTGCTGAGTTCACTATACCTTCAAAGTCCTAAAGATGTCATAGGCTTCGTGCTCGTGGATGCTTAAAATTTTCTTACAAAGGTGGAAAATTCGGAATCACCGGGGGAAGCAAATGATTCAACGAGCCGACGAAGCACCTTCCGTAAATGCCCCCACTCTTTTTACTACTAAATGGAGCTTTTGGAGGGTAAAAAAGACACACAAAAAAAGGAAAATGCTCCTTTCTATTTTAAGATAGACACTCTTTTATTTCATTTGTTTTTACGTCAAATATAAACATACAAGGGGTCCACATTTAAGTTTGTCCCATTTGACTTGTGATCACATTTTCTTTTCATAAATGATAAGAATAGAGCTATTGATTATATAGATCCGCATACGATATTTCCATGATATTCTACGCTTATTGTAATCTTTCCCGACTTCTCTAATTTCGCAAATACACAAGATTACCCTTTTTAAGTGATTCCAAACAAATATCCGCCTTTCAAATTTAACATGCCGACTCAAATTCCCAAGACAGATTTATGAAGGAGATTATGTTCCTATATCCATGCTCGGACCAGGCTTTGCAAGATCAGGTCGCGAGTGTCCGCCTGCAGTAGATAGAGTAATTATACGATCATGACTGCAGCCTTGTACGACGGGCATTCAGATTAATCAGGCGTGCGGCGCGTGTTGGATTGACACGAAAAATATCATGTCACGAAGATCGATTCCTACGACTTTTTGGCTCAGCCGCACGTGAGTCATGCGGGGCATTTGCATGGAAAAAACAATATAGGCAGGCGGATTCGTGAGTACGCGGAGTCCTCGTGGAGTGTCGTTAAGGCATGCCGTCGAAATCATAAGTAGGACACGAAACGCACGCCATCATGAGACAGCCGAAAGTGTGGAGCTAGCAGAAGACAAGTCGCCGCTCTCTCTCTCTCTCTCTCTCTCTCTGTGTGGCTTGCTGGGTGGGCGGGCGGCGATGGCCACGAATCAGCCGGTCGGGCCGCCGGAGGCGGCGGCGGCAGCCGCGTTGGAGATCGGGGTCGAGTCCGGTCGCGGCCCGCGGGGTCGTCATCGTCTGGACAAGGTACTGTATGTGTTTGCTGGCGCGGACGCTTTTTCTTGGATACGGGTGTCTCTGTTTTTGTCTTGTCTGTGCGGGATACTTGGAGAGTTTGAGTCTTTCGGATTCTGAGTGGGACTGCCGTGGAGAAAAGGCGAGGCCTTTGCGATTTCTCATCGTTGTTGTGAATGTTTTGGTTTCCGAAAGTCTGATTAGTTGGGTCAGTGAGCTTCGTTTTGTTGTTTTTTTTCCAATTTTTATTGTGATTTCCAAATGGGTGTTTACAATGAATAATGCATATCAGTTGAATGGCTGAAAATTTAGAACTTTTTCAGTTTTTATTTCAGCAAGTGTTTGTTCTGAAAGAAAACATCACATACGTCAAGCATATTTGTGAGAAATCCTCCTCTTTCGAACGCCGGGCATTCCATGTGTATGTGAACGTCAAAGAGACTCCGCGCAGAAGCTACTAACGTAAGAAATATAAGCTGAATAACCAGATCAGAGAGTGTTAAGAACCGGAAACTTGGACTTCAAGCTCAGATATCACGTGGAACAACTGTTTGTGCAGAAAATGTCAATTTTTTGTGCATCAATCATGACACCCTTTGCTGTGTAACAGTTAATAAGCATGTAACCATGTCTTTGGCCATGAAAGTTGCTGCGGTTGAACCTAGTTTACTGCTTTTCTTCCCGATTTTTAGTCTTTTATATATTTTGGAATTTGTCATTGTGCTATTTGAATTATACCTTAACAATTTAATGATCAGTCAGATGTTCTGAGTAAAGATAGTGTTTGAAACAGGGGAAGGGAAGAGGGGCTACTCTGATACTTGCCTACAAGACACTTGGGGTCGTGTTTGGAGGCCTAGTAACATCTCCCCTATACGTGTACCCGTCAATGCCGCTAAAGTCTCCAACAGAAGAAGACTACTTAGGGATCTACAGTATCATGTTTTGGACGCTCACCCTCATTGGTGTTGTAAAGTATGCGGGAGTAGCTCTCAAAGCTGATGATCAGGGCGAAGGTCAATACGAGACCTAATAATGTTTTTGATTTAGTTTGGTTTGTATTATATTCATTTCTTACAGTTGCTTTGCTAATTCTACTGGTTCCCACATACTCTAGTCTACTCTGTAGCTCCTTCTACACGCACCATTGCACATTGTTCTACAATTCTAAAACCAGTCTAATTGAAAAAGTGGTATTTGGAGTTCTGCACGCAGTTGTTGCCCCAAGAATTTAAAATCGGTGGCACGTGATGGCTCGAAAGCTATTTTGGAGTAGTTGTCTCTCTTGAAGCTCTAGATTTGTACAGTAGTACCTCTTTGTTTTTTTATAGAGAGCTAGGTAAAGTATTTTGAGTCATCTCCTTCATGGTTCTACTCTAGTTTTTGCTGAAAAGTACACTACCAAAGAGAGAATTACAACTCCAGCTGAGTGAACAAGAAAATGCTAGCAGGAGTGACACCTGAAGGAAGGTTTTTTGAAATTGAAAATAGTAAAACAATTTAATAATCTTATGACCTGAAAAATGGTTATGTTTATTATAAGTGGACTTTACAATTTCCTAGAGCATTGTGGTTTAAGCCTTTAACGATGCTGAGTAGTTTAGAGCCACTCCATGAGTCAGACAATTATTTGTTTGTGAACATATTGGATCTTTCTCTTGGTGGCACATTAAACAATGGAGATCCTTTTTAATGAAGAGTGTCTATTATTGTCATGTTCAAAGTATTTTATTGCAAATTCATGAAGTTGTCCGACACTGGGGAAACATTGCTAGTATGTCATTTCAAAGCTTTTTAATGTTTTAGAAGCAAGTATACTCCAGAGATTAAGTAAACCTATAACAAGCTTGGAGGTGTCTGATGATGTCACTTCTCCTTCTTCAATTTGGTCTTTGGACCTTTCTGATGGTCTTTTGAAAATTAAAATTGATTTCCCTCTCATAATATGAGCTGTTATGTTTTTTATTGAGGAAGGCAACTGCTATTGCAGGTGGGACATTTGCATTGTACTCGTTGCTATGTAGGAAAGTGAATGTTGGCATCCTCCATCCCAAACATGTAGAATTAAACTCTGGTGTTTCACGACATGGCTTGGTAGAGGGCACTGAAAAGGAAAGTAGGCTTGGAAAATTCTTTGAACGGAGCATAGTTGCGAGGAGGGTACTACTTTTTATTGCTATGTTGGGAATGTGTATGCTAATTGGTGATGGTATACTTACCCCTGCAATTTCAGGTTAGTCACCATCCCATTTTTCCCCCATTGCTGAGATTTCTGCTCGGGGTTTTGAGTTTTTGACTTATTATATTTGTTGATAGTGTTATCGGCAATGGATGGAGTGAGAGCACCTTTTCCTTCTGTTAGCAAATGTAAGAATCTACAACTATCCATATTATTTTTATTTTTTCAAGGTGGGAAATTGTTAAGCCCATCAGATCCGCGTTATGTTTGAAGTGAATGAAAAAAGGATCCGGCATTCGTATGTTTACACATAGTCACTTTTTTTTCAGCTTTGGTGGAAGCACTCTCTGCGATAGTTCTTATCGTTCTGTTCCTACTGCAAAAGTTTGGTACATCTAAAGTGAGTTTCCTCTTTTCTCCCATCATGGGAGCATGGACGTTGACCACCCCACTTGTAGGAATTTACAGCATCATAAAGCATTATCCGAGTATATTCAAGGCCTTGTCACCACACTACATTGTCCATTTCTTCCAGAGAAATGGCAAGGAAGGTTGGCTATTACTTGGTGGAACTGTGCTTTGTATTACAGGTGAGCTTACTGTCATTTTACATTACACGAGCTCGAAGACTGACAGGTTTGCATTCTTGTGACTTGAATAGAAGCATGAATCCTTTTTTTCATTTGAATCATTGTAGAGGGTAAGTATAGGAGTCATTAAGGAAATTTAGACTCTGATTTTATGGGTACTTCCAGGTTGTCAGGTTATATGGGGGCATTTCTGTAATTCTTAGGATTTTGTCAGGTTTTGCTGCTGTATTTTAACTGTTCATTGATCAGATGTATTACAAACAAATGTGCTTCAAGATTTACAGAATAATTTCTGAATCCTTTGCTTGTTCCTGCAATTTACTTTGAGCTATAAACTTTGATAGGCAAAAGGAGTTTTACTGATACATTGCCCTGATGGATTACTTAATAGTATATGGAGTATCCTTAGTCTTTACCATTTAAATTTCACCAGAGTTCTATATTATGTACAAGGATGAATTATGTCATGACACAATCTGAATCACCTATTCTAATTTGTGTTCCAGTAGTTAGAGTCCAAATAATCTCTCTCTCTCTCTCTCTCTCTCTCTCTCTCTCTCTCTCTCTCTCTCTCTCCAAAAAGTCGAGCAACTGATTGGACTGGGCCATAGTGGATTCAAACTTGCTCTCAGTACTCACTGATGCCTAATAATGAACTAAGCTTGCTTTGCGGATGTGCATCAAAATAAACCTGCTCTTCTGACAATAGGAAACATGGTACATTTGTGTCACTCTCTTTTATAATATCAGGTTCAGAAGCTCTGTTTGCTGATCTTGGTCATTTCAATCGGGCCTCTATCCAGGTGAACCTTCCTCTCCCAAGCTCTTAGTGTTGATTCCTTTCCAACGTATCAGTCTAATGCCACTTTTCCTCTACAGATAGCATTTCTATGTACGATTTATCCATCGCTGGTACTAACATATGCTGGCCAGACTGCTTACTTAATTCGTCATCCTAATGATCATGATGATGGGTTTTACAAGTTCATTCCAGGATCTATTTACTGGCCAATGTTTGTTGTTGCCACACTTTCAGCAATTGTTGCAAGCCAGTCATTAATATCAGCTACCTTCTCTGTAATTAAGCAATCCGTAGTACTTGATTATTTTCCTCGAGTAAAGGTGGTCCATACTTCCCCCAACAAAGAAGGCGAAGTTTACTCTCCAGAAATTAATTACATCCTCATGATCCTCTGTGTTGCCGTCATTCTTATTTTTGGAGATGGAAAAGATATTGGCAATGCTTTTGGTGGGTATCTGATATCCTGAATTCTACATCATACAGCAACTATTTAAGCATGCCATTGCTGCATTAGTGTCATCTTCTTTTCCCGGCAAAATCTCTGTGTGTGACCACCGGAGTAATAAGATAAATTGTGAGGGTCTGCTAGGAGTTTTGCTTTTCAACTTTGTGCTTTTAGCATTTGAGATTTATTTTGTACTAAACACCTCAATTGTTTGAAATATACTTTTATCGAGATTTAAGATCACCAAAGGTACTATGGAATTTTTGCAGAATCTGTCAAACTAAATATAAAAGTTTCTGGTTTTGGTGGGAAATTTCAATTAGTATACTTTCTACTTAAGAAAATCTCAAAAACGGTGCCCTGATACTGCTAATCTTTCTATAAAGGTTTCAAAGGCAAGACGCTGAATATAAAATATGCTTAAGTGAGGTGCAGTAGCGTACAGAATAAAAAAAATTTACGCTGTTAACCCAATCAAGCATTCACAATCTCTTTATTGAAACTAAGTGATGGCACTCTGAAAAAGTTGATCATAGCATCAATAATATTGTTTTTCTTTGGGTACATTTGATAATCATCTGGAAAGACCTTACTAACAACTAAGCATCTCTTGCAGGCGTTGTTGTCAGTCTAGTCATGCTCATCACCACTATACTCTTAACCCTGGTTATGATCATGATTTGGAGAACTCCCATAGTGCTGGTTGTGCTTTATTTCTGTGTATTCTTTGTGATGGAAGGTGTCTATGTCAGCGCTGTTTTCACAAAAATTCCTGAGGGGGGATGGATTCCTTTTGCCATATCTATTATTCTCGCCTTTATCATGTTTGGTTGGTTCTATGGAAGGCAGAGAAAGATGGAGTATGAGCTGACACATAAGATAAGCTTCAACAGGCTTGAGATATTGTTGTCTGAGCCTGGAATACAAAGGGTTCCTGGATTATGCTTCTTTTACACCAATATTCAAGACGGGCTTACTCCCATTCTTGGTCATTATATAAAGAACATGAGATCACTTCACAAAGTCACTGTTTTCACTACTCTTAGATACTTATTGGTTCCAAAAGTCGCTCCACATGAGAGAATCGTTGTTAATAAACTGGGCCTCAAAGGAGTTTATGGATGTGTGATTCAGTATGGATATGCAGATTCACTTAATCATGAAGGAGATGATTTGGTCACTCAAGTTACCAATGCACTGATTGCGCACTTACAGACCTGCTCGAGTTTCTCATTGCCTGGCTCGCCAGTGGAAGTGCATCAAGAAGTTGCTGATATAGAAGAGGCGAAGCTTGCCGGTGTCGTACACATACGAGGGAAGACTAGGTTTTACATAACCAATAATTGTGGTTGGTTCGATAAGATTCTGCTTGGCTTCTATGAAGTCTTGCACAGTAATTGCAGGTCTGCACTGCCTGCCTTAGGGATGCCATTGCCACAGCGTATTGAGGTCGGAATGCTTTATGAGGCATGAAAGCTGATGCATCATTGCTAGTGGTTATGAATCCAACTTGGTCATTAAGTCCTCGCATAGATGGCTTCTGGTTCTGGGAACTTCCAATTGGAGGGAGAAGAAGCGGGTACTTAACAGGGAGTACTGTCAGATAAAGTTATGACTACTTACGTGTAAGTTTGTAATACACAATACGTCTCAATTCAGTCTCCGTGTTCTGCTCTTATGATGATCAAACACCTTTTCTAGTGTTCTTCCCCCAAAAGTTGGGGTTGGACTGGAAGAATTGGAGTGCGGTTTGTGGAGTCTGTTGTTTTACAGTTTGTACGTGGAGGGTCTAATGAAGTTGGAACTTCTTGTAGATGGCGTTTTGGTTTTGGAATGAAAAAGGGGGAGACAATAGATGGATATGAAGTCCTGCATTAATGTACTTAAATCTATGTTCTGGTCCTCATCTATATGTTATTTTTCTCTGTTTTCTGATCTTCTTTGATCTACCGACCTCTTCACTTTTCATTTTGCATGATAACTTATAGAAACAAACCTTTTTGAGTCTCTCCACGTACAGCTTTACCTTGAGTCCCCTTCATGAAGTTTTATATCCTCATTCCGCATCTAAAGGGTCATTGTTACTTGACGGGCTGAGGGGTTACCAAAATACCCCATTTCCCTATCAATCCATAACCAAAATACCACATTTCTCTATCAATACATGCAGATTGAATTTTCTATTTTACTATTACATTAGAGATTTGGAACACCAAAATGAGTGTTCCCCATGTTCCAACATATAACCATGTTATTTTCACCCAATATGTGCTTTACAATAATCGTGTTCGAAAATAAATTTCAAAATCTTTATGTGGTCACGCGTCTTAATGTCTTATTCATGATTAAAGACTACATTAATTATATTTTTTTGACAGAACTTTAAAATCTGTTCTTATTCCAACTAGATGACCAAAAGAAGCTTAGCCCTATCGTATCACATTCCCGACAAGGGACATTCCACTTCTCTTTCTCGTCCACTGATTAATTTTTACAAGCAATACGAGCGATCATTTTTAGGAAAATGTTTTTTAAATATTTTATTTCCTATGAAAGAAATGGAGTCTTATTATAGAATTGCTCATTGCACCGTGAATACCACATACTTAGATGACGATGCACTTGCAGCAAATGTAACCTTTTACTTTTTTGTAAATTGCAACGGATACAGGAAAAGGAAAATAGAAAACAACTTAAGATGGACAGAACACTCTTTTTTGTTTTCCCTCACAACATGAAGCGGAGTCCAAACACATCTCTCTTCAAAGGCTTCCATTGTTTACGATTTCCTTGATTGTCTTGACCATTTAACGCGTCTTGCAACGCACGACTTGGAATCTTTAAGTCGCTTTAGGTGGCCAGCGAAAGGAGGTTGGACTTTGAAAATATGTTAATTTCCTCCTTATATTTTTCCACATTTTTGTGACTTAAAAATATGATATCTCTTGAAGGAAGCGTGGTTTTACTATAATAAATGGAAGTTCTCGGGTCCATGTTAAACAACAATGGTTTCCTACTTCTACAATAACTTCGTGCCTACACTCTTGCGTGCACTCTCTGTCATTCAAACCTTGGAATTCAGTCACCCCAATGCCTTAACAAATGTAAGCTGCATTGGCGCCGAGAGGGAAGCTCTTCTGAAGTTCAAGCAGAATTTCACCAATCCTTCGAGACATCTATCTTCGTGAACCAGCAAGCGTTGTTGCGAGTGGAAGGAGTCGAATGCAGCAACAAGACTGGTCACGTCTTGAAGCTTGATCTAATTGATTGCGGTCTAGGAGGTAAGATACATCTTGCTCTTAGCGAATTGAAGAATCTGAAGTATCTAGACCTCGGCTTCAACAATTTCAGTGGCTTCAACAATTTCAGTGGTCATCTACCCAATTAATTTGGGAATTTAAAAAATCTCGAATTCCTTTATCTTTGGGAGAAGAACGGTGCAAGTTCTATAACTTTTTTGTTTTCGCTCATTTAAATGTCACGTTGGAGTAAAATCGATCATCTGAGTGTCATTTCTAACAAATTATCCTAATTGGATTTTTTTTTTTATTGATTTCCCATCCGATGTGGATTTTTAAAAAAATTATGAATTTTTTATTTATTTTCTTTTGAATTTTTTTATTTTGCCTTTTTTAGGGCTGGTGACCCTCATTGGCCCTTTAAAAAAAAAAAAGGCAAAAAAAAAAGAAAAAAATATTTAAAAAATTATTCATGTCAAGATCGATGAAATCACGTAAGACAACTAGCAAGATCCACATTGGATTTTTCAACAAGGAAAATCGCCGATGTCACTCTAGTAAGCCAAAAAAAAAAAAAAAAAGTGTTATGACACTCATATAAACATCATATGAAAGTTAAGGCACTTGTGTTATTCTTATCCCTTTATCTTTTATATAACTCAATTTTAGGTCCTATTCCTGCTGCCATAGGTCAATTATCATCTCTGACATTTTTCAGCCTCGCTCTTAACAATTTGAGGGGAAACATTCTCAAAAGTATAGGGCGACTATCTAATCTTGAGGTAATGGACTTTAGTAATTATCAATTTGATAGAGTTGTCAACGAACTTCACTTGGCAAATCTCACCAGCTTGACTTGGTTTATATTATGGTCGAACAAGTTTTTTATAAATGTTAGCTCGTCTTGGGTTCCTCCTTTCCAGAATAATGTCATTTTCTTGTCAAGTTGCAAAGTGGGAGTAGAATTACCAAACTAGCTTCAAACTCATGGAACATTTAGCAATTGCTCATGTCAAATGCTAGCATCTCAAGTAAAGTTCCCCATTGGCTGCCTAACATTTTATTTAACATTAGAGATTTAGATCTCTCAAAGTAATATGCTCAGAGGCAACATATTAGGAATTATTGGAAAAAAAAGGCACCACATACAAAGCGATTGTCACTTTCTAGAAATAACATCACTAGTGACATTTCAAATTCATTATGCATGTTGCATAGTTTGTATTTTCTTGATCTCTCTGAAAACCAATTGTTTGGGAAACTTTGGCGATGTTGGGGGAAGTTGCTACATCATTTGCAATGGATTTCATTGGGAGACAATAAGTTCAATGGTCAAATTCCAAACTCTCTATGTAGTTTGGAGCATTTAGAACTTCTATACCTACATAAAAATGGCTTGAATGGAGTGCTTGCAAAATGTTTACTAAAGCTAGATTTGGTAATTCTCGATCTTAGTGACAATCTATTTACTGGTAGAATAGATAATCGACCTTGGGAGAAATTACTTCACCGGGGACATTCCTTTGCCACTATGTCAACTTTGTAAACTCTAGTATCATAGCCTAGCACATAACAATCTTTCTAGAGTCATTCCTCCTTGTTTTAGCAACTTCTCGCTTATGTGGGCCAATTCCACTGATACTTTAGATTTGGCTGGCCAGCGGGGGATTCATGTCATGGCTGATATAAAAAGAATATGCCTAGAATTCACCAGCTTGCTCCAATATTTATTTTCTATTAATCTCTCAAGCAACGCATTAGAAGGACAAATATCGGAAGGGCTAACTAGGCTTGCTCAACTTCAAAATTTGAACCTCTCCCAAAATAAGTTTATCAGCAAAATCCCTTTAGATATTGGCAACGTGAGAGATTTAGAATCACTGGATCTATCCAAAAACAAACTATCAGGTGTTTATCCAATTTAGACTTTTTAAGTCGTTTGGATCTTTCCTTCAACAATTTATCCAGTCATCTTCCATCGAGCAATCATCTAAGCACTCTAGGTTATCAATCTATTTATCGTGGCAATAATGTGAAAATGCTAGTACTAACACCTACAGGGGGTGAATAGGTATTTAAAATAAACGACATGCGAACCCTTGGAATGCCTTAACTTTGCACAAAGGGACACTTAAGTGCCATAACTTACGAAAGGTACACTTAAGTGCCAAAATCGGAGTAAAAGGGATCACTTGAGTGCCAATCCGGCCAAAGTTTGGCCAAAACGTCGACGTGGCATTTTTCTGGCGAACCGAACCCAAAACGACACCGTTTTGCATGCGCTTGTGGCCAAATAATGCAAAAACGGAGTCGTTTTGGGCCTGATGTGGTAAAAAAATAATTTTAAAAATTAAATTTAGTTAAAATATTTAAAAATTATAATTTTGAAATTAAATTTAGTTAAAATATTTAAAAATTAAATTTTAAATTAAATTTAGTTGAAATATTAAAAATTAATAATTAAAAATTAAAAAAAAAATAAAATAAAAGGAAATGGAGGAGGCGTCGAGGGATCGCCTAGCCCTTAGCCGCCGCCGCCGGGAAGGATCGGCGACGGTGGGGGGAGGGTCGGCTGGGGTCGCCGGGCCCTAGCCAGGGGCTAGCGACCTCGACTGACCAACGGCGAGGGTTGTTAGGCCCTCGCCACTGGCCACAGATCTGGGGAGGGTCGCGGCCCTCACCTAGATCCGGCGAGGGTTGGCAGCCCTCGCCCGGCTGAGCCAAGGGCCACCACCCGTTGGGGCGCCCCGGCGGGCGGCGGCCCTTGGCCGCCGAGCGAGGGCCACCGACCCTCGCCGGATCGGGTGAGGGGCCTGCGACCCTCGCCTCGATCCGGGGCGAGGGTCGCGAGCCCCCGCCGCTAGGTGGCCGACCCTCCCCCACTGTCGCCGGCCCTTCTCGGCAACGGCGGGCGGCGCAACGAGGCGGCGGCTAAGGGCTAGCCGATCCCTCAACCGCCTCCCCCATTTCCTTTTTTTTTTTTTTAAATTTTTTTTAATTTTTTAATTATTAATTTTTTTTAATATTTCAACTAAATTTAATTTTAAAATTATTATTTTTTAATATTTTAACTAAATTTAATTTTAAAATTATTATTTTTTAATATTTTAACTAAATGTAATTTTTAATTTAATTTAATTGTTATTATTATTATTTTTTTACCACGTCGGCCCAAAACGACGTCGTTTTTGCATTATTTGGCCACGTCGGCGTTTTGGCCGGACTTTGGTTAGAGTGGCACTCAAGTGATCCGTTTTTTTTTTCGAATGTGGCATTTAAGTGTACATTTAAGTAAGTTATGGCACTTAAGTGTCCCTTTGAGCAAAGTTTTGGCACTTGAAGCATTATTTTACCTAAAATAAACATTGACAAATAAATACGAAAAAAAAAAATAAGTTGCGAGCAAAGTCTGAAAAAGGATTAGAGCCTGATTAAACGAGCCACCAGATTTCTGGTGAAAATTCAGAATCATATAAGAAATGGAATAGATTTTTGCGAAACTTAAAAAAAGTTACAACGGATAAAGCTGAAAAAAGTTAAGGGAAGAGAAAATTGCACACAAAATTTATAGTGATTCGGCTTAGATCAAGTCTATGTCCACTCTCCCATGCTGGCAGTCTTCTAGCTGAAATTCACTAAAGTATCAATAGAGAAGTACAATATTTCGAGTGCAAAAATTTAGTGGAAGATTTCTTTTCCCCTCACTAAGTCACTCTTGTGATTTTTTCTCTTGAATACAATTTGTAAGAACTGTCATTGTTAAGTAGTTGGAAAGGCTTCAGATTTTGGAATTTCAATTTTCATACACTATCTCAAATAGATTGAATGACCTCATTAAATATTCATCCATGCCTTACTAACCGTTAGCATTCTCCAAAGGAATTTCTTCAAATGAATTTGTTCGACAAAATCGATTAAGGAAATCTTGTAGCCGTTTGAAGATTAAGATGAAAATCCATTGACTGTGGTCGCCCATACAATCAGAATCTAAGTTTCCGTAAGTAGTTGCTTCCCAAAAAGAAACTTGTCTTCAAGATTGATTTCATCTATGTATTTATAAAAGATAAGTGATTTTCTTTGTTAAAAAGCCAAATATTAAAGAATAAATCTATATTATGTTCATAATGAATCCTTATTGCAAGATCAATAAATCTAAGTATAATTATATCTTCGTTCTGGACTTGGTTTTAGTTTAGATTGCGTCAGAGTGGGAAAGATTTATGAAATGAATAGACTTTGACAAGAGCCTGTGATATGACTTCAAAAGTCTACTATTCTTCAAAATAAGAACAAGAACAATAAAGATTTGTCAACTTCAAAACCTAATAGGATTTTTCTCAACAATCTCCTCAATTTTTATGGTGACAAAACTTTTATGCAAATTTAAGCATAGTATACAAGTTATCCTGTAAAACAACACTTTAGCAACACATGATAATTGATAAAGTCTGCATAAGTCTATATAAAATATACATAGTCTGCACACATAAAACACGCCAACTAATAGTCTGTATAAAAGAAACACCAATCACTCCAACATAGAAAAACTCAATCATGCAGAAACACTAATCAAAGCTTCAAATCTACAAAACTCTCCCCCTTTTTGTCAATAGCAAAAAGAAAAAAGCAAACTAGCACCAAGAAAATAAGAAAAATAGCATTTTGAAAAGAATCGGTGTTGCCTAGAAACACGAACAAGTTGGAAATCCTCCAAAGTCTGCACGATCTCCTCAAGCTTAGTTAGACACTAATGAAAGACAGTCCCAACCTTCGCTAAATTCTAAGATGCCTGCTGATTCATGTTCCGAATCTTATCATCAAGATACTACCTTTCCAATGAGAGATTCTGAGGTAGTACCGAGAGCAGCATGCAACTTCTGGATTTCAATCTCTATCCCATGTTGATGTGCCTTAATCTTCAAAATGAGCTCCACTATATGAGAATAGTTTGATTCTGGTTCAATTTGGGCACTAGCTTTTGCAAAATGTACTGGTGGAGTATCCAAAAGTAAAGAAACATCGACCTGAACATGTGAAATTTGGTGCTCCTCCTAAACATTAGCTTCTTTATCTTGACCCCTAGGATAAATTTCAGAGAAATGAGATGCATAAATATTTTCAGTATCTAGAGGAAATCGACTAATTCCATCTCTTGCAGTTGGTTCTATAGTCTAGTCAGCAATAAGAGTTTTCTCACCTACACTCCTTATCACAGTGCCTTTAATTTGAGGAAGAATTCCTTCTCCTTCCTACACTCCTCTTCCAGCACTAGTTTGTTGACCAGTTCCCTTCTCTCCAGCATCTTGTGTACCAACTTCCCTCATATCTTCTCCTTCCTTGTTAGAATGTTGTTGTACCTTGTTCAGATTCGCATCTCCCTCTTCATCATCTTATCCTCCTCCCTCTTTTTTACTCCAATTTCTTCTCCTTTACATTCTTCTTCCAGTTCTTTCTCGCTCTCATCCTCTTCTTCTTCTTCTTCTTCAGAATCAGCTATGCCACCAAGAGGATCTCTCATGGCAATATTTGCCACTGATGATGCTAGTAAGAACACATAGAGGAGGGTGAATAGGTGTTTAAAATAAACATTGACAAATAAATGCGAAATGAAATAAGTTGCAAGCAAAGTTTAAAAAATGACCAGAGTCTAATTAAACGAGCCACCAAATTTCTAGTAGATGTTCAAAATTTATTATGCGATGGAACAAACTTTTGAAATAACCTGTAAGTGTGCAACATACTTAAATAAGCAGAGTTAAGGGAAGAAAGTATTGCACACAAAATTTATAGTGGTTCGGCTTAGATTAAGCCTACGTCCACTCTCTCACGCTAACAGTCTTCTGGCTGAATTCCACTATATGATCAACAAGAGATTATGACTTTGTATGCAAACACTTAGCAGTAAAACATACTATCTTACTAATTCATTCTTTTTGTATTTCTCTTATGATCACAAATGTTTAAGCTCACAAAAGACAAGTGTATAATTAAAGTTTGTTCAGACTTTAAAATTCTAGATCCTATGCTCCGTCTCTTTTTTTCGCTCGTCGGTCCTTAATCTCCTTAAATACTCCTCCACTTTCAAACTAGATATTTGACAGTATCTAGAGGATCTTTTAATCTACTCGCTGGACAGATTTATATCAAGAAGATTTAGTAGCCGTTAAGTAACAAAAATAAAATCTCAAGTTGATTTTGATTGTCCATACAAACAAAATCTTAGTTTCCATACGTATAGCTTATTCGTTTAGAAAGTTATTGTCTTTAAGATCTAATTATCAATCAATTAGATTGAGTCAATCAAATCTATCTTGATGTAGAATCCAAGTCATATCACTAGCCATTATATGTTTAGGGCTTATGTTACGTGCTATCGAGTTGTTTCATTCTAAACTTGTCACATCATGGACATGTATCTCATTTTAGACCTTGTCACGTTCTGGACGCGTGTCTCATTCTGGACTTGTGTTTCGTTCTGCATGTAAAGTCTAAGTGTGTTCAGTCTGAAGTAAAGTCTGAGTGTCTTATGTCTAAAGTATAATATGAGTGTCTTCCGTCTGAAATAAACTTTACAATCTAGACGTAAGTCTGAACATATTTTGCTTCTAAACATATTTAGCCTTAAGGTCTGGACATGGTATGAATAAGTTCAGTTTCAGTATATAGTCTATCTTTTGGTTCTTCCAAATATAAACCTTTGTAATATCATTTACATATTCTATCATCTGCATAGTCTATTACTCAACCATTAAATACGTTGGTAGCATTTGATTTATTTTATCATCTTCAAAACATCATAAAGGATTTCCCTAACAATCTCCTCATTTTTTATGATAACAAAATAATCTCAAAATATGCAAATGTGTAAACACGCTTTTAAATATATTAATAAATCAGGGTAATTTTAAGCACATAAATAGCCTTTAAATATGCAATATTCAAAGAATGTAATTTGAATCAAAAGATAACAAATAGATTGAGCATAATAATATATTGAAAGATAATCGCAGCTCAATAACTAATATCAGTACATATGCATATTTATATTCTCTCCCCCACTTTTGTCATAATCTAAAAGTAATAAAACTGAAAATGGTATCACATAGAGAATATAAAATGATAATAAATATATCTTGCATGAAATACAATTTCCAAAAAAAAAAAAATCAGCTTTTATAAAATAAGTCTAATATAAAAAATATGTAATATAGCTCACTTTGATCATATATATTAGCAAATATCCAAGAAAAATCACGAATGCTTTATAAAATTCACTTACATTTTTTGTCATAATAAAATGATAATGTAAATAAGAGATTTGTTAATGACAAAAAGTAATAAAAAATGCACTAATTGGATTTTTTAGAAGTTCTAGCACATTTACCTTTTTCTTCCTTCCATAATAATCAAGATCATGATCAATTCAAAAAGATTTTTCCATAATTGATCAATGTTCCCCCTCAATTAATTGTCATTTTGAGGTGATCATGATTCTCCCCCTTTCTTTTGGATTCAATTTCTCCCCCTAGCAACAACATCATTGAGTAAAAATAATCGTTGCCAATCTTCACAAGAGATACTTTTTGATTGCACCAAAATTTGCGTAAATTCGCAATCATTCTTCCCTTATAGAATTTCTTGTAATTAATTCATTTCCTTTTTGGTATCCATAAATTTGGATCCTTCCTTGATGTTAGAGTAAAATATGAAATCTCCATAGATAATCAAATATTCTTTCTTAACTCATCATAACATATTATTAAGGAACGGACATTATGCACAATAATATCTTGAAAAAAGAAATTCTCACTTAGTCAAAGCACGATAAAATCAGAGGAAATAAAATCCTTGAATATCTACTCAATTAACCAAATTATTTGAAGGCAAGATATCAATCGATCAAATTATTTAAACAAATTCCATCTTATGAATTACCAAAAAATATATCACACGATTCTTCTTTCAATGTAACAAATCATAGAATACGGTCATTATAAAGTCTAAATCAATCGAGGCACAAAGAGGATGTATTGAATATCAAATATAATGAGAATTTTTAAATTGTGTACCCAAATCAAATTGAGAAAATATACCTTCCTTACCAAATTATTTTTCTTCTTTCTTTTACTTCCTACAAAAACAACTCATCTTATCTTTGGTACCTAAATTTTCATAGATCCATGAGGGTTAATAGAATATGCTATTTTTATCAAGTCTCTATTAATTGGTCTCTAGACTTTAGGACATTCTTTCTCAAAGTGTTCTGAGTCTCCACAATTAGAAAACTTGAGGGCATTTCGACCAATAAGTTTTGTAAGAATCCTTTTAAAATACTTATTATACGCAAGTCTATGAGGTTTTTATCTTGACTTTGGAAAAGTCTATTAGAGAATTACTTTTCTTATTAAAACCAAGTCCTAACTTGTTATAGTAAAGTACTTGTATGGAAATGATATGCTCTAATGTTTTTGAATCCTTTAAAAAAAAATTCAAATATTTGAAAATTCTTTTTTTTAAAGAATTATTTTCTTTGACAAGTAAATCTCGACTTTCTTTTGTTTTAATTGAGTATATCCACTTACAACTATATCGCAAACTCAAGCTTAGTGTATATTCAGATTCTTACAGTCAAAATATCTTCACTCATGACAGTATCTTGCGCATCGCACCTGCCATGAATCAATAGTGTGATGCTATCTGGTGCCAACCAAAACTTGAGAATCTTTGTTGGTAATTTATGAAAGGAAGAGTTGTTAAGGTGCTGCTGGCATCGAGAGGCATTCTAGGTAGATCAGAGAAATTCTGCTCCATCCGTGGGCCACGTCGTGGAAAAATGAGGAATGCAATGAATGTCCTTATCGGCAGCATCGGACGACGGCCTACTGTACCTAGATGTGGTCTGTACATTTGAAAGAGAACATCCTACCTTTCGAGCAACGAGATATAAATTGGAGGAGTTAGTTTCCTAATTAGAAAGCTAGATGGATCGTGCTGGGCATCCCTTTCGAGTGTTCCGCAATTCGATGTTCATTTGGCCGGAGCAAATCCAGTTCTGCCCAAAAAGGAGGAAGACAAAGGTTCTGTCCTTGGACTCCACCTGGTGCAGGAGTTAGGAACTTCAACGTGGATGAATGTTCTGATGGTAAACTTACCAGGATCATCCGGATCGGGATGTCATTTGAGATCACAAGGGTAACATCAACATGCTTTCCTGCCTATGCACATCAGATTGGCCAATTCAAATGTTATCTGCGAAACGTTGTCCATTTAATATTTGCGACCATGAGATTGCAGAGATCGCTATTTGTCCTTAACAATCTAGTATTTCAAGTTCAGGGTTTTGCTCACATGTTCAGAGAAGCAAATGTATGAGCAGATCAGTCTGTGGAAAGGAGGCCGAGGAAGAACCTGATATAATGACCTTGTTTTAGCTTCTTAAGATTGTAGTGTCCTTTATTAAAGAGAAACCCTAGGTCATCAAAGTTTGTTTAGGATAAAGAAACAAACTGACTTTTAATTTAAGCAAATCTATTCTCAGTGAAATCGCAGCAGATGATGCGGTACAGTAAGACAGCTCCTCTCGGTTGCTCTCACTAAGTCAAAAGAACAGATACAGATAGAGTCAACAATGCTTTGACTTGCCATTTATATCTCCTCGAACGTCTAATTTCTTCATTCTCTTTTTTTTTTTTTCATCACTTATTGTTATCTTTCTTACAATGCCAGCATTCGTAAGAGCACCGTCAGCACCACAAAATTTACATGCACTAGACTATGAAAGCAATTGTTTACAAACATTGATTGCGATGATGAGAAGAGACTTCCTTTCTTCTTTCAAGAAGCGTGGCGAAATGAAAGTCGACTAGGCGAATCAATTCTCACTATGACTTCTTCAGCAGCGGATTCATCATCGCTGGAATCATCCGCATGAGTTACCAATGTGTCTGTACTCTGCTGCTGAGGTGGAGGAGCTGGTCTAGTGAACTTCCTCACCTCAAGGCTCTTCCCTGCAGTAGCAGCCCCTTCGGATTTGACCGAGATAAGAGGTCGATTGCTGTTCAAAGGAACCCTTGGATACGACTGGCTATGTGAAGTCTTTGGCTGGCTTGCTCTGACGAAGCTTCGATTTTGGGGACGAACATCCACCTTGTGAATTCAGAGAAAGTATAGTTAGTACTGACTGCTGAGAGTTCGCGATGAACTTGGCATTAGAGCTCAATGCAGAGGAAAAAAGGAAATCTAGTCCCAGTGAAACAGACTTCGATATACCATCATCCTATAAAGGTTTCACTATCAAGAACTTTCCCAGTCAACAGTATCCAGCACTATGCAACTATAAGCCTGGTGAAAAGAAATCGACCATACCATACTGCCATAGACGCTCAGCTGCATTGCTCTGGCAGACATACTGTTTGCATGTTGATTAATTTCTTCATGGCTCTGTCTATTTTGCCTAGCCTTGTAGATGTGTTTTGGCCAGCTCATAAGACCGCCATGTTCTCGACTGTGGGTTCTGAGGGGGTGATCTACCGCATGAGGAATTAATGAAGATGTTCTTTGAAGAGCAGTGTCGGCTTCAAATGCCGCAACATCAAAAATAATAACCCTAGCTCTAGTCTCCACGAGATACCAGGATCCTTGATGGGAGAAACTGACGGTCCTAATACCTGTTTCCCATTAGCGCAAATAAAAGATTTAGTTGCAAAACACGCATATTAGTACTTCTCTCCATGATACACTATCCATGTCTCTGGTTTGCAATGGCCTCACTAAATTGATAACATTGTAGCACACCATTTACGGAAGCAAAATTAATATATTACTGCCAAAAATCCACGGAAACAATTTCATGACTCGGCTTCTCCCACAAAATGACTTGGCAAGCCCGGGGGAGCACACCATTATTCCTACCAGATATGTGGTTGAAGAAACTAACTGAACCTTTAAATCACCGATTATCTTCTTTAATGTATTTAGCTAAAATAGAGTATCACTTTCTTGTGAAAAGAGAGATGTTGGCTAGGCTACTGCTACCCTCAAAGCTAAGGCACTCTATATCTAAAAGTTACAGACATGAATCTGCAAACAGCAGTAGAAAGAAACCATGAAAAGAAACTAATTGAACCTTTAATCACAGATTATCTTCATAGAACACTGAACCTTTTAATAACAGATTATCTTCTTTACTGTATTTAGCTAGATTAGAGTATCACTTTCTTGCGAAAAGAAAGCTGTTGACTAGGTTACCGCTACCCTCACAGCTAAGGTACTTGACATCTAAAAGTTACATGACATGAATCTGCAGACAGCAGTAGAAAGTTTGGATTGCTGAAGTATTGAAGAATAAATTGCAACAGTCAAGAGCTTCAGTATTCTGCCCAAACAATGCCTGAGTCAGTCAAAATTAAGTATAATTATCTGGTGACACACTTCCCAACAGATAATACCAGATAATTGATTAGGTTACCTGATGTCTCTGGACTTCGGAAACTTGAATTCCCATGTGAAGGCCGTAGCGCCGCTGGCGATGTAATCAGTTCTTCCTCAACACCTTGTGTTTTTATAAATCCTTCTAACAAAAATCCAATGGAATGTTGGGGTATTTCTATAGTTTCTCCTCTAATGAATATTGTCATTTCTGACCTTTCGGCAACAAGAGCTCTCAGTTCTTGCATTGCCATTTTCTCAAATACTTGAGGAAGCAAGAGCTTTGCAAGAATGATAGCACTTTCCTGCAAGTAAATATACTCAGCTATACATCCTTGATCATTCAATGAAGAATTAAATACCATTCACGGATTATTAGCAAATAGTAAAATTAGTAAACCGTCATCCAGAAAAAAGTGATATCCTTTTGACAATGAAAAGATGCCTGTTACTCAATGACAGAGATCTTGATGAAGATATTAAGTCCCTAAAACAGATATCAGACATGCTTTGCAAGCTCACTAAGGGATATACATAGTAGTCATACCTGCCAGAGGAAATCTTCTACTGAAGGATCTGACCGAAGCACTGAAAGTATCTTTTCAGACTCCAGAAAGAAACAAAGAACAACAGAATCTGTAATCATGTCGCAGATACATGGTTTCCCACTCAACACTTCATATAGGCCCAGTGTACTCCCATATGTAAAAGTTGGATGCAGTGAGTGCTTGTTTCTTATGCTCTTACTACTCCACTGCCAAAGATCCGCAAAAAAGCTATTAGAACAAAAGAAATAGACCTTCAACCAAATAAGTGGAATAACTTTTCGACCAAGGAAAAAGAAAAAAAAAAAGTGGGAAAATCCATCTTGCCCATGCTCTATAAAATTACCTTGACTATCCCATTAGATATAAGCCAAATACCATTTGGCTTGGTGCCCTCTTTGTATAGTGTCGCACCACGTAGTTTCATTGTCTCCTTGGTTGAGCCTTTGAGTGGTTCACTGACCGCAGAAGGAAGGGCACCCAGCAGGGGATGCACACTAACTAAATCACTTATTTTGGGCATCTTCACTAAAGGAGGATTTCTCATAAGTTTCTTCAGGTCAGTCTGTGTTAAAAGTTACGTACTGTTGTGAGCTACGGAGTATCAAATGTTACAGTTAATGGAAGGCCACTCAAATGTACCTGCACTGCATCATGGAGATGAAGCATCTCTTTCTCCTCCAATAACCCAACCTTCTCAAGATTTTGGACATATTCGATCAAATGATTCAGCACAGAATAAGTAACCTGTCTTGTTTTAACCACACGGAGAACCTGGTACAGTTTCCAATATGAAATCAATCAGAACAAAGACTATCAAATCAGCAGTCAAAGCATACACATCCAATATGTTTGACTACCAAGGGAAAGCTAAAAGACAAAGGAGCAACAGATTCACACTTATTAACCTGAGGAAATGTCACACGGACATCTTCCAGAAAATTTTTGGCTTCTTCTCCTTCTGCCTCGCTTTCATTGATGACAGTAGAAGCCACATCACTATCACCTAATGGATAGAGACAGAAGAAATTAGAACTCTTTCCGAAAGGAAAACCCCATGAACGAATCTATTAGACATATACATCTAGGATGCAGTGCCATACAGAAGGAGTAATACTTTCATAGCCTCGGTTTTAGTATATGGAGAGTAAAGAGAGCATCTGGTCGTCATCAAATCAATATGCTGCAAAACGGTTATGAATGCTTTCTGCTGTGCTTTACCCCAACAGGTACGATCCACTCTTTCTAAATAAATTTCCTCATATGATCAATTTCAAGTATAGGACAATTAGGGCAAGTTGAAGAGCGGATTGCAAGACAACTTATAGAAACAAACCCTGTTTCTACAAGTCACATTGGCTTTATTGATGCTTTTGCACCATTGTGTTTTGTTTAATACCATAACTTTCTGCAAGATCAAATTACCAATTGTTGTTATATAAAGCTTTTATTCAAGCCTTTTTGAGTCTCCATGTACTTCTTTATCTTGCATCCCCTTCATGAAGTTTTATATGCTCATTCAGCATCTAAAGGGTCATTATCACTCGATGGGCTGAGGGGTTACCAAAATACCCTATTTCTCTATCAATCCATAACCAAAATACCACGCTTCTCTATTAATACCTACAGATTGAAGTTCCTATTTTACAATTACATTAGAGGTTTGGAACACCAAAAGGAGTGTTCCCCATGTTCGGATATATAACCATGTTACTTTCACCCGATATGTTCTTTATGATAATTGTGTTCGAAAATAAATTTCAAATATGTGGGCACACATCTTAATGTCTTCGTGATTCAAGCATGTACATTATCTATATTATCTTCGACATAACTTTACAATCTGCTCTTATTCCAACTAGATGACCAAAAGAAGCTTAGCCCTATCCTACCACATTCCTGACAAGGGACATTCCGCTTCGCTTTTTTGTCCATGTGTCAGAGTGAACCATGCGCTAGGTAAACTTCCCGACTACCTCAGGCAAGACATCTAGAGTGCGCAAACCAACTTTTCTTTGGTGCTTTTCTTTTGTTCACATATTCATTTGGAGCTCTATTTATTCTTTGAAATGCCTATATATCCATCAATTTCTATAATTTTTGGTACTCATTTGTGCTCATGTTGGTGCTTACTGCTCAACAATCTGATCAGTAAAATACATGTGCCTTCTTTGGACTCCAATTGCAATTGTCTTTAAGTTTAGGTAGCATCCTGCATGACATACCGTAACTTCTCCATTTCATCAGTTCTACTAGCATTATGGAAATGGCATCTCTAACCTTCTCTCCATCTTTTCTATAAACCCATTGGTATTTCCCAGTCTCACATTCTCATTATAATTTATTAATGCATCCCACTACATACACAGTCTTGAACCTGCTAAGAGAGTTCTTGAATCCCAATCTTTTTAACATTATTCAAGTTTACATTCAATCATGCTCATTTTCATCTATCAACATGTATCAGTAGCAAAAGCATACATCAGCTGAGAAAAGGACCTAGACTGATTGTACCTCTGGAGAGCACAGAAACAAGAACTTATAGCAAAAGCCTGCATGAGGCCCTCCTCAAAGTTCAAATGTGAAGCATCCAATTGTTTATGTTTTTTTCTATATCCATCTTACTTGAAGTCCCCCCCAGGAAAAAAAAAAAAAATCTCTCCCCATGTCCTTAATCCTGATATTAATGACATGTGCATGTGAAACAGATTGGCATTAAACAATGATGCAGGCACTGCCCTTTCATATTTAGTTGAGTTGAGGTTCCAATCCCCATTCAATTTTTTTTTCCTTGTCTTTAATTAACTCAATAGAATCAAAGGATTACAGATAATTGCTATTTTAAAGATTACAGTCATTCATTGATTGTCATAGCTTATTATCATGCACAGAGTAAGACTAGTTTGTTATTTTTTATATGGTCGTAGTAGTCAAGTGGTATCTTAGGCCACCTTCGTGCACTGCATATAGTAAATACCTGTTTCTGATCATGACTCACTAAAGTAAGTTTCCATTCATACGGTAAGCTTGGGTCAACTTGTCAAAATTTTGAAGACTCACTAGGATGACAACGTTCATTAAAGAATAAAAATTTATTGCTCTCACATGTTCTCCAAATTAAAAGACTTTTAGGGCTTCTTTAGGGAAAAAAGCCATCAGTTTCAATATTTCTTTAACTGATCAGTTTCACTTCAAAGCCTAAGGAATGATTAAAATAATTAAACTTGAAATTTAGCTCTTTGGCTGTTGAACCAGTGGATAAGAAATGGGCTGGGCAGTAATATGCGGCCTGAATAAAAGATTGCTAGCTATGATGCAGAGACTTCCTACAATATGCAGGAAATGGACGAGAGAAAGAGAACCATTTCTCAGCTAAAAGTTGAGCATTTCCCGTATAGATTATACCTATAAAGTCATGTAGTTGTCGACGCGCAATTCTATGGGCACGAAGAAAGGCTGCACAAATATAACATGCAGACTCCAACCTTTCCACGGTGAAGTATGTAACCAATTTTGGTGGACAGATGCTTTGAAGAAACCTGTAGTAATTTGGGAAATGAACATTGGACTTTAAGCCTTTCCAATCACACAGAGGCTCATGAGCAACCGTATCAATTGCTTCATCCACTGACTGCATCAAGATGTTTGCAATAGCTTGTGTGATCCTTCCTTCATCTAACATACCCCAGTAAGCAGCTTGGACACCTGAAGTTAAGATTTTTTTTAGCAATACGGGAAACATCAACATCTATGTTCCAAAACAGCTGTCAAGTGTATTGCATTAGAACAATCTAGTCAAAGTGGTAGTGAAAAAAGAGTATTCACTAGTTGCTTTTATTATAAGATGACGATGTAATCCAAAAAATAGTGCTAAACAAATAACTGCCGAGCTTAAAAAAGCTAAATATACAAACCAAAAGGACAACAGTATTTTCAACTAAGAGTTGAAGCATTCATTAAGGTAAGAGGTCTACAGTTTGAGAAAGCAAATCAAAAGAAAAGTACTCATCAGTGACCATGCTGAGGATGCCAATGGACAACAATCTTTATTATACATAAGCACTATTACAAAGATGACATGTCAATTAATGTCAAGTTCTCACAAAATTACTTTAATGGTCCTGTAAGAATACTGCCGTAAAATACTAACCATACAAAGCTTGTAGACAATTCACAGTTAAATCAGTTAAAACAGCCGGTTCAATATGAGGTAAAATCACCAGATAAATTTTAGTATACGTAAACTCATGCAGACATTAACACGAATCTTGCCCAGCGAAATGGCAAGGACAAAGTCCTCCGATCCTGAAGGTGAAATGTTCAACATTCCTCCTGCAGCTTTCATGTTTTATGGATGTGAAGCTTGTTAACTTGGTATGTTAGAAACTCCAACCCAAAAGCTTAAGCTGATAGGTGGGAGGGATACCACATGAATATAGAGAGCATTTAGGATCCGTTGTCAAGCAATGTGGGACAATATTTCAACACCTCCTCTCACATGCAAGTCAGATTACGAGCTGCGCATGAAATTTTGACTACACACATTCACATGGAATTCTTTTACCATGAACCTTCGCATAAGAGATAACTGACTTTGATACCTGTTATAAACTCCAACCCAAAAGCTTAGGCTAACAAGTAGAGGGATACCACATGAATATAAAGAGCATTCAGGATCCATTGTCAAGCGATGAGGGACAATATTTCAACATCATATAACCAAATACTGACATGTAATGAGAAAGATTGCATTTGGTGCAGTGGTTGAGGCATGTCCAAAGCTTCAAGAAATTGGGTTTCAAATTCAGACCAAACAAATCCAAATTTACAATTTTAAAATGGTCAAGATCTGCTCAAACTAAATTGATGAATTCATCAGTTTGACCATTTTTGACCAGAATGTAATTATTAATTTAAGAAGAAAAATGGACTGGCAACCATTTTCAAGTTCAACCTATTGCACCGGCCAAACCTGTCCAGTTCTGTTAATACTATATAAACTAAGCATATTAAACAAGGCGTCTGAAAGAGCTTCATTGGATAAATATGTCGACCGTTGCAGCGTCAAACCATCCATCGAAGAGGTGAAAGCTGAAGAAGTCATCAGCAGATATTTCACAGTAAAGGGTGAACAAAGAAAGTGGATCTTCTTCTTTTGCTTTGCCCTTGCATTAAAACTATGTGGGTCAGAACTTTGTCACTGTTAGAAGTGGCAGGCAGCAGTATCTGTGGGAAAGAGCTTTGGCATGAAATGTAAGAGTTACTAAAGGAAGAGAGTTTCGTATCCAATCCACTCAACCATTTTTCTGCTGTTGTTGAGTTGAAAAAAGAGGAGAGCCTGTGACAGAATAGTACCCAGTTGACTCTAATTTCGAAGATTTTGGTGTACCAAACATCCCATTTGGCTCCCCTCGATCTCACCTAAGGAAATTTCATTGATGCAGCATGCACCTATTTTCTGTGAGTTTATTTAAAGCCAACCAGACAAGTCTCTTCTTTGGTCCAAACCATCCTATCCATGTTTTAATGAAAGAATGGTCTAAAACACAACAAGCTTAACAATACATAAGGTGATTTTGCCTCTCTTAAATCAAAAATTAATAATGGCATGCAATGGTGAGACTCAGGTAGCTGCAGGAAAAAGCAAATGTATTAAATGAAAAATATACCATTCAAGAGGCGAATTCGTATGTCTTTTAAATTCATAGGGTCAAGATCCGCATCACTTTCAGACGCAGTATGAGGGTGCACTTGCTCCCCATCCAAATTACTTAGGCTTGCAATATATCTTTTCACAGTAGGCCAGTCAGCAGGTCCTAGTTCTTCATCATCTCCAAGATCACCAAAAGCCTCCAAGGCTTTGTTCAGCATTTCATACTTTGTGTACTCCATTATGCGTCTCTGTCAGATACCAGAGTAAGATATGTACACAATTTTGGAACAACAGAATTTTAAGCTTTGTGGGAATAGAAAGGTGAAATTTACTTATAGAAATGAAAGTCAATAAGGATTCCATGGTCAGCTAAAGCTAAGGTCTATTGCCATCTCTTATGTATGCCAGGAAAACTTTTCCTCCATCTTAAAGATAATATCTCCATTCATCAAAGTAGGCTGAAAGGCTGTGCTTTTCACTTTAGATGTCATCATTATGCATTGACTCAAGTAGATTATCAGTTCTAAGAGCATCATCTCCCTATTGTTCACCCAAAAACCAGGGGTAAATCAAAACGTAATAGTTGAAACTTAATTGAATGAGAAAACCATCAAGAGAAGAACAAGGGAAGGAATCTCCACCAATTGTGAATTCATTATGGTATGATATGCTCGATAAAGTAATCTCAAATTTCAAGCGATAACCATAGTTATTATTGTTTGAAATGATACAAAAGAGGATATGATACTATGTTCCCTTTGTTTTTGGCCTCAAGATAATAAACTGTTCAGACTAAATTAAAACTCACCTTAGCTGATGATATCTTGTCCAGTCCAAGAAGATGCAAAACAAACTGTGTTGTTGACCCATTTACGATAAGTGTTAAGAAGACAATTCCACCAGTGAAAAAGACAAACTGCAAGAAGCCAAAAATCAAAGTTCACATCCATGTTTCTCAGAATCCATCATGTAATCACATCATTTTTCTGATGTCATGTACCTGAGTCCCTGTTTTAGCAGTGAGATATTGTGTGCCACTGGAGCCCTACAATCAGAAAAGAAGAAAAATTGTGAACAGGAGAATGGCATTATGACTTTTGAAATAGTCAAAATGTGAGGATCAAGAATAAAATAAAAGGAAAATTTGCATATGTGGGATAAAGGAGCTTTCCCTTGAATTCCACTTGAGACGCTATTCCAGATTTTAAATAAGAGACCTGAATGTGATCTAAGCATTGCATACAGCCTACTGTCACATATTTATCTTTTAAAAGATACAAGGCAATCAATTCAAGCAATCAAAGACCCAATTCAACTTTACGCTAATTTTATTGCATTTTGTGGACCTCGATAAATTTATCAAGTGTCAACTGCAGGTGCAGTTTTAAGTAATCTTTAGGTCGTTATGCAATTAATTATTTGGAAAACAATCCATGACTCATATTTACTATTTTCTTGGCAAGGTGGCACTTGAGCATAATTTTTATTTTTTTTATTGATAAGACTTCTGGAGCAGTGCAGGTCCGAGGCTCCTTCCAGGAATTGATCCCTGGTGGTGTCCCTGATTGCCAGTGCCACCTTGAGTACCACTTTTATCCTTACCCAAGTGAACTTAGTGCATTCATGCACATAAAGCTGCCACACACACATAAACTACATTTGTCCCCCTAAATTGGATAACTACCCTATCACTCCGCCTCCATCATGAACCAATTATTTGACATCAATAGCAACATGCATCAGCCTGCTGTATCTGAATCAACTTTTTTTTTTGAATTGGCTACTTTCAACATTGCTACCTTCTTCACCATCATTGCCTCTCTTATTAGTGCCCATACTGCTGGTGTCAGTGGCCAGAGCAGGAGCTAATAAGGTAATGCAGATAAAAAAGTGCTGTCACCAGGTTAGGAATGAATAGAGGTGCTGTCAGCAAAGGTAAAGATCTTGGAGTTGGGACCGCTGGTATTTGGTGCTTCTGCTGTGCTGGTGTTCACAGCAGCTGCTACACCAGTGAGACTGAGGCTAATGCAGCAACTGTAGTGCTGATCTTAATTATGATGATGGCAGTTCTGGTGGTTAAGACACAGGCCTGATGATCCTTTCTGTGGTAGTGGGCAGAGTGATAAAGAGGGGGTAGTGATGGGAAATCAATGGCAACAGTAGTGCTTGTGATGCTGACCAAAACTTCTCTAGTTGATGACCGTCAGCGGAAGGATTTTAGTTCTTTCAACAGGAGTACTAGTCATTCAGTCAACAGGATGATATGGTCCTTGTTCGTTACTCATCTAACTGGTTAGTTAAGTCTAGTTTAAACCCAGTTAAGTAGAAAAGACCTTACATTACAACATTCAGTGTTATTATTTGGTTAATGAATGATTTACTTGGAATCTCATGAGTCGTGACAGAGGTATTGCATGATGTTGGAAATAGATGGAAGAAGAGAAGTAAAACCAAAAACATAGTATTTAAGATTACAGATCTGAAACGTCATGCTACAGCTTTCTGGCAAACTAATTCCACTGATGCTGAAAAGCAACTCAATAGTCTTTTACAAAGTCAATGAGTCACTCTGTGATGGTACTCCATTAGTACCTCATTATACACGTCTCTATACAAGGTAGTAGAGTATGCTCAAATACCCAGTACATCACTTGGTTAAAAATTGGAGTAAAACGTCTTAGATTACATTGCATCCTACTTCCACGTTCAACTGCAGTTAGTTAAGTGTTATGACGTAAGACCGAGATACCCTAGGTTGTTAGGTTTCCTTTCTATAATAGGAAGGGACAAGAAGTCCTATGAGGTAATGTGCAACATGGGGTACAAATAGAAGTGCTTCTACAAGAATACAACACTTACAGGTCCAAACAGTGTTTTAAGATTTTTATCTGATATTCTTCTTGGGGGTAGTTTATCGAAACTCACATGAGAACATAATTAGACCAGAAAATCAGATGGAATGTTTTAATTGTCATAGAAGAAGAACCTATGTTGAGGAAAATATGACTGCAAACATTCATGTTTTAAGTGCAACTGTGTGATCTATGGAAGCAGGATTATTTGGGAAAGATTGAGCAATGAATACTTGCCTTAACTGAAAGGGAGAGAGACAAGGCAACAGCCCCGCGCAAGCCAGACCAAGTGAGGATAGTAGCTTCTTTCCAGTCCAAGCCGTAGCCAAAGTAACGCAGAAATGGATACAAGAGTGTGACAACTACAAGACGCGATGCTTGTACAAAGACATAAAGAAGAATGAGGTATGCCCATGAAGTTCCTGAAGGAAAGGAAAAAGAATCCAATCAGATCCCTTGACATGGAAAAAGTTCAACCAGAAAGAAAAAGAGACATTTACTAAAATATTCAGAATAGTTTATACATAGGAAAAGATGCAAAAAGAAGGTCTAATAAATTGGCATCTACGAAATTATTCTTTATATCAAATCAACATCCCTTCCTGAAAATATTTTATTTTGAATTTTATTTAAATCCCAACTTCAAACTGGCTAAGCGATGTGGGCCCATATAATTTTCAGTATAGAAATTTGATTTAGTTTCCTTCGCTTTAATACTAATCAGATATCAGGTGATATTAATCGCTTTATCCTGTTAGATTACAATTTCCTACTTTGAACTTGACTATTGGGGGTTTTCAGCATATAAGTTCATTCCATTCTCTTTTAAGACAGATTGCATGTTTGATGATGTATCAGTAAATTTGAGAAAAGTATTCATTTCTCATGCCTTCAAGCATGTCTTCAAGTATTAGTGTGATCTCGAATTGTGTTGGAGCATAAAATTGTTAGCAGTACAAGCTCCTTAACAATTTTAACCAAAAAAAAAGCTCTTTTAACAAGTCTTATAAATGAAGCAGCCGAACCACACATACTTAAATATCAGTACAGTGAGTTATTTTCTTGTATCGAATGGAGGAGTGGGCTGCTGAATGCCTGATATTCCACAGGGTTATCATGACATTACTTGGCAGGTTAAAAAGACTTTCGTCGATCTAACCATCAAGCAGAGGCGTGGAGAGTAGCATTCTTCTTGGGATTCATTCCTGAATTTTCATCATCTTGAAGGGGACATCATCCATTTTTAGAAACCTTGTGGAAAGGATTCGACCAACAGGTTCAAGACTGCATGCAGGAGGTGAGCACATGCAGCAAGCTGGAGGATTGGTGGTTTCTAGATGTAGTTCATCATTTGCATGAGGAAAGGATCATATTGAGTGATCAGTAAATGGCTTAAGAAGCTTAAAGGCAAGAAAAAGAAAAGGAGGGAAGCAAAATAAGTTTTCATTCAAAATGGTTTCATTGAGAATATAGGTGTATAGGTTTCATCAAATCTATAGGACAACGAAAGTCAGTTCCAGCTATTTTATAGATCACGTAAGATCTTTACTATATAATGCAGCCACATCACAACTTGCCATTAGGCCTAGTGAAAGAAACAGGAGTTGGATCTGAAACCAAAGTCACTATAAAGCTTTTTAGTAGCACAATGCAGTTACATGCTACTGAAGAGCTTCTGTGGAGCTACAACTTTTCTTTATCAGCTTCCACATTATTGCAGGGGTTAACATGATCTGCTCGCTTAAATGATAACTCCATGTCCAGAGAGAATGAAAATGAATAACTACAAAAGTGAAGCATAGAAGAACTCGAAAATGCAAGAGATGAAAAGAAAGGAAACTCGAATCCTGCCATTTTATTTTCTACTGATTTAAGAAGAAAGAGGATAATTTTCAAGTATAGTATGAAAAATAACAGGAACAGACGCAACAGGTACCGTTTTCAATAATATCTGCATCTCCAAGAACACCTTCAGCAATTACCACTCCACTGCAGAGCAAAATATAAATAAATAGTCACTAATATTGTCGACATCATTGAGATGGAAACTAGGTCATTTGTGCTAAAACTTAAGTGTATTTAAGATGGAGCTTTTTGCATTTTACTTTTTAACTAATAGCTTATCGTAGCTTTTGGAGATCAATTTTTTCAAACTGTAGCAAAGGCCATTCCGGATGGCAGACAGGTACATGATTAACCAGTTAAATGGACTACTTTGATGTTAAGCAAACTCTTCCCAGGCTATGTAGGATTCTTCTTCATATATTCCATAAATAATGCTTGTGTTACAACATACAAGGAAAACTAGCTGGTAGCATTTTCAAAGAGTTCTCAACTAGTTACACCTTCATTCGCAGATCAAAGTGTAAACATCTTGTATGTTCTTCTACCATCATTCTTGCTCAGTTTAAGGATGACCTTTTGCAGGGCATGCACAAGGGACGTGCAATATGAGTGTCAATTTCATTTTGTACAGTCAATATGCAAGAATAGACACTGGCAAGTAAAACAAGGACTCACCTTAAGATAAAAATCAATGTATTGGCAATGTAAGCAACCATTTCCCTGGATGGTAAAGGTAGCACTACTGTCAAAGAAAGCTCAACCAAAAAATCACAATACATAATTTGACCATATTTCTCCCAAAAAGACCAGACCTCAGGTTAATAAGGTGTTTACTAGTCATATCACTATTTTAAATGCAGCATGACTGGATCTATATAACCCAAATGCGATACCAATGCAATTTTTTCTTTGATAGAATATACCCTACGAATGGCTGATTAGGCAGGATGCCCTGATTTTAGGAAAGATAACGAATAATCTCTGTGTTCCAAACTTACCATAGTTGAGTCTAATAGCACAAACTCTAAAAGTGAGTAAAGCAATAGTCTAACTATGTTTTGGAAGCAATTACTGTGCTCTCGAGGCATTCAGCATGATCAGCAAGAGATTAGCCAACAAAATCAATTATGGCTACAACAAACTTGCTATCACCAGTTCAGGGAAAATGTAGATACCTTCTAGATAATCCATTACTTGCAATCTCCCAACCTTTTCAATTTTTGCAACTATCTCCTGATCTTTACATTGGTTGAAATAGAGGGTAGAAAATGCCCACGGAAATCTATAGGCTTTCATTAATTTTGGGCAGGATTGAAATACTGTAGATTAAAGTCACTCTAGCCCCACTGCCAATTCCACCTAATCAAGCTCACAAATATACAGTCTCCGCAAGAAAGAATCCATGCATGATTATGCAAGAGTGCACTTAGTATTACATCCGATGCACTCTAACCCAGAGCAATATCTTCTAAAAGGATAGATACAGTTTCAACTACCACAAGAACATTAAACTCCATTAGGATGAAGTGGCTCAAACAAAACAATTCTTCAAGGCTCACCAAAAGTGATGTAAACTTTCTTGACCGTCACCCTTAAAGGCTGTTTTAGCAACTGCAGCATAGAACCTGCCAAAGTCGATCATCTGAAGAGATGTTTTACTTAAGTCACAAGAAAGAAATTTTGCCATGACAATTCGACTTACATTCCTAGAGTCATCACAGTCAAAACACCAGAAACATCAACGCCCTCTTGAGCCTAATAAAAACAACAGAATTTTGTCAGTCTTCTTTGCATAGCATGAGGATCTTGGAAAATTGCTTGACTACAAATTTCCATATTCATTAATTTGGCTTATCAAGACAAAGGAGATAATTTGAACTATGGAAAATTAAAGGCTTGATGCACATGAACAAACAAGAAAAACTTATTAAGAAGATGAAAACGAAACCCCACCAGAAATTTCTATCTTTCAGAAAATTTCAACCCCTCAGACCTGACCAGTCTTAAGCTATAACCCACAACAAGCAGCCCTCTTGCAATTGCAAGGGATATTTTAAAAGTTTACTCCTACAGAGAGTTATCAAGCTGTGTACAAGGCAATAGGTGATTGATGTCGCATCTGTGAGACCATTCAAATAAGACTAATAATGAAAGGAGGAAGTACAGACAGAATTAGTTAACAATGGTCACAGAGCCATGAATCATATGTAGGGATGAAACACAGGCCATACTGCTGATGTAAATGATTAGGCAATCACATGGTTCATGAGAAATGCTATCCTCATTGCATCCGGCGTGCAACATATCTCTCTCCCAAGTGAATGGTTGGACTCTCATTTAAACTACTATCATCTACTGCCCTCTACCATTATATCAAATTATCTGACAAATACGCCTATAGCAAAGCAATTCTATTGAAAATAACTGAAATACTTACTCATGTCGCTTTTTAAGTAAACTACAAATTCTAATATCCAGAATTTTGACTTCAAGAATGGTTATTAACTGAAGGTGTGTGCCAAGAAATACTGATTCTAGTGAGACCTGAAGATCCAATTCTTACCAGATACTTAGAAGTTTCAAAAGACCAGGTGAAATAATTGCATGAACTAAAGGATATATCTAACAGGAGATGAAAGGAAAACAAACAAACAATGATATAGGTCTCAACCTTCTGCTAAAGTAACTTATCGTCGTTGCAGCAGCTTAAGATGAGAATGGATCAATTGACTGGCCAATCCATGGCATATACAATATTTAATTTCCTAACAATATGAGAACTGATCAAATATCAGGGCAGGCCTGGCTAGGCCCAAGGTCAGGCCTCTTTGATCCCAGTCCAACCATTTCAACAGGTACATAAAAAAATTTCTCGCCACGATTTTCAACATAAAGCACCCTACCAAGCCCACCCATTTGCATTTTGAGCCCTGCTGAGCATGGCCAACCGCAAAGCCTATGATCAGATCTACCAGTGTCAGGCCATTACTGTGCTAATCATTGATACAAGACAAGCAACGCATACTTGTAAATGAATATGCAATAACTTGCAGATATCAAGTGTTTATGAAATGTGACAACAGAGCTCTACATACAGGAACATTAATCCCTGCTCCCCCCATTTGTGCAGGCTTGTCAACCCAGCTGAATGTAATAATTATCTCTGTACCTATTCACACGTACTCAGAGAAGTGCCCCAAAAAACAACCTTAAATGTATAGCAAGAGACCTTAAATGTATAGCAAGAGAACCAGGAAGACTGGGTTTAAAGGACATAAAGCAGCAAGGAAAGAGTAAACTAGTGTCTCAAGCAGTCCAGTAGTACATTAGCCACACGTTAGTCGAAGTCCTGATAAAGAGAACCATACAATAATACCAGCATATATGTATACATATATGTATATGTACATAAACATTTAAGGGTGTGGTACATACCGTGAAGTAAGCGATGTAGCTCACAGCCAGCGTCAAAGTAATTTCTATCACCGTATCATTGAAAATAAACCCAAGCCATAACACAGAAATTATTCCAAAAGCAAGGCCTATGCATACACTAAAAAGGAGAAAGAGTCAGATAACCAAGAAAATTAGAGTTTCAGTTGCCAATGCTAATGAGATACCTACGCGCCAAGTGAGACTTCAGTTAGAAACTTTATTATGGCTGCCCAGTCATAACTCTTGCCAAGAACCATCTTAAAAAATAGCTGATAAACCACGATCGCTGTTCTGAACAAGGATAACGAAAGATTCAGAACAAAGTGAATTAGCAAAGATGTCACATATCAAAAGGAAAAACTTAGTTCATCTAAAAACTTGCTTGCTATTTCACTAGCCAAAGCACAATATGCTTATACATATATGTATTGAAGCAGATACCCATCATTCATCAAGGACTCTCCCTCAATAATGGTACTTAGTTTTTTGCTAGCACCAAGCTCTTTCAAGAGAGCAACTACAGCAACTGGATCAGTAGCACTCAGAAGTCCCCCAAGCAGCAGACAAGTTTTCCAATTCCAGTCATATGGGAAAGTGAGCTGCATCATCACAGAAAGAGCCAAACTAAGTTCTCGAAACAGATCAATATACATTGCAAGTGCTGTTTCAGATTTGCAAGAATAGCTTCGCGCAGAATACCTTCAGGGCAGACCCAAGACAGAATGTTGATATGATAACACCAGGACCCGCTAGCAAAATCATTTGCATTATACACCTCTGCCCATTTAAAACAAAACCAAAAGAAATGAGAACTGTCTTATAGGATGTCCAAGAAAGTGCAAGAAGGACATAAAAATCACATAAAACCTAGTTCCGACAGAAAGAGTAGGTATCATGCACAAACAAGGAAATTGCTCCTTAAGTGGTCTTTTTTTTTTTTTTTTTTTTTGGTAAAGTCTCCTTAAGTGGTTCTTCCACACTGGAGGCAATAATATGAATCAAGAAGCCGACGTCTAACTCAGGTTACCTAAATCTTAGATATATTTTCGCCAAAAATTAAAAACAGAGCAGTGGAATATAAAACTCGGTCTCCTGTGAGGCCTATGCAGTTCGAGATTGCCATTTGATCCAAGACAGTAATAGTACTGCAAACTCCATCCCCAGTGGACTACTACTTTCACCAACCCCATCACCACAAACCTTCACTACCACCAATTGGACTCTTATACCACCACCATTTTCATCAATGCATCATTGTTGCAACTACCAGCTCTGACTCCACCAACTGAACTGCTATATTACCCACCCACATTCACCCTTCCAATCTCTCCACTACCTTCACCTCTCCACAGTGACACTCTATGACAAATTGAAAGGTGAATATTCAACTAAGATAATATCAAATTCAAGAACTCGAGGGCTAGCCCAGTTATCAGCAATTATATAAATTAAATTTGAGCAGTCCTACATAGAAAGGACACAGGTTGCCTCATATTTTTCCAGAACCATAAGCCCTGAGAGGTTGTTGTACAGGCACCATTGTCATAATATGAGGCTAGCCTATGGGTATCAGCCCGATATTTGAATGTGTCAATGCCCACGTAATCATAACAACTAGATGGAAACCCTCATGCTCTTCACAAAAGTAGGGTAAAGACCAGCGCCATTAGTTTCAAAACAAGGTCCACAAGCAGGGTCTCTTCGGCACAAGAATGCCGTCATAGGAACGGAACAAAACCACAATGCGCCTGCTCCCGAAATGTGGGCAGTGGAAAAAGAAGAATGGAAAGGTGTTTTTTACGATGCCAAGGTGAACTCAAATAGAACAGGAAGATGCAAAATGAGAATTAAACCTTTATTTGATGTATTTCCATTGAAAATGAACTTTCAAAAAGAAGGGCCGGCAGGAAAACAGCCAAGAGAAGGTCAGGATCAATATTTGCCCCTGCAAGTTAACATATTGACAAAATGTTACTGCTGCATCTCAAACAATTTCGTACAAAGGAAGATTCACCTCTCTTAGAGGCATAAAGACCAGTTTCTTGGAAGCCTATCTGTAAATGCTTGGGATTTCAATTCGACCCAAAAAATTAAAAGCACTTACAAAGACGAATGCCATCCCCTATCTTCCCCAAGTGATGATGTGTGCCATACTCTGCATAACAGAAGAATAACATATAATAGTAGCCATATGGATCGATCAGCACTTTCAGCAGTATTATAAAAGTTCAATTAACTGGACAAAGAATCCATGAAATTCTAAAGAAGTATTTCAGAGCAAAATATTTTGCTCAAAAGTTAAAGAGTAACAATCCATGCTTGCATAAATAAGAAATTGGCTGTCCAAGAACTAAAAATCCAAGCGCCGTCATCACAGTACAGGGCAAACTAACAGTAAAAGCTATCTGAATGTAGCAATCAAATCACGAGGCACCCGCAAAGAAGCCTGAGAACACTGTTTCTTACTATAATATAAATATTATCATTCCACATAGAAGTTTTTTCTTTTACAGCATAGAGCCTCCCAGGTGTGCTATTTCATAGCAGAACATAACCAGAGAGAAACACACTTGGCATCTGCGAGCTAATTAGAGTCGACATAGAAGCCATGTGCTGTTGCAAGACTAATCCCTTCCAAAGTTCATGTGCACTAAGTATGCCGACTTGTTGTTCCTGCCATTATATCATCGATCACTTTCTTCTCGCATGGAGAATAGTCTAACCAGATAGAAGAGAGGACAAGCATCTAAAAGCTCCATCCGTAACATCCACGAAAGCGATCGCATGAGCTGATGTGCATATATTTAGAGAGGACGCTAAGTTACTCCAATGGAACCCGACTTTTATCTTCGACCATTTTGCCTTTTCTTGATTCATATTTCACAAGTACATGGTTCGACGAACCGGAAATTTCAGCCGACGTTAGCGGAAGAGAGTTCGCCTGGAAAGCAGCTCGGAATCTTAAGAGAAAGTTTTCCCATTGAATAAGAACACGAATCCCAAACAATAATTTGCAGCTTCTTGGTCTCCAATTTAGCAAATCACTTAAAAAGGAACGCTCAACCTCACCAATTCAATGGGACAAGTGACATAGATAGTAACTCCAGTAGTTCAAATTCACAAAAAGGGTCGGGAAGCGTGGCAACACACTAGGCTCAGCGTTGACTTTTTTTTTTCTCTTCCCCCACCCCCCAAAAAAGCCGCCGCCGCCGCCTAGCGTCGCGACGATCCCCTACGCCAGTCCAAAAAAAAAAAGAACAGAACAATCCCCCGCCGAACCGAAGAACGAGCTCCGATCGACTCCACGACGCCGGAAGGAAGGGGAGGGGGAGTAGGGAAAAGAAGAGAGAGAAACGGAAGGTCGAACCTATGGATCCGAGAGTAATGCCGAGGACGAGGAGGGCGACGGTGTAAGGCACGCGCGTGCCGCGGAGGAGTTGCCGGCAGGCGATCCCGAGCACGAGGCAGATGCCGACGAAGATGACGGCGTCGGTCGCGTTGAAGGAGTCGCCGCCGTCGGCCGCCTCGGCCAGTATCCGGAAGGGGAGCAGCTCCTCCCCCTCCACCACCTCCGGGAGAGCGGCCATCGAGAGAGACGCGATCGATACGGCGGACGGAACGGGACTCGCTGGCGATGGAGGCGGGCGGGGCGAGTGCCGTGGGGAGTGAGAATCTCGGGGGAAATATATATAACACGGCCGCGCGACCACGAGGGGGGCAGGAGGGAGGCAGGATTATATAAACAAAAGGAGAAAGAGAAAGCGAGGGGGTGGGGGGTGTGGAACAGCGACAGGTGGCCACGGCGGCGATTCCTCCTCCTCCTCGTCGCCGGCGGCGGCTCTCTCCGGCGGGGGGGCCTCCTTTTCTTCTGCTTGCGTGGCGCTAAAGAGCTGGGCGGTGAAAATTACCTTGGATGTCGGATCTCGGGGATTTAAATTCAACTGTCATGGGATCCATCAATGGAAAGTGGTTGCTTTGGATAATTTCCTCCAGTTTTTCCCTCCCTTATTATTATTATTATTATTATTATTATTATTATCCTCCTAAATCATTTTTTTCGAACGATCAAGTGAATATATATATGAGTTAATATTGCGAAAAATCTCAAACCGATATACTATCAATAATTTAAAATCTCAAATTGATACATTTGTGATAAATTTACTTTTTATTAATTTTCATATCAAGAAATTGCAAATTGGTATACTCATGATATACAGAGGGTAAAACATTAAACCGGTACACCCATCACTGATGATGATACTTAGCAATTTAACAGTAAAATTTAACAAAAATTAGCAAAAAGTAAAATTGTCATGGGTGATATATAATTTGGAGTTTTTTGTGATCAAGATGCAGCAATTTAAAATTTTTTGTAGTATTAACTCTATATATATATATATATATGTGTGTGTGTGTGTGTGTGTGTGTGTGTGTGTGTGTGTGTGTGTGTGTGTGTGTGTGTGTGTGTGTGTGTGTGTGTGTGTGTGTGTGCATGCATGCAAATTGTAGTAAATTTATGCTGTAAATTAAGCTTTTTTTTTGGAAATTTAAATATTTCCTCATTAGAAATTACCCATCAAAGCTGTTCGAAGCACTTGCAGACGGACTCTTCGCGTCAAGACCAGAGAATCAAACTCCCCTAAAAAAAGCTTGCCCTTTTATGACCTGACCCTGGATAAATCCGTGCCAAATGAGGATCAAGTAAGAGGGCCCGATGTCGAGATAATGAAGACAATTATCGGGAAGTAGAATTCGCGGACAATCGATCCGACGTCAAGATTTCATTTCCAAAAAAGAAGCGACTCAATCGGGCCTTTGCTTTCCGACGTTGTGGGTGAAGAAAAAGATTGGCTCTTTTGATTTTGCAACTCGCCAGTGCTTATAATGGGAAAACAAAAGAAAAAACAAAACAAACAAACAAACAAGGAAAAAAGGAGAAGAAAGACATGTTGGGGAAAGATTTAGGATGATAAATATTGGGATATTATTGGGATGATTACGTAAGTGTGGCTGTAGTGGCGATTGACGATAAAAGGTCCACGAGCGCCGCCTCGACCATTCAAGTTCGGTACGTCAGCCGCGGCCCCCCTTGACGTTGACTCCTGGCCGCATCGAGGCCGTCGATGAATGGGGCTTGGCCGATTTCCTGTGCGGATGGACATCGTTCGTGCGCGATTAGGTAACACATCCAGAGGGCACGAGGATCGGTATGAACTTAATACATTTATACGTCGAGATTATCTCCTATCGATTATAAAATTGACTGATGATTAGTTTATGAGTACATGAGAAAATTTCGCAATTTGAGTTAATCGTTTGAGTTGAAAAAGACGTAAGGAGGAGACTGTTGATTGACCGACAAGTCTACACTCAATATTCATATTGTTGCTCCATCCTAAGGCCTAAGTTGAAAAACACTTAAGACCACCGAACCTCATAATACCATGCGCATTAACGTAATCAGTATAAAATATGCCGCTTCCCAACGAATGAATGTGGGGCTTGATTACAGTATGTGGACATGAGCTATTGGTCTTATTGTATCACCGTGCATATTGAATATAAGATCTTTTTATCGTATCTATCTTTTTCCCACGATCCAAAAGTATTTTTTTAGAAAAGGGGGAAAGAAAAAAAAGCACCACTACTTTAATTAAAAAAATTATACTTGATGTGTTATCGAAACTTTACACTTTTGCTTTTGACACGGGAGGCGCCCCGCGAGTTGCGTGCGCCCCTCCTTTAATGGGGGGTTTAGTCAAACTTTCTAGTTTGACTTGAATCCTTTTCCCCTCCTGCTTGCGGGCCTTAAGTATGATTCACCTATATAAAATACATTATTACAAAACTCTTTTCTAAAAAATAATTTAGAAACTGGACACATGGACTCTAAATAGTTGTTTTTGTCATATATGGACTCTAAATAGTTAAAAATGTATTTTCCATCAATTATTTTCAACCGAAGGAGAATTAATTTCGTAACTCATATTATCTCCCGATCAAACTCAATTGTTTACCCTAGAAGCTAGCAAGGGTTAAGGAATGTCAAGGTCAAGCGATGCTTGCAAATAACAAGTTCGAATTGTCAACTTCCTCAAGCGCCATCCATAATTCGAGATTGGCGAGCAAGTCACTAGCTCCGAATGCCTCCAGCGCCGTGTCATGTTCCTCACGAAATGGAAGACAGATGAGCGCAAGAGGAGTACGGACAGATAAATAAATAAAAAAGAGAGAGAGAGAGAGATAAAATAAAATAAATAATATCATCATCGGATGGCCAAAATCAAAGTTAGTGTAGAACACGTGCTATGTACGGCAACTCTCTCTCTCTCTCTCTCTCTCTCTCTCTCTCTAATCGAATATTTTTCATTAATGTAAAGATAAGTTTGTAAAGTTAGGTCTTTTCACTATTAAAAGAAAATAATATTATAGTTAGTTCCTATCTCCGTTCTTTATCTTGGACTTATGCACATGCACGCAAGCACATTTGTATTTTGCACATTTAAGTGAGAAGGGAAAAATCGATTCAGTTGAATTTATTTAGTTTTCTTTTTTGGTCAGCAGTTGAATATATTTATTTGAGTGGACTCATAAAATTTATTTTGGTTCTATTGTTTCTAAATTATGAATGCTAAATATCTTCAATTTTAAAAATAACTAGAGCTCGCTTTGCCTTTTCCCTTTCATTGTCAACTTTGTTCTTTTGTAGATGTATTTAGTAAATGGAATGTTTATGTTTTATGATCTCCCCGCCTAAATTTAAAATTTCTTATAGCTTTCGGCGAGGCCTTAAATATATAATTCTTTTAGTTTTCCTTTCGTGTTTGGATCCTTCTGTGGTTTTTTATTCAAGGAAATCATTATATATTTAAAAAAAAAAAAAAAAAAACAAGAGATAAGTCAAAACTTGCCTAACGCCCATCAAATCCGTGGGCCATGAACACTTGGGACAGGAGGCAGCTATTACGTACACCTTCCCTGGCCGTAAGTCTATTTGGTCACTTACCAGATTTGATGTACTAGATATTGGAAAAAAAAAAACAAGGTCTTTTCATAGTCCTTTAGTGTCACTCCTTTGTACCCTTAATTCTGTCTCAAAATTTATCACAATTCTACCCCAAACTTCTTTCCCGTCTAAAAGAAAATCCCCTAATTTTCATTTTAGTCCTAAATCTGCCTACACGTCAAAAGATCATCTTTGATTTCTTCAAGATTATTGGTATTGAGAGACTATTGTTGCTCTATATAAAAGTGGAAGCATTGATAATGACATAGGATTACAATAATGAACCTCTAATTAATCCAGATATCGAAAGTCTTGAAGAAATTAATGGTGATTCTTGGACACGTGGGCAGATTAAGGGTTCAATTGAAAGTTTGAGATTTTGTTTTTCAAACAAAAAGAAGTAGGGGGGGCAAAACTGAGATTAAGAAATTAGGCCGGTCCTTCTACTTCTAACTTTTATCGATGTCCTGTCTAGAATGCTGTGCTCGCATGAATCCGCCTTGTTGTCTCTAACGTGGAAGGCATCTTTTGAAACAACAACTACCGAAATATAAAATTACGAGCAATTATATATCCCGCGATCCTTAAAAAATTACAAATGGCCATCGTTAAAAAAAGAATCAGGAAGTCCGCACCGCAGAGAATAGATTCAGGATCGAGGTTAGATCGATTTAGGATTTTGGTTTAATTATTGCGAATTAAACAATCATCGAGCGACCTGGCATGGGACAAAGCATTAGAAAATTTAGTCTAATTTTCTGCTGATCACGACGGTACTGGACAGGCGAGATCTGACGGATCGGGATTCGTCTCGGTGGGCAGTGGGCGGTACGCAACCCGTGATCGCGCACGTGGCGGGGCGTGAGTGGAGCGGTCGCTGTCGATCGGTGATACTTTGGTCAAACCAGGACTCTTCGCAGGTTGTCATGTTATCTTTTATGCTTTGCTGAGTTATTTAAGGGGGGAAAAAAAGGCATTATTGTATTAAGCGTGCTGGGTGAGAGACTGCCTAGTCACGAGACAAGGACCGGAAAAAAAAAAATTCAGCCGACGTCAGCAGTTTGGGCCGACGCTTTCAATACGATTCTCCAAAAATGGTTCCTGACCCTTTTTTTTTTTTTTTTTTTCTCTATTCTTTTCTTTTTCTTCTCATTTCCACGCCCTTGACGTCTCATTTCTCGGGTCTTGTGGCATCGTTTCCGTCGCTGTGTTCTCTCTCGTTCGGGCCATTTTTTTTCTCCTCAAGTCGCAAGGCCTTAAGGAGGCAAACATCTGTGGCGCCAACGTTGCCATCCTCCCCATTTTTGCTGGCATCCGCGTCGTGTTCACAGTTTCACTTCCCTAACGAGCCCCTTTCATAGCTGGCGCAGCCTCTTCTTGCATGTAAAAGGTAAAATCAAGAAGCACACAGTAAAAAGTAATATTGAAAAGCACTGCCAACCAACCCACCTTCTCCTTTTCTCTCCCCTTTTTCTAGATTTTTTCTCTCCTCTTCTCACACATATGAGAGTGTAGTGAAAGGATAGGTGTCCCCACCATGTGCTGGCGTAAAAGTGTGGAGCAATAGGTGGGGTGTGTGCTTTTAGATGAATGTTAAGTGAAATTCAAATTAGTGATTTTATTTTATTGCAATTTTCAATGCGATGCCCGAGCGTTGAAATAAAAATCGTGCTTTCACATGTTAATTTCTTGGAAGACATGTCTATAATGATGCATTGTTCTTTCATTTATGTTGCGGTCGTTGCATTTAGCCATAAGCTCTAGTTGTGTGTAGAGTTAAACTTCAAGCTAGTTTCTGAACAAATAGAGTTAAACTTCAAGCTAGTTTCCGAACAACCATTTCCTAATGATGCGTTTGTTAGGATTCATCATTTATAGTTGTTTAACCCATTGTTTCACTCACGATTGACAGCATGAGGCAATTGGGCCGCTACCGATGATGACATGGAGGATGATCTTTCTCTGGAACTCGTTGGGGTTGTTGTTGTAGGTTTCTTGTTTACCTTTCCTTTGTGCATCCAATTTTTATTTGTATGAATGTCAGCCAACTCCGGGATTTTATTTCTGAGTGAAAAAAAAAAAAAAAAAAAAAAAAAACCCTGGGATTTTATGTCATTGTAGCGTTAAAATTCAAAGAAGCAATACGACGGCCCGGGTCATGAAAATTGCTTGAATTGCAAAAGAGTTCTGTTGAATGTGGAACCCGGAAGAAAATTGCGTGCAACAGAAAAAAGTAAGACGAATAAGGAGAGTGCCCCCCTCAACCCCCAAAAAAATAAAAGGAAAAAAAGAGTTACCTTACATTTGACCAAACAAAAAAATGTACCACTTTTATGGAGACGTAACGAAAGTGGTGAGCCACTTAATGTATAGCATTACCAAAACACAAAAAAAATGGTGTCTAAATTAAAAGAAGAGTGGAAAATGCACAATCCTTAGTAAACTTTAATATAATTTGCTTAGCAAAAACAAAAAGTTATTGTAACTTTTAGTTAGATCTAACAAATTTAGACTTCCATTGATGAATATGTTGTATTTTTGTGGTTTTTATGATCAATATGATTTGATTGCTCTAAATTTTTTCCATAAAATTACCAACATGGTGGTCATTAGGGATGGACACCAAGTTCGGTTCAACCCGCAAACTAAACCGATCGATGACGGGAAAATGTCACAAATGGTTCATATACTATTACTTAATGTACAATTTGGTCCTTGAACTTTCAATTAGCTCAATTTGGTCCTTGAACTATTGATAAATATCCGATTTGGTCCCTGAACTTTCAATCGGCTCAATTTGGTCCCTGAACCATTTGATAAATGTTTGATTTGGTCCCTCGAATTTTCGATCGGCTCAATTTGGTCCTTGAACTATTGATAAATGTTCAATTTAGTCCTCGATTCTTGTTTTTTTTTTTTTTTTTTTTTTTGCTTTTTCTCTCTTCCCTCCACCGGCTCCGGCGAGGGTCGCCCGACGCCGGGCGCGTGGGAGCCCCTCGCGGCGTTGGGCGAGGGGCTCCCTCGCCGGATCTGCGAGGGAGCCCCTCGCTCAACGCCAGCCGAGGGCCAGCAGGCGAGGGCGACCCTTGTTGGAGCCGGTTTGCCTCCGTCCGAGCTGGTGGAGGGAAGAGAGAAGAAGCAAAAAAATAATAAATAAATAAAAATAATAAATAAAAAAATTAAAAAAGGAAAAACAAAGCAACTAAGGACTAAATCGAACATTTATTAATAGTTCGGGGACCAAATTGAGCCGATCGAAAGTTCGGGGATCAAATCGACATTTATCAAATAGTTCAAGGACCAAATTGAGCCAATTGAAAGTTTAGGGACCAAATCAGACATTTATCAATAATTCAAGGACCAAATTGAGCCGATTGAAAGTTCAGGGACCAAATTGCACATTAAATAATAGTATAGGGACTATTTGTAACATTTTCCCATCGATGATTTCAAGAAACTAGAACAAGAATCTATGATCGGTTCAATATTCAGGAACCAATTTCGAGACGCTTCTTTTGTGATCTTCTTCTTGCTATCGAGCTCTCTTCCCTCATGGCTGCCCTCGAGCTCTCTTCCTCATGCCCGCCTTTGTGCTCGCCTCGCTTCCCTAGTAAGATTTCTCTATTCGCATTGAGTTCTCTATAGAAATTTGTGTTGAGAATTGCTAATCTAACTTATTTTTTAGCTATATTGGCAATTTCCGTTCGTGATGTCGTGATGTCACTTTGATTTGTGGTTTTTACAATTACTTGGTATGCTGGTTAGTACTCTCTTAGTTTGGATTGATTTCAATATCTACTTTGCTTGTTGAGCATTTTTTCAATATGTGGTTCTATCTACTGGAGCGATATCTTCTTCAATCTACTTTTACATGAAGAACCATTAGGTTGATTTGATTTGTTGGTCACTTGTAATTTGATGGTCATTTTTTTTGGACAACTTTGAGTTGAGCATGAAGTTTTTTACTACGTCACCTTAATTTATACTTTGTTGATTCGTCTTGATTTGGCTTCACTTCAATTGCTTCACTTGCTAGAGTTTCACCAAGGTCTTGCACCTATAGGTTATCGAGAAGTGTTCAACCGTGTCCATTCCTCGCTATACTAAAAACTTGAGTGAGCATTTAGTGTATTAAAAAAGAAGTGAAAGATTCTAACTAATATGCCAAGTCATCCATTTGAAATGCAACTACAATTGTTACAATGGATTTGCACAATTATATATAAAAAAAAATGATGTGACTAATATGGATTTTAAACAGCAAATTTGGATATGATCATGGATATTTAGTTAACCATGATACATAAGTGAGGGGGCGAGAGCTCGCATCTCCTAACATGGCATGTTTACATGATGAAATAGCCATGATAAGGTTTGTAATATTTAAGAATAATGCATCTCTTTCCTTGAGACATATGTGACCATGTTTATATAATGAAATTACTCTCTTTTTAATTGAGAATATCTAATTTGATGTGATTTTTTTTTTTAAATAAATTTGTTCATACGTCTCTTTTACATTACTCTCAATGTGAAAATATAAAGGTTAAAAATCATTGTTTTTTTTTTTTTTTCAATTTTAAACAAGTCAAAAAATTTAAATTGGTCATGCCAAAAGACTTTACATATGTATGTTTATCAAACAACATTTTCCCCAAATTTACTTCCCAAAGCACTTTTTAATTACAATTTACTCAACAATATTTGCATTTCATTGAACCTTTTAGGCTAAAAGCCCTTCACCAAAAACAGAACCAAACGTAACCTTAGTTGGCCTCCATGGTTAATGATGAGAGGACTATCACACTAAGACAATTCGGGTTACAAAGACAAGTGAATATTATGAAAGATTATTTTTGCTTCGAATATCAACCTCCAAGTAGGAAATTGATGGAGTTGTGAAGTCTGATATAACAAAGTAATATCAAAACTTAGAGCTTCTTACTACTGATGACATACATATAATTTCCATCATAACTATGTATGATCTAGACTCCTGTTATATATTTGGCCAATATTTTTATAAATGTAACTTTGAAGCTTGTACCTTTGATATTGATATTAATAATGAAGAGATTGCTTAGCACAGTATCAAGTTTTTCTTTGATTTTGAACACATTTTGAAAGGGAGTTCGCATAAAAATTCGCTTGCCTTCTTCTCTGTTTTACCTCTTTAAAGATTCGCGTTCCTAACAGCCGTCACCAAGAAAAAATTGAAGGGCAAAAATCACGGGAGTCAACTACCCACACTAAGAGAGCGAAACTTCTGCGCGCGTGCTACATAGTAAATGTAGCATGTGACTAGTAGCTCTACCATCTTGAAGCTAAGCGGGCAATCCCTCCTCCAAAAAGCACTATTCTAACTCGAGACAACGTATAAATTCAACTGCTCGTCAGATAGAAAAAAGACTATATAAAAACACATATGGCAAGAGGGTCGCCACTCGATGCAAATGATGCTATCGCCATGATAAACGAAAGGGACCTAAAAACAGACATGGAAGTCAACGACCCAAGCTAGGAGATAGTGACGCTTGCACGTGTGATGCTAAGTAGTGGATGCAGCACCTGAAGGATCGACCAATCCCTGCTTCCAAAGCTCCGTTCTAATTGCGACGCAATGCACGAGTTGGTAGGGATAAAAGACTAGTCAGATGTCACGAAAACAACGCTTATGAAAGCGTGCGGTAAAAGAATTACGACTTGATCCATTGCATAAGCCATGGAAGTCAACGACCTAAAACTAGGAGCACGGAGCTTATAGTAGATTGTAGCATGTTGACGTCATAATTTGGTTCATCCCCATTTTCTCTTTGAACGAAAATCCAACGATTTCTCCGTAGCTTCATTTAGCATCTTCTTCGTTGCCTGCTGTAGCTGAACAGATGGTTAGACCGTCTCGATTCGTAGAACCACATTTCTTGAGGACTTTGTCGGTGTTTTAGGAGTTGAGATGAGAAAATTACCTAAAAAATAAAAACTTTATTGCACTTGTGTCAATTTAGTTTTAAACATTTCGATTGCTCCAATTGAGTTTTAAATATTTTCAAGTTTTGCCAATTAAATTCAATTAGCCAATTTTAGTTGGAAATTGCTGATGTTAACAATAATCATCCCACGTAGTACGGTCAATGCCGATGTTGACAATTTTTATAATTTTTTTAAAAAATTCTCTGAATTTTTATTATCTTATCTTTTATTTTTATTATTTTCCTTATATATATATGGTTGGTGAGGGCCAGCAGACTCTTGCCGGACTTGGTAAAAAAAAAAAAGGAAAATAAAGAAAGAAAAGGAAATAATAAAAGAAAATAAATAAAGAATTAAAATTTTAAAAAAAAATTATTCACGTCAACGCTAATTGTTCTATGTGGCACTATGGTGTCCACGTTAGCAATCTTCGGCTAAAATTAGTCAAATTAATTCAATTGACAAAATGTGAAAATATTTAAGACCCAACCAACACAATTGAAAGGTAGGAGATTGAATTAACACAAGTACAAGATAGGGACGAAGCATATAGAGATGGAGTAGTAGCCTCACGAGATCCCATCGCTACTACTCTTATGATCCTTGGAGGTTTAAGGTTTCCTCAACTAGAAGCAAGTGTCTTGCAGCACCAATTGAGAGCTGCCTCGTTTGTCCAATGGAAATAATTATCGATGAGCTATCAAGACTGTATTTCTTATTTTAGTGTGTCGCTCGCTGCCTATACGTCTCAATTCCCAATTTGACACGGTATATTTTTTTCAACCCTATGCCTAGCTCTATCCTCTAGGTGGTTTACTTTCAGGGATGCTGAGGTTTGCACGAGGACTAGACGATGCAGTTCAAGGACTATGTATTACTCAGGTGCTAGCTGGCGCGAAGGAAGGTCTTTTCATTTCGTGTTCAGATCCGAGCGCGCTGCCGTGCCATTTCTGTGCGGGGCTTTCGGATATTCGGTGAGATGCCATCTACATCGGCTTGATGACGATCGGAAACGCATCAATACCAGGCGAAAGGCGGCCCGGAAGTGCGGGACGCGATGAACACGAGCCGCGATTATCATCGTCGAAACCCCTACTTTGCACGTGCATAGTTGGAAAAAGACGAGACATGCACCGGACGTATTGATGGGACTCTAGCGTCTCGGCCTTTTTCCGACCCCGCGAGATCTTTTGCCCGAGCATCAAGAGGTCGATTCATCATTACACGACCAAGGGCGGCGTGACCGTTCGTGTCCGCATGACTTTGTCCTTTGTTCATTCTGATGGGACGGTGTAATGAATCGTTACTAGTAACGATCACCGCGCTTAGCACGAAAACTAATCGTCGTCGATTTCCTGAGGCCGCTCTCGAAAATCGCAAAGCCGTGGGCTTTTCCCGGTAACCGGACTAGCGGGTTTCGCAAAAATTTCAATCCTAACCCAAAGCGATTCCGATACGATTTTTCTTTTTCTTGTACCAAGCAAATAATTTTCGAGCTGACTTACAGATCAAAAACTTGAAATGTATCAGAAGCCCTAAAACTTATCCGAAAAGTGTAATAGAGTCGTAAGATTTTAAATTAAAATTTATTAAATTTGTATATTCGAATCATTTCATTAATTCTATCTAATTTTTATTAACGGAAAATTTGCGTGTAGTTTTTTCCAATTATTATTTTAGGACACATGATATTGATGTGACGCCCACTAAGCACCATGTTTGAAAAAATTTAAAAAATTTTAAAATGAAAGAATGATAAAAATTTAAATAAATAAGGAAAAAAAGAGGATGAAAGAAAAATGATAAGAATGAAAAAAAAATATATAAATAAAAAGCTTAATATTAAGGTGCGTTTGTTTCGCAGAAAATGAGTAATAAAAATTAAAAACATTTTCCAAAAAATGATTACTTATATTGTTTAGAAAAATTAGTAAACGGAGAATCTTTTCATCATGGGTGACAATCTATGCATAACAATTTTCGTAAGCGATGAAAAATTAGTCAATTCGTTTATTTTTGTAAACAACACAAGTGATTAAATTTCGGAAAATATTTTCCAAATCACTCATTTTTTTTGCGAAATGCATCCTAAATAATAATTAAAAAAAGGCAAGATCTTGCTAGCCGCCGGCTTGTTGAAGTTTTGCAGCGGAGTTCAATGGCAGGCTGCGGGGGTTCATCTCGGAACGTTGCTTGCATTGAGGAAGTCTGAAAGGACTATAGCCGCCGTGACCAAGCTCAAGGAAGCTCAAGCGAGAAAGAGATACCGTGGTCGAGCTTGCATTGCATTACCGTCGCTTGTTCTTGGGGGAATAGCTGGGAAAAATAGCCATGGTGAGTCTCAAGCTGTCTCACCAGGCCATCTACATTCTCTTTAGGAAGGTTGAGGATGCGCAGTCAACAGTGATGGAAACATGCTTGAAGCAACTGTTGTAGCTGGGAAAAACGTCTGATACTGCTGGCCAGCTCTTTAGAATCTACACTTTCTGTCTAATTTCGATCCCATCATATCGACCGTGATGTGATGCTCTCTCAACAAACGTTCGAATTCTAACCACGATCGCGATTTTTGAACTAGGTTATCATCCTAGGGTCCTAGCCGTAAATTTCCCAGTGCCTGTAGCATCATGGAATGTCAAGGCCCTTATAAAGTCTTGAGGCCCATTGACGTTAATCGTGGACGACAAACTGAAGTTGTACAGAGATTAGCTTAGGAACCCATAAAAATGTTGCATTATCTTGCTGTGTAAAAGCTGGCCAGACAACCGTTGATAACCGATTTGATTCTCAAGTTCCTAGTTCTATTCTAAAACCATGTTCACCCCTACTTCTTATAGCTCTCTTTCTTCTTAGGGCATATGGCTTGGATCTGCTATTGCGTATTCCTCACGTGTGGATGCGTGGGGTTCTACACATCTCTACTGTACGTCCGGCACATATGCTATTCTATCAAGAGCGACTGAGGGCGTTTATGCTCGAACAGCGCTTCAAAGTCCCATCACGTTCCTTCCTATGGATGAAATGTCGCGAGGCCCGCGCTACAATGTTGGGTCAGGACATGGGCGTGAACTGTTCATCTTTTGTATTAATAGTACCAAGACTAATGGTGCTCATTGACCATGTGCATTATAACGCATCTCTCTTCGCATCGACGCACGCACATACATGCAGGCACGCAGTAACGGGAAAAGTACCAAAAAAATCTTAAACCTATGCTATTGGTATCAATTCAATTCTAAACTTTTTAATTGGACCAATTCAGTCCTAAACATTTTCATATTGGTATTTTTTTTTTTTTGTGCTAGAGGAACCGCCTTAGTCGGTAGCCGAAGCGTAAACCCCCAAGTGTCTTAAGCGGGAGGACCCACCACCCCCAGTAGCACATTTAAGACGCCAAGTAACTCCGCCAGTCTCCTTGCGTTGCAAGGGCTTCAAACCTCTCCCCTTCCTCGCAGAGGCACTAAAGCCTACCCAGTAAAGCCACCATGGCCGGTGGTTTAATTCAGTTAATCTTGCCAAATTTGGCCGGCCGACGCTGACATGGACACTGGTTGGCCGACGAACGCTGACGTGGCAATTTTTAAATTAATTTTTTTTTTCATTTTTATTGATTTTTTCCTTTTCTTTCTCTTTTTTTTTTTTTGTCTATTTCTTCTTCTTTTTTTCTTTTTCTTTTTCTCTTCTTCCTCTTAGCCTTCTTCTTCGGCCGTGGCCGGCTAGCCTCTAGCAGCTTGCTGGCCACTGGCTGAGGCCATGGTGGCATTCACCAAGGCTTGGGTGAAGGCTGGGCGAAGGTTGCCATGGCCTCACCAACAGTGGGCAAGGCCGCCTTCTCCTGTGGCCCTAGGTGAGGGTAGCAACCCTCGTTAGCGGCCGACGAGGGCTCGACGGCCCTCGCCCAGCGGCCGGCAAGCCTCATTAGACGAGGCTTGTTGGACATGCAAGGAACCCAAGGAAGAAGAGAAAAAAAGAAAAAAAATCAATAAAAAATTCGAAAAAATAAAAAAAATAATTTTAAAATTGTCACATCAGCGTTTGTCAGCCGGCCGACATCCACGTTAACGCCGACTGGTCAAATTTAGCCAGATAGACTGAATTTGTACCAATATGAAAAGATTTAGGACTAAATTGATCAAATTAAAAAGTTTATGACTGAATTGGTACCAATGACATCGGTTTATGACTTTTTTTGTACTTTTGCGGTTTTCCCCATAATAATAGTGCATACTCATTACACTTTTCCCTTCACTATGGGCGGCTCAAACGTCTTCAAGGCTGTTTCCATCATCTGGTGATGTATTCATGGCACCGAGACGAGTTCTCCCTGGTCATTTTCCAGGTTGAAGTTCCTTATGTATGCATCCGCAAGAGTGCATCTTAGGGCATGGAATATATCACGTAATACCACCACTTTGTAACAAGGACTGTCTGTCAAGAGAGGGAGAATGGAATGTCCTTACTCTAGTAAGTTGAGTACGATATTTCAAAAATTTGAGTCTTCACAACGAAAGTGGAGGGGGAGATTGCTTGATTCTCCGTGGCTTGAATAGGCATCCTTTTCTCGCCAGATATTTAATTTTAGTCCAAGGGAACAACATTTTTAATGAGTGACATTCAGGTCATCTATCACATCACATAAGGTCGTATTGCCCTCTACAAATACCAAATTTTACTAAAAAAAATCAATTTTGACTTGAATATTTTTCCTTATAAACAAGAATTAATTTTTCGTTAGTACCTAGATTCGTTTCTCATCGAATTTTGGTCCAATGATATCTTTAAAGATCTGAAATATCATTTCAGGGTACATCTCCTTTTTCTTTTATGTGTCACTTCATACCATCCTTAGTTTTCTCCATGCTTACCTTTCCCTCCTTTTCTTTCATCATCTTCATTCTCAATTTGACCCTAAAGAAGTTCCTCGCCGAGAAGAGCACCCTTAACAGATCAAAACACTGCACAATTTGAAACCCACGAAACAAAAACTCAAGTTCTCAACATATGCCAAACTCAAATCTCAAGAGACCTTTTCGAGCTGCGACCTCTATGCCACCGTGTTTGCTCGAGCTTCGGGCTAGCAAGGGCCATGGCCGCCACGGCTTTGGGCCGCGAATCTTGTGGCGACCATGGCCATGAGTTCTTTTTGAGCCATGAATCTCGAGGCTACCATGGCTATTCAAGCTTAAAGCTCGCGGTGACCATGATGTGCCAATGGCCACTAGAGATTTGCGAATCTCAAGCTTCACGGCTTGAAAAACAAGCTCAAGTGGCCATGGCGTCTATGAGAATGAGAGTGAGCGGCCATGGCTGTGGCAATGAAAAAGGCGAAAGGAAAAAAAGAAGAATGAAAAACACAAAGAAACGACTAAAGAAGTCGCCAAGGTCACGATTGAGTTCTTCTAGAGTCGAATGGCCCTTGTTCGATCTTCACTCATTTTCTCTCGCCGTATGCTCCTTTATCGTTTTGCTTTTTATGTTCTCTTTTCGCTTTCACAGCTCACGGGGTTCCACCTGGACGCAATTGTTGACACCACGAAGTCTCTCTTTATAATCAACACAAAGTCGATTTGGTCAAACCTAATTTGGAGATGAAATGATATCCACAGGTTGTGTGAGTTACGGATAATAATGTCGTCATTGAAAATTACCGAAGGAACTTGTCGATAACTATGCACAATGATTATTGCTGACTATGAAATATAGCTATTGATGTACAATGACGAGAGGTTAACAGACATCTCGTTTCGATGAAAAAATCAATTTGCGATGTCGATGTTGTCAATAAATTTCGCCGAGTGTTGGACACGGGGAAAAAGAAAGGAGATGGAGTGAAGATGTTGATTAGAGGGTTGAATGTCGACATCGATTATTCAGTCATCAGCAACTAGATAACATCGACATCGACATCGACATAGAGTCAAGGGGCAATCGACAAGGCGATTCAATGAAGAGCATGGCGAGTTGGCCATCTAAATCTGGCTGAGTGTTGGATAGAGGAGAACATGAAGATTGCGATGCTGATTGAAGAAAAAGATATGGATGGATAGTTGAGTGACATAGTAGCCTAGTGAGCTATAACCATTTATGGACAAGATTGGTGAACAAATAAGAGACTTAAATACCGGAGGCGTAGTTATGACTATACTTAACATAATAACTGCTAAAGGGCGGTTACGATTAGGACATAGGCGATGCATAACTATTGCATCATCCATCATCAAAACACATATTCCCGAAGTATCTTAATGTCTTTTAATTTCAATAATTTATAGTTTTTTGTATCTTTAAATTCATTCTTCTTCTTCATCATTATACCAATTCAATTCCTGTAGGGAATTGCTCCATAAGACATCTCATATAAAAAATTAAAGATAAACTTTTGTTTATCACAATCAAATATAGGAAATGAAATATAATCCACCCGACAGCCCATGTCAATTTTTCAACCCATGTCAATTCGTGTGACTTTGGCAGTTGTCCTGCGTAGGGACCTTCTTGGTTCGGTTCGGGGGTATTTTCCAACCTCAATCGGACTTTTTAGTTCGCGATAATTTCAAAATATAGGAATATAATCACATTTAAATCGGATTAACTTATCCAAACAGTAAATTAAAAAGTTTTATCTAATTGAACGGAACGGGGATACATAAAATATGATTAAAAAAAAACACTTTTAGTACTATTATTAGAGATTAAAAATCACACCCACCCACGCATGGCTGCATTGGTTGAGGCTTGCCCCCTTACATTTTGCGGACCGTAAGGTCGGGGGTTTGATTCTTAGCATAAGCTCTGTGACTTAAGTGGAGGCCCCAGCAGTGGGTTGCCGAGCTAATTCTCTCAAGGTATAGTCGGTATTGTGCTCCCATAAGGTGAGCTAGGCTGAATTCTCAGTATAAAAAAAAAAAAAAAATCGCTCTATTTATGAAAAATTTGAGAATCCAAAGTCTTACTTTTGATTTAGGAAGCATTGATACTCTGTAAAAGCATTATTGTCGTATTAAACATTCTTCGATACATTCAGTCAACAGGTGTTGGAAAATACGACACCTAGTCAACTCTCCCAGCATTATTTGGCATTCAAGTTCGAAATTCTGACATGCGAGTTCGGAATTTTGACACTTGATTTCGACACATACGAGGTCAATATTAAAAAAATTTTAATAAATAAAGGGTCAAAATATAAATATGTAAAAAATAAAAATAAAGGGTGAAAGAAGATTAACCTAGTGTTCTCTTATTCTTGCTTTATGTGACACAATTTATCTTCCAAGTTCGTTTTTTCCTCCTCTTCCGATAATGTGGATTACTTGTTTTTTTCTTCCAAATTTTATGGAATGGAGTTGAATTTGTTATACCGAAATAATGAATGATATTAACAAATGGTGAACTAATGTTTTTAGAATAAATTCATTCGAATCTCTTTTTTAATTATTTATTTGTGAATTTGAATCAAATTAATCTGCTCATAAATATGATATATAAAAACATATATTTAATATACAATATATCCCGATGTATCAAAATTCTCTATTTTTTGAAAAATAACGTGTCAGCATGTCGTGTTATGTTTTGTCGCATATCGTGTGTCCATATCAATATCGGCATTGGCGCTACTTAGCTTTTGATAGCATAATAGTAATCTTAGATAGGAAAGGACTTACTTGGTGGGACCAATCTACAAACTTTATTAGTCAAAAAGGAAAGTAAATTTATATATTAAACTCATCAGATTCATTATAAATCAAAACTAAATCAACAAATCGATGACCAAAAGGGTCCAAACCAACAACCAGACGAATCGAACTTATCAATTAGTCGGGGTGCGGGACCCGGCATTTGATTTCCCTGTCGATTCATCATCATTCATCGGGCCCAGACCCACCGTACGCACTCGTATGATTGGGCGAACTGTCCGAAAGATCCGCAAGAGTCAGCGAATTCCGTTTGACTTTTTTTTTGCTCGCGCCGGGACAGCAGCCGACGCGCCGATGAACTGCGCCGTGTCGGGACTCCGTGGTCATCTTGGTCGAGTCATGCACGGCGCCGCCCGGCCTACGAAACGCGCGCTCTTCCAGGTCGTCTAGCTCTTCGTTCGCTTCGTAGTTGTCGTTTGCAACTGCAACTGCTGCTGCGGCAACGCTCGACCCAGCTTCGATTTCGTAAAGCAGAGGTCTCTCTCTAGCGTGCTCAGTTGCGGGGGTGCTTTCGGGAGTTATTTGGTAACTGGTAGTGATGACTCGGGCTGGTCTTTGATGGGTTGGGCTGACTATGCTGTCTCTGGTTCAAGAGCTTGTCAGTCCGTGAAGCGAGCTTGCTGATGTTTTAAGATTTAGCTGAATTAGGTGGCGGTGGCACAGCTTTGGGGGACAAATGTTACCGAATCTCGTGCTCTAGCCTTGAAGCTTCGGAGGCGATGTTCTTTGTTCCCTGAACAGGTCAATTTTCTGGTTAGGCGAATGCTAGCTGCCCGGCTTTTTTCCACGTGATGCAGATCGAGGGGTAGTCGGAGTATGTTGATGGGCTGAAGGCATCTACTGAAAATGAATCAGATATAGTTGGATTCGGTGATTGGAAGTCAAAGTTCAGTGATCAGATTGTAAGCTTCATTAAAGTACAATGAGTGTAGATGGAACTTACCCGTAGGAGTTAATTGTTTGCCTTTTCTCTTACACAGGTGAGTGATTGCGTGCTGTTAGGATATTCACACATATAAGTTGAGAAGAGTCTCGAAACATCAGTTTCTATCCAAAGTTTCCACTAAGTTGTTGAGAAGGATCGAGAGAAATACTATAGATGGTCCTCCCTCTAGTCTTTCCTTAGAATATGTGTTAGCTAATGGAAGAATTGGGGATACATCTTGTGTCAGAACAGTAAAATAAGAGATATTTTGCTATATTCACTTGTTGAAGCAAGTATTAGTGTGCAATTCGAAAAAAAAAAAAATGCAGCAACTTTTGGTAACCGGGGGCTTCTTGATGCATTAACATCTTTAATGATCATTTGTGTCCCCTTTAATGCAGCTGTTTACATGTAGGCTAGACATTTTTCTCAGTTCTCATAGAAGTATTAGTTCAGTTAAAGATGATAATGACTCGGTGGAGCTGAAACTGATGTAAAGTGTTAGGTAGGTTTGGCAATACATATCTCTCGTTGCATGTGAAACCTATCAAGTAATGAACTTTTGAGACCATCACCTTCTTGTGTACTGATTTGGTAGTAATGGTATTTCAATACATCAACTTCACACGCAAGAAATAGTAGTGGACCCGGATAGAGGTGATCCAAGACCACTTGACACTTGTTCTGATCCATAAGAATGAGGATCTGTTTATTTCAGCTGCTAAAGCTTTTCAGTGTGCAAAGCTTCCTCATGTGAAGACAATAAGTGAATTTCAGAAGCTCTAAAATGTTCTGCAGGAAAGCTACTAAATTTCCAGATTTTGAATTTCCAGGTCATGGATCATCGAGATCATGAGTTTGTAAAAGGCAGAAGTGCCTAGTTCATCAGCCATTAGTGGTCCAAAACAAGGTTTTGATTCCAAATTGGAATTCAGGCCTGAAGTGATAACTTTGATCTGTGATAATTGTATAAACATTTCCACCAATTAGAGGCCATATTCGTGGTTGCTGAAATAAATGAACACTTATTAATTAAGATAAGCCCTGATGGCTATCTGATAGACTAAGTAGTTTTACTCATCCTTATCCCTCATACAGTTGATATTTATCTTCATATATTTCATCAGTAAAATTAGTTCAAGAAAGATAAAGAGGACGATATCGTGTAGCAACCTTAAACATTCAATGAACTCATGCCTATCACTTTAATTACATCAACAATTTTAGCCATTGTACTCTTACACTCTGCAATCAGGGAAACCGACTATTTGATGATGGTTTTCTTTTCTGGTTTATTAAAGTATCTCTTGTCCAGATGTATGAACCATTGTCCATGGACAAATGGTGTTCAAACCTTGAATTTTTCCCTCGATCTTTTGATGTCCTCAATCACTGTGACGTACTAAAATTAAGACAAAAGGAACATCCCTCATGTGTTCTGTTTTGAATGTGTAGGTCCTCCCTTAATGCTTCAGGGCTCCTAAAATCACGGTTGGTTTTGTCTTGGCACTGGATATATTATGGGAATGGAGAAATATGTGGTATATCTAGCTGTTCTTCTTCTTGTCATTTGTTGCTTCAGTCATGTGAGATCAGATTTTCTGGAGCATAGATACAAAGTTGATGACGCAGTTCCTCTTTACGTCAACAAAGTGGGTCCATATTACAATCCAAGGTAATTATCAACCTGTCGATTTAGGAAGCTAGCTTTTCATTTTTCTAGAAAAGTGTGGAGTGCATGGTAAGCATGCTGTCTGTAGAGGATGAAATGAAGTATGAGTTGTATGCTTGCAGTCGGCTAAGATCATGGTTGTTTAAATGTGGCAGTTTGAGGTTCAATACTATGTTCTAACGCTAGAAGTATATACATTGTCGTTACATTTATCAAATCTGCACAAGTCTTTCCTCTTAATGGTGTTACTGTATATACTTTCTTACTTCCTGTCCGTGTGATGGTTACAGTGAAACATATGGTTATTACAGTCTTCCATTTTGTCGACCAGGTTAGCCTTGCAACATGTACCTAAGTTTTGTTTGGGGTTCGAGTGCCTCAATTTCGTCCTTTTCCCCAATTATGTATGCATGTCATATCTTTCCCCAATTCTTCACCTTTTCATGATGACAGATCAATTGGAGGAGAAACAGGAGACTCTAGGTGAGATATTGAATGGAGATCGCCTAGTAACTGCTCCATACAAAGTAAAATTTCTACAGCAGAAGAATCATGAGGTTGCGTGTGCAAAGAAGTTGACAAGTGGAGAAGTCTCTCAAATCCAAGCTGCAATCAAGCAGTATTATATATTTCAGATGTACTGTGATGACTTGCCAATCTGGGGATTTATAGGAAATGTTGAAGGATCATCAACAAATAATTCAGAGCACAAATATCTCCTTTACCAGCATTTCGAACTTGAAATCTTTTTCAATAAGGATCAAGTAATAGAGGCTCATTTGTTGATGCACCCTAATGAGGTAGTGGAGTTGGCTGAAGGCAGGGATATGGACATAGAGCTACAGTACAGCGTGCATTGGATAGAAACAAATGAACATTTCCATGAAAGGATGAAGAAGTATTCAGTGCCACGCAATTCTTCAATACACCATTTTTCAATTATAAATTCATGTGTGACATTTCTGATTCTGTTTGGATGCCTTTTAATTTACTATATGAGAGTCATCCGGAAGGATTTCCATGAGTAAGAGTGCAAGCATTGGTCACCTTCTTTTCCTTGTTCTTACTGTGTTCTCTCTAACTATGCTATGGAATATGTGTTTTTACATGTTTGATCGCTTGGCAGTTTCATACCTGAAGACACAGCAGTAGACAGAGAGCAGACAGGATGGAAGTGCATCCGTTCTGATGTCTTCCAGTATCCAAAGAACAGGTCTTTATTTGCTGCAGCCCTCGGTTCTGGTGCTCAGTTGTGCATTCTGTGAGTTTCTTGACCAATCAATGCGTCTGAGATCATCTTACTCAACAGGCCGATCGGCGGTCCTCTAACTTCTTGTGTTATAAACTTCTGATTATTTACAATCTTTTTTCTCAGAGCCACATTTACTTTACTACTTGGGCTTCTGGGTGTATTTTATCCATTCAACCGAGGAAATTTGTTCATAGCATTAATAGTCCTGTACACCATGACTTCTGGCTTTGCTGGATATTTAGCTGTCTTATTCTACTGTCAGATTGAGGGAAAGAATTGGGTATGTTCTAACAGGCTAAACGTTAAGCATCTCCATTTGAACACTTTCATATTCATCATGAAACTTGAGCCTAATCTTCTGAGTTTTACAACAGGGCAAAAATTTGCTGCTGACAGGGTCTTTATCTTCTGTGCCGTTGTTTCTTATATTCTGCTTCCTTAATACTGTCGCGGCGTCTTACCAAGCAAATGCAGCACTTCCTCTAGGAACAATCTTGATATTACTGTTGATTTGGATATCGCTTGCATTACCATTGCTTGTTGTTGGGGGAATAGCTGGGAAAAAGAGCCACGGTGAGTTTCAAGCTACTTGTGAGACCTCAAAGTGCCCCAAAGAGGTCCCGTCGCTCCGATGGTACAGGGGCACTCTTCCACAGATGGTCCTGGCAGGTTTCTTGCCTTTTTCTACAATCTACATGCAGCTGCATCACGTGTTCATGAGCATGTGGGGTAATAGGGTCTATACCCTTTATAGCACGATATTTGTCATCTTCATTATTCTGCTCATCACAACTTCGTTAATCACCGTGGCTCTGACGCACTTTCAGCTAGCCGCCGAAGATCATCGATGGTGGTGGAGGTACATCTCTCTCTCTCTCTCTCTCTCTCTCTCTCTCTCTCTCTCTAATGCCACTTTTTAAAACTTTTTGCTAATGATGGAAGTGATATCTCCTTTTTCTTTCCATTTATTTTCCTCTTTGTTTATTTCATCATGTGAATGTCAAAGTTGAAAGATAGTCCTCCAAAAAATTAAAGAACAGTGGATGTTTATGAGTTGGATCAAACCCAGCTACCTATATCACAGGTGCAACACCAATCTTCTGGTTTTATAATGACAGAAACGACAAAAGTTAGTTCATATATGTTAAAACACAATAGTCTTATATGAGAAACTGGTCACCACATATATAAAAATTTTGACAACAAAAGACAAATTCTTGCAGTCCTGCTACTTCTCTAATTCGAATAGAGGATCTATAACCTTGACATCCGTGAAATTGTAGGACATGTGAATATAGGAATTGAGAGTGTTCAAAAGGCTATGCCTCTGCACTTCACATGAATCGAAAGGCTACTGCTATTACAAATGTTTAACTGAAATTGAATATGTGTGCTCATTGGAACTGCACTTTTCTGATTTACCGGTTTAGAGGAAAGAAATTAGGAATAATTTTGGCTTGCTTGCATTTAAGCATTTTTCCCATATGTTCTAAACTGTTTAACAGACCATCTATATTCTCTTTAGGTACTTCATTTGTCCATAATGATCAAATATGACTTATGGGGGCCATGCCACCCAAATGAATACTTTGGCAATGGTCTTTTGTGAGTGGGCTGCTACTTATGTATCACTTAACAATCCTCTCCTACTCCATGTGAGATCTGAATATTACAAATTCCCCCACTTATAGCATGTTAGTATCGAACTATAGAGACGAGACCCACACCAAGCAGGTAGGATATATCATATTTCCCACACTGCTAGTTGGTGCATTGCTCCGATTCCTTCAATACCAAGTCGGCCCTATCCACGCAAACCAAGACTGTGTAAAAGCATTAAAGTGGATGGATAAAATGAGTAATTCACTAGTCACATTTTTTTGCATTTATTTTTTTTATTTGCTTGAGCAATATTACCTTCAAGGGGTCAAGAATAGGTCTTATATCATGTATCAAATTCTTCAAGTTGGAAATCTCAAGTTTTCATGGAAACTGTAAGGTTGAGGATCTGCAGGCAATAGTAATTGAAACATCTTTGAAGTGACTATTATAACTGCCAATACATTGTTAGTTAACATTGAACTAACACTATCACAAAGCATCTCATCCATCTTCATTAAATTCTACTTGAGTGGGCTTATCAATACGTCTTCATAGTGCCAGCTCTTAGCATGCCTAATGCCAATTTTGAGCAGTAGGATTTACACTATCTGTTTAATTTCAGTCCTATAATATCAAGACTGGAATGTGATGCACTTAACAAATGTTTGAGTTTGAATTGTGATTGCAATTCTTTAACCAGGTTATCCTAGTCTACTAGTCATAAATTTCGAGTGCTTGTAGTATCATCAAGGACCCTCATTAAGTCTTGAGCCCATTGGCGTTCATCATGGATGACCACTGAAACCCTTAAAGATGTTATATTATCATGTTGCTTGAAAGCTGGCCGGAAAACAGTTGACGCAACGCATAGTGTAATGATTGCTCCGATTGTCATAGCTGTACTATTTATTGTTTTTTGCAAAATGCAGCTAATAATTATAATGTGCATATTGTCTGAATGAGATCCTGTTTCTTGACATTGTCAGCCTCCCAGGATTAGCCTTTTCCCTTTAATTGAAGTGTCTGCATTCGTTTGTATGGACTGAATTGATTGTTTTGCTCACTTCAGGTCCTTTCTGTGTGGTGGATCAGTTGGTCTGTATGTCTATGGTTTCTGCTTCTACTACTGCTATTGGAGATCGCACTTCTCTGGCTTCTTACAACTCTCTTTCTTCTTTGGGTATATGGCTTGGATCTGTTATTGCATCTTCCTCATGTGTGGGTCCGTGGGGTTTTACGCATCTCTGCTATACGTTCGGCACATATACAGCTCTATCAAGAGCGACTAAGAGTGTTTTTGCTCCATCACCGCTATAAAGTCCCATCATGTTCCTTCCTATGGATGAAACATAGTGAGGCACCGTCTACTATGTCTGGTCAGGACATGCCATCTTCATCTTCTGTTTTAGCCTTTTCTGATATGTATAGATGATGCCTGGGTTTCCTGATGACAGAACCAATGGTGTTCATCATAAATGTGCATTATAATGCATCTGTCTTCGCATCGACACAAGCATATACGCCGGCAACTAGCGACGGTGCATGCACACAATTGCTTACCCTTCCCCTTCAGGAGGCTCGGTTATCTCAGGGCTGTTTTATCGTCTGGCAATGTATGTTATAGTACTGAGACAAGTTCTCTTATGTTGTTCTCCTGGTTAAAGCTATGAATACATCCATGAGACAGTGCATCTTATGGCATGGAATATGTCATGTTTTCATACCTCAGAATCCTGTCGGATATATGTAATGCTGCAGAAGTCGGAGATCGCTCGTCCTCCAAAGCTTATACAAACACCTTTTTTTTCTCATCTGACGTTTACTTTTTGTCCAAGTGAACAGCACTAAATGGATGACATTCGCCTCATCGTCCAAGACAATCTTTCTCAATTCTCAGCCACCTGGCTTCCCACATTTTCTCTTCAGTCCTGGTCTCCTGTGTTGTGTCTGCTGCAACAGACGTTACAACTAACAATTGGCTTTTCAACCATTCCCATCAAGATGGACTACATTGTCCTAATCATGTGATTACCAAGATGCAAAATTCTAATCATACCGTTGGAAAGAGTCAAGCCTTAGGTTGCATTTGTTTCGTGAAAAATAAAAATTTAAAATACATTTTCCTTAAGATGATTGCTTATATCGCTTACAGAATATTTCCATCATCTTAGAAAATAGTTAGACATAAATTTTTGTAAGTGATGAAAAAATTTTCATTGACTAATTATTTTTAGTGATAGGAGCGATCATTTTAGAAAATTATTTTCAGATTATTTATTTTCTGTAAAATAAATGAAGCCTTAGTGAGTATATTCATATACATGAAAAATAAATAATATCTTATCATTTTGAAAAGCAAGTAAGAAAAAGAAAAAAGATAAGGAAAATGTTTAAAATTTATTAGAAGGACAGAAAAAGGTGGGACAACTTTTCTAGTGTACTTTACCCCTTACAATTCTCATTTTTGACAGAAAAATATTTTAATGTTTGATCAATTTTTCTTGTGTACTTATACTTCTTAAAATTCTCTGAAAAAAAAAAACTCCTTAAAATTCTCATTTGCGTCCGATCTACTCGATGATTCTTGTAAGCATTTTATTCAAAATGACATGGTTTTGGTGAGCTGTAATTTTTAATGGGATTTATTCTTCCACCACCTTTGACCATTAGTGTCAATTAGGTAATCAAGCTGTGATTTAGTTGATGATGTACAAGAATCGTGATCCAAAAAATTTCAAAGCAAATCTGCCCACGAAAATCACATAAAAAATTAAAAAATTACAGTACTAGCAAACTTTTTTCTAGAATATGGTAGAATGCTTGCTAATCATGTTTGATAGTGAAATTTATTGATTTTCCAAGTATTACTTACACAAAACACAAGAAAATAATTGATTTCCAACTAGGTTTGCCTAGTTTGAAAAGTAAAAAGGAAATGTCACAAATGATTTCGAAATTTTGGTCGATGTGCATTGTCATTCTTAGACTTTTAATTGATTCAATTTAGTTTTTGAATTATTGAAAAATGTCCTATATAGTCCCCAAATTATATGAAAAATTTTAATACTGTACTTTCATAATTACAAGCCAACGGAATCTACTAATGTGGCTTTCAACCTGTTAATTTAATCGGTGCACAAAAAAAAAAGAGTTCGATGTGAATATTTCAAAATTTGAATATAGTAGATGGATACATTCACACCCTAATTTCCTTTTCCCATTTCAAAAGTAGATGGATAAAAAGATGGACACATTGACTTATCACAAATTCTCTCCATGTCTCTCTAAATACTTCATCTTCTCCAACCTAGTAAGATCCTTTAAAAATGCAGCTTTATTAAATTAAAAATGTTATTATCCTAACATCTTTGAATGTCTTTGTGCTCCAATCCAAATTTTCAGATAGTTTGCAACTAAAAGATAGTCTCTTAAAGGCTTGAACCGAGAGCTATACTAAATTAAAAATGTTATTATTTTAACATCTTTGAATGTCTCTATGCTCTGATCTAAATTTTCAGGTAGTTTATAACTAAAAGATAGTTTCTTAAAGGCTTGAACAAAGAGGTTAATCTATTATGAGATGGCATACCTGTTGCAACTGACTTGATCTTTTGTGATCTAAGCAAAAAAAAAAACCATAGAGTAATTCATATCGTTAAATAATGTCTAATTTATCATTTAACTGAATGGGAGGGCTATATTGAACATTTCTTAATAGGGTAGGGATTATATCGAACAAATAAAAAAATACGTAGGGGGCAATGCGCACGGGCAAAAAGCTGAGGTAATCATCTCCGTTTGGCTGCCGTCAACAAAATCCTCCAAAAATACAACCATTTATTGGGGACCAAACTAGAAAATCATCGAATCCCAAGGACTAAGATGCAATTTCCGAAGAAAAAAGTATTGTTTTTTTTTTCATTTTCCTCCCTCTCCTTCTATCTTCTTCTTCCAATTTTTGGCACTTCTCTCTCTCTTTCTGCTCAGAGCTCGCCCTAAACCGGAGCAAAAACCCCGACGGATCCATCGATCGATTCCGCCATCTCCGGCGAGAAAAAGCATGAGGAAGAAGCCGTCCGCCGGCCGTCGCCGCCTCCTCGCGGCGATCGCCGCCCTCGCGATCGCCTCCCTCGCGATCGGCGCCAGATCCGACGCCTCCGACCACCGCTACAAGGACGGCGATGCCGTCCCCCTCTACGCCAACAAGGTCGGCCCTTTCCACAACCCTAGGTAAACTCCCGTTCCCCCTCCTCCCTCCCCCCGCCTCGCTCGTCGATCGATTCGGCTTTCGCTTTCGGTTTCGAGCTTCGCGTCGGATCTTCGTTTCGGATCTGTCGTTGTGGTGGTGGTGTTGGCGCGGTTCCTTCTGGCGCCGTCGGATGAGGCGCTGGACGCGGCCGTGTAGCTCGGTTTTTTGACTGCGATGTCTCGTTTCTTTCCGCCCAAGCCGATGCTGAGCTAATCTGCTCGTTTTGTTTAATTTGCAGCGAAACCTACCGCTTCTTTGATCTGCCGTTTTGCTCTCCAGGTGCGCTTCGCGTCTCCTCTTTATTCCTCGTGGAGGCGGTTTTAGGTTCTAGCTTGACCGAACACTGGTAGTAAGATGAATGTTTTATGAGTGATGCGATGCTGTCGTTGACGAATGAAGAAAGTGCTAATTTTCCTTTGTCTGATTCTCCCTTGCCACTGAGCTGAATGAAGGTGGCGGTACCGAACGTGTTTTTCCAGTTTAATTCGTGCTGTGCAAGTTACTGCCGTGTGGAGTCACTTAGCTGTTAATTTTGATATAGCTTTGTTACTATGTGAGCTTTTTCGGATCCTCTTTCGCTAAGGGGGTCATGTGGAAAAGGGAGTTTGTGCCGAAGAAAGCACTTCCACTAGAAATTCTGCGAAATGCATCTTCTGGAAATTAACACAAATGAATCAGTTACGATGTTCATCTCAAACTTTTAGGCTTTAAGGGTGGTGCTTATAATGAAATTCGTTGTCACCCTTAAATATCAGAGGGTTTAACTATATGGATGCTTGGCAGTTCATTTTAGGAAGAAGGAAGTCAAGAAAATGCCCGAATCATAACAATCTTATTGGTGAAAAAAAAAGGGGATGTCACAAGTTCGGCTAATGAGAGGCTGGAAAGTGGAAACTATGATTGAATTGTCCTAATTTAAGGTCTCCGATCCATTAAAGCCACAACAACAAGATTACTGCCATTAGGCTTCATTCTATTGCGGCCGACTGCCGTGTTAGTCAAGTCCAAGGGTTATCTGGTCTTATAGTGCGTTCCATCGCTATTTTGGATGGATATTTAAGACCTTGACATTCTGAAGTTAATGCAGTCTAAAAGTAAACTGCATTTGTGTAATAGAGAAGAAGGGAGTAGTTACCCTGTGCAAAATTGTGCATGGCGAGAGTTTTTATGGTTTTGCTTCCTTTAACTCTTATTCGCTTTTTCCCTTTGGTGGTTCTTTTGGGGGGATGATTTTAGGGAAAAGAATCTGGCAGGAGGGGGTGGGGGTGTTGGGGTTGGGGAGAGAGGCTTTTTCTCTCCCTAATATTGATCAGCTTAAGATATTTTTTTGTGAGAATAATTCACTTGTGCTAACATCGCTATTGGTTGTTAGATAATGTGAAAGACAAACCAGAAGCTCTTGGTGAGGTGCTCAATGGAGATCGGCTTGTCAGTGCTCCCTATAAACTTAACTTTAAGGAGGAGCATGACTCCAAAGTTGTTTGTTCAAAGAAGCTATCAAAGGAGGAAGTTGCCAGGTTCAGAGCTGCTGTGAAAAAGGACTACTACTTCCAGATGTACTATGATGACTTGCCAATATGGGGATTCATAGGGAAGGTTGATAAGGAAGGGAAAGGTGACCCGAGCGAGTATAAATACTTCCTCTACAAACATATACAATTCGATATTCTCTATAACAAGGATCGTGTGATTGAAATTAGTGCTAGGATGGACCCACATTCTGTGGTGGACCTCACAGAGGACAAGGATGTTGATGTGGAGTTTATGTACACTGTAAAATGGAAGGAAACAGAGACTCCCTTTGAGAAAAGAATGGATAAGTACTCACATTCTTCATCATTGCCACATCATTTGGAAATCCATTGGTTCTCAATTATCAATTCATGTGTAACGGTTCTCCTCTTGACTGGTTTCCTTGCAACAATTCTCATGCGAGTCCTCAAAAATGACTTTGTCAAGTAAGTTTTCCTTTTGACTACATTGTAAGGATTCATTTTGAGTTTGTTATTTTTATTTGTTTCAGGATCATTTCAATTTCACTTTGTTTCTTTTATGCAGGTATGCCCAGGATGAGGAAGCAGCTGATGACCAAGAGGAGACTGGATGGAAGTACATTCATGGTGATGTATTTCGTTATCCAAAGCACAAATCTTTATTTGCTGCAGCCCTTGGTTCTGGCACTCAGCTGTTTACACTGTAAGGACCTTTTTATATGTGGACTTGTGAATCATCGGTTTTTCTTTTATACAGAATTCTTTTAACTTCTATCCAATTCTCTTAATGCTCAGAACGGTGTTCATATTCATGCTTGCCCTGGTTGGTGTATTTTATCCTTATAACCGGGGGGCACTGTTCACCGCACTGGTGGTCATCTATGCACTCACCTCAGGGATTGCAGGATATACAGCTACCTCTTTCTATTGCCAGCTTGAGGGACCAAACTGGGTATGATAGCATTTTGCTTGTGTGATGTTAGCTTTTACGTCAAAAGTTTTCTTGTATGGGCTGATGATGTGGGCTGATCTTACTATCCAACTGGGCTTTGTAGGTGAGGAATCTGTTGCTGACAGGTTGCCTTTTCTGTGGTCCACTCTTCCTTACTTTCTGCTTCCTTAACACTGTTGCTATTGCCTACAATTCTACGGCGGCATTGCCTTTTGGTACTATTGTGGTCATATTCCTCATATGGACACTGGTCACAGCACCCTTGCTTGTATTGGGTGGCATTGCTGGCAAAAATAGCAAGGCTGAGTTTCAAGCTCCTTGTCGCACCACAAAGTATCCTAGGGAGATTCCCCCACTGCCTTGGTATCGGAGTACAGTTCCTCAAATGGCGATGGCAGGCTTCCTTCCTTTCAGCGCTATTTATATTGAGCTTTACTATATATTTGCCAGTGTCTGGGGTCACAGGATTTATACGATATACAGCATCCTGTTTATCGTATTCATTATCCTTCTGATTGTGACTGCTTTCATCACCGTTGCCCTGTCGTACTTCCAGCTTGCTGCAGAAGATCATGAATGGTGGTGGAGGTATGATTCATTTTGGGTCACTTTGCTTTTGGCATTGCCATATTTTCCTGATTACTCATTGATTTTCTTATATTTGTTATTTTTATTGTTAAATGATTTGCTGACATCCTAAATGCTAATCTAGTGGTTTAGGATCTGATATCATCAGAGGTAGTGTTTTTCAAAGTCATGTATTGAAAATTTGTTATGCTGCCTAAAAAGCAAAAAGTACAGTAAATTTATTGATTGACTATGCAAAGATGATGTACATGGAGAATATGCTCAACTTGTTCTTATTTTCAGGTCATTCCTTTGCGGTGGATCAACTGGGCTGTTTATCTATGGATACTGCTTGTATTACTACTATGCCCGTTCAGACATGTCCGGTTTTATGCAAACTTCTTTCTTCTTTGGGTACATGGCCTGCATCTGCTATGGCTTCTTTCTTATGCTCGGGATGGTGGGATTCCGTGCATCTTTGCTCTTCGTTCGTCACATTTACAAGTCGATCAAGTGTGAATAGTGGATTGGCTAGTCCTAATTCCACTAATTTCTGCCATGGAGAGAGGTCGTTAGTTTCTCATACAAGGCGATAGGCATTCTGGATAGTTGATGAAGTGGGCTAAATGTAAAATCCATGTGCTGCCAGGGGAGTATCTTTGATTGCACATTTAGTTAGGCCTCAAGATGCTGCTGGCGGCACCAATCTTTTTGTTGATAATGTGTTGGTATGTGACTCGTGTCAACATTTATGTGCCGAGAAGGATTGGTTTTTATGTATGCCTCAACTTTCCTTACTGAAAACTTCTATATCTTCTTAAGTGTAAGCAGCCCTAGTGCGAAGCAGCCTTTTCTCTGCATGTTTGCTCTCATTTTTGTGGAGGTTGAAATTCCAAATGTTAGGCACGTTGTTTATTTTGGCGTAGTTCCTAGTCTCATTTATGGTTGGAAAAAGACCCATCTACTTTGAATTACGCATATGTTTAGGTCGTAGATCAAAGATACTGTGGGTATCCAAATGTCTCTAGGATGTTTCTAAGGATCCCTGAGGATGATTGTCAGGGGAAAGCCATGCCTTCACCGCTGCATCCCCACAAACACAAACAAACCCTTGCCACGAACATGGAAGTTGGTGACAACCCCTGCGACAGAACCTGCCAATGCCGCTGTTACTGCAGGGGTGACAGTTGCCGTGGCGAGGGTTGTGGCGAAGGCTCTCTCTCTTTCTGGGCGCCAGTGGTCGTGTGCATGTGTGTGTGTCCACCTAGGACCAACAACGTTGGCGGTCACAACATGGTGACAGCTACAGCTTTGTCTAGGCTGGACGAGGGACGCCTAGACCTTCGTCGGTGGCTGAGTTACGCCGCCACAGTTTCCGTTCCCACTTCCGTGAGCGTGGGCTTCTTCGAATGGGTTGTCCTTCCCCACCTTCTATATCTGACTCCACGTCACCCGAATAAGTCTAGTCAGTGCTGATGCAATTAGATGTAAGGGTCCACGTCATTGATTCCGTCGTTTTTTAGTAAACAAAAAGAATGGCTAGGATAAAGAAATGCATAGTTTGAGGACTCAATTGATTACATAAGAAAGTTAGGTATCCAATTAAGAAAAGTTAAGAGACTATTGTTCATTTGGTCTTCAATATTTTCATGAGCTTTAAACCAAAAAATTAAAGGAACAAAAGCAGTCTCCATCGATTAATAAACATCTAAGGAATTTGGAAAAGTGAGAAGCAGAAAAAGGGTACGTGCATTCTCTTTTTATTTTCTTGATATATTCAGTCAATGTTCATTAGGTCATGGATCCTCTTAGCTTTGGCCGGTAGGCTTCCCATCCAGTTTTCTTTCTTGTTCTTGAGTATATAATTCTTCTGTTTCCATACAATCATGTAATATTTTCCACATCTTTCCTTTAGTTTGAGTCTCAAAAAAGAAAAAAAAAACAGTCCCTTGATGCTTGAAGATATGGGATGATATCCTACCTAATATCTTCAATTAATGATCTCAATTGATGCTTGTTCATCCTAGGCTAATTATCGCTGGTTGGAACACGTCCATTCAGCCTCATAATTAGCACCTCTCTCGAGCCCTCCTCAAGAAATAGTTGAATTGACGAGAATCCTCTGCCCTCAGTAGGTGTATGCTTTCATGTCTAAATCGTCCCAATCACCGACTGACGTAAAGCATGGTCTGTTTTGAAAAAATCTGACTGACTGTATCGGACGATCAATGCTATCGGATAGATCGATATGAGTGGACATAGTATTGGCTCGAATGCTTCTAAGTGTCCGTGGTATTCGAGTGAACGGGCATTGATTGTTTGTCATGATTGGTGTTATGGTCAGCCGTTGAGAATGAGACGTGAGAATAGAAGCAAAGCCTGTCCGAAAACTAAAAGCAGGGATGTAATGATTCGTCTTCCCTATATAGTCATGGAGGGTGGGGCATGTTGGAGATCCACCATGAGAGCTTCACGCTGAAAAATCATAAGCCTCTCCCCCACCCACCATTGCAGCTTCCGGTGGTTTTAGCTAATCCAATATTTTCCTAGAAAACAGAAAGACTAATTAATTACATTTTGCAATAATAAATAGGATCGGTTTGTTGTTTCGATTCATTTTTTTCTTAAAGGGGCTTTCCAAAACCAAGTTCAACTTGATCATCATGAAAACAACAAAACTAAATGAGTAGAGTTAGTTTTTCAATCTAACGCAGTGAGATCGATTCAATATTTATGTTAATTATTTTAATCCAAAATTAAGATCTTTCTCAGAAGATTAAAATTTCAAAACATGCCCTTTTCACACAGGGTGCGACTCCACCCATAGCAATCATTTAACAAGTCCATACAGTGAAAGTATTCGAACCATATTTTTCTCCCAACCAAGGTGACTACAACAGAAAGGGCAATGATCAAGTACTACCAGTCAATCAGAGGCATGCACGCCAGGAGGGGGAATCATCCTTTCATTTCATTCAAAAAAGGCTCTCAAATGCCATGATTTCGTGTGCCGGTAGAGAGAGAGAGAGGGAGAGAGAGAGAGAGAGAGAGAATGGGATTGAAGAGACAAAAGGGTTTTCTTTCTTTATGATCCATTTGCACACTGCAAAAAGATGACTCTTTCTCGAGGTCATAACCAATCATTTGGCACAAGATAGAATAATCTCGTCAGGGTTAGTGGGAGATGGGGTGCTGGAAGACCCCCCCTTCCTTTGGCGTGCTCAAGAAGACATTTTCTCCATGCCTCTTCTCCATTGCTGGCTAGCTTAACCCTAGCTAGTTGCCTCAAAAGTCACCCTCCTCCTCTTTCTTTTCTTTATATCAAAAATTTATAATAATTCCCGCAATCATCATGCTTGGGCGGTAGAATGCAAACTAGCGACTTATCTTATCCAGTTATCATGTGTAATTGCTGGTGAGCAAAATAAAAAGTATGATTACCATTTTCGGAGAAGTCTTACTTTCGGTCAAGAGAGAAAAACAATGAAAGAAAATAAAATAAAATAAAAATTACTCATCCGAAGAGACTTTTTAGCCATTAACCCTTGTATGAAGTTGCGCTGACAGACTTGCTACTTTAAAACTTCCAGCTCGCGGGTGTAATGACCCGGATTTGAGATAATAGTTATTGAGTTGTGTGTATAACAATTAATGTCTTGATCTCTCATAAGGTTATAATATTATGTGGGCTTTGGGAAGAAATATGAGAATGGATTCCATATATTGGGTTTGAATGTCTCTGATTTAATGATCTTCCTATTGATTAAGATAGCCGTTGAAATTGTTTTTGGGAATGTTGAATTAAAGGAGATTATTCAATGATTATGGAAGTAAGATTTAAGAGGAGAGTTAAGTTTTGCTAGAACATAATAGGATGGGCTATTTTATAGATTTAAATTGCACTTGGACTCTTATATTGGAGATTTTTGGATATTTACTAATTGGATGGTTATATTGAAGATATTAGATGTTTATGGCACGAGGAAAGAAAAAAGATCATTTGCAATTGCTTTTGAATTTGAAGGATTGGGATTTAAGAAGACAAATCTAATTAGATAGGAAATTGAACTTCTAAAGATGTCGAGATTATTAATGGAAAGAAGTATGTTACCGGATGACTCCGGGAGTTTTAATTGTGGAGATAGAGCACTAGAAGTATATTTGTTCTAGAGTTAACATCACGAAAATTCCAAAGTGGTACAACTGTGTTAAGTTCACTCTAAATTAATTTTAAGGTTGCCAAAAATCCCAAACTAGTGCGTTTATAACAAATTTATCCCAAATTAATTTTTGGGTCACTAAACAATCAAATCAGTACACTCATGACATATTTACCATCAATTAGTTTCGATCAATTTTTACTATGAAATCACTAAGTTGAATAACATATGACAATAATTCAATTGACATGGTAAGTGCACATGGAAATCTATATCGATTTAGGGTAAATTGGTTATAGGTGCATCGGGAGGTTTTTGTTAGAGGTTTATCAGTTTGTAGTTTGTCATGATATTAACCCTTTGTTCTATGTGTTTGCTTGGTTTTCAAGGAATTATGTAAATTGCTCTCTATCAAATCTATGTTTTTCATTATTTACAAGGTGAATTTTTTTTTTATTGGATGGATTACTATTATTGGAAAAACATTATTTGAATTATTGTATTTTTGGATTTTCCCTCGTGATTGAGCAATTTCATAGTTACACACTATGCAAATTGAAATTGAAATTCATAAGTGTATACAGATTGATTCTTTTTTTTTCTCCAGTTTAATCATAGCCGATATGATTTTTGGAGTTTAATCACAACCAATATGACTACTTGGCTTCATCAGAGCTGATGTGATTTTCAGGACTTAACCATGTCCGATTCAATCATTTTTCATTAGAACATAGGTTCAAATCTATACTTGTTCAAAATTTAAATACAATTTATAAGGTTGTTGAACCATTCAAATCGATGTTCAATTCATTGGATTGATCAGTTGATCCATTATGTAATTTTTTTTTTTTAAATTACATATCCTCATTTTCGTAAGTCCGCTTTGCTGCTCTTCTCCCCAGGCACTGAACTCGGTAGTCCCACTGGTAGATCTTTGGGTTAGCTTGTCTTAGTCTTAGCAAAAGACTCATCATTTAACCCAGCAAATTCCGAAAGCCCTTCTCTTAGGCTGGGAGAAGGGACGACACCTTTCTTATCTTAAAAAATAAGAAGGGTCCATGCAAGTATAGTAGGTTTACCAAGCAAGCCATAAATCCATCAAAGGCAAATGTATCTCCAAAACAAAACGTCCGTTCTATCTCAAATAAAAATGTACCAGTACATCTCCAAATGAAGAAAAATGCAAAGCCTTCTATTTCGTGTTCTCGCTATGTATGAAACTTTTAAAGTATCAAACGTATTCCAAATTTCAAACCCTTAAAAGCAAAAAGTACATATCAATAGTTGAAAAAATAAATTCAACCCTGTAAAATTCTTGATATGTTACAGAAATTTACTTAAATTGCAATGCAATGATAAACTTTGTCAAAAAGAGGGGCTTGCGTTGACCGACCGGGTGTCAAAAAAAATCCTTAGCCGGATCGAATTTCATCAAACTTTGACCGAAGTAGGGCCAAGACAATGATGAGAAGTGAAATAAGAGATGCATGCGCTAAAAGACTTTTGTGTATTGATAAACGTCCATTTAGTTTTCATAATTAGGCCTCGGCTAGAAATCACGCGGGTCTAATCTAGTAGATATCACTTTTGTATTACCCTGTTAATGTCATTGAAATTTGCAGATTAGCTAAGGACACAGTTCTGTGCTTTTTTGCCCTTTTCTTTTTTCTAAATTAGGAGATTATTTTGCCAAAAAGTGTCGGCAAAATACCTTTCAAATATGAATCGACAAAGGTGTTGAAAGAGTCCTTTATTAACTCTTGGACAGAAAAGATAAACAGCGAGAAAATTAAAGAAATTGAGACTGGAAATAATTGTTGCTAGTCATCTAAAGGTATTGAGATGTAAATAAAAGATTGGAAGTAAATTTGAGCGATTGATGTTCTTTAGTTGGAACAAAGAAACCTACCCAAAATAGAATTGACCCTGGAACTTAGAATTGGACTAGACAGAGTCTCTTCCCATTTGGTTCCCAATATGTAATCCTAGGAACTGGACCAGGTTCTAAGATCGGTCCCAAAACCAGTAATTCTTTTTTTTTTTTCTCCTTTTTTTGGTTTCTTCTAAACCTACATATTGAACTCCATAAATTTAGTGTTGCCTTTTGCTTGCATTTGCTGATGTTGCTTCCACCATCTATTGGAGCAATTGTACCTACAAAATGTTCCAATGAATACCTTCCATTTTGTCTTATCCGCATAAAAATAATTTGCATTTCATTTTTTGTACATAGTGTGTCCAAGTTGAAGATCATTCATCGTGCGAATTGGCTTTCAAAGGAGACGTTTTTTGTCCTCTTCCAAGTCTCGAGATTTGAAATAGATAGTCTGTTTCCCAACTATTACAAAATGGACTACAAAGTCGACCTAACTCGATACGTGATACCTTAAAAGAAAAATCCACAAATTAGATATCGCAACATGTAATGTTACACCAATTGCAAGGCAAGATCATTTAGTGTTAGCATCCATAAACAATGTTCTAAACCCACTAAGCTCTAATTAGACCCACCTTAGTCAAGAAAAATCCTCAAGTGGGGATAAAATATCCATAAGATAAACACAGCAAAAGCTTTGAAGGGTAAAAATGAAAAAAAAAAATGGAAAAAGCAGCTTAGTCCATTTAAGGTCACAAAGAATCATTAAAGAAACAGGGGCCCAGGAATGTCATGATGACATTTATCATAAGATTGTGGGGGCCTTTCTGTTTTCCTCTCTCTATATTTCTCAGAAAAAGAATAAAAAATTGCTATGCGCACTCCAACTAAATCCAGACGAAGCACTTTAATTCTAGTGGGCAAAAAATCAAAAGCAACGCGGTAGTCGAAGTGAATCGTCCAATTCCCCCCAAAAATATTTCAAGACATTATTGGCCCACGGAATTTGGACGAGATCTTCCACTGTAATCTTGCCTTTGAAAATCTCCTCCATGCTTATCATGTTCTTTATACTATTCTTTTCTCGGAGAATTGGATACGACATGAGCCACTATTTCATGTGCAACCAATCAACCACAACAATTCTTAGATCCCTCGAAACTTACGGTCTAACGGTGCACATGTAGCTGATTCACATTAGACAGGGATGGATATTTGCGAGCATGCTACAATGGAGGTGCTCTGCGCTCTTTATGTTGCCGAATTTTGTTACGTGCAGTATCATAATCCCCATAAAACGTCTTGTTCATTCATGAAAAACCGATAGTTATGCTAAATGGTATATTTTGCACTTCTTTAAAAATATAAGTTATGTAGAGATAAATCTTTTGCACAAGCATTGGCTATCTCATTTTACATAAAGGATATTAAAATTTATAATCATTTCCACACGTGTTATGATGCAAACAACTGTAAAATGGTAGAAATTCTTTTTCCCACTATCAATTACACGTTATGATCTACTCGTTTAGAAAAAAGATGTGCAGTACTTACATCAAATCTAGTGACTACATATTTGCTATCGAATGTTCAGTAAAACAGCACAATTTGGACATGAAAATGGTTTTATCTTGCAGTGGCCTTTGCCCACTCACGTGTGAAAGGTCCTAATAAAGCATACCCAGAACTAGCCAAACGAAACAAAAGGAAAGGAAAAGGAAAAAAGGAAAGTCTCTCCAAAATCCAAGTACTTCTTTTGAAAGGAAAAAAGCACAGATTCTCAGCTAGAACTTGTCTCTTTTGACTCAAAGTCAACTCAAATCTTTTTTACTAAATTCTCTCTCTCTCTTTCCCCCTACCTCTCCCTCTCCCTCCGCCAGAGCATCTGCATTTGATTGCTCCGATCCCCAAATCCCTTCTTTTTCTTATTCCTTGGCACGTCTTGTTATTCTTTATTCACATGAAACGTTTAAAGGGAAAGGCGGTTCTTTTCCTAAAGCTCCCCCCCCTCTTTCCCTGCACTGGCAAAACTTCTCCTCGTCTCTAATTCATTCATTTTCTCTCTCTCTCTCTCTCTCTCTCTCTCTCTCTCTCTGTGAGCATTCATTCAACTTTTGTGCTACACGCATTCGGTGAATTAATGTGAATGCTCAGTCCGCTGCTAAAAGTCCATTCCCTCGATGGAGAGGAGCAACCCCGTTCAGCCTCTACACCCTCTGTCCACTCTTCTCTTCATCGTAAGCATCCTCTCATCAGCTTCAGTGGCTGTGCAGGCGGCCTCGTCGAGCAAGACCGATGCTGAAGCGCTCATTGCGTTTAAGAACATGATCCAGAAGGACCCGAATGGAGCCTTATCGAGTTGGCAACTGAACAAGGACCCGTGCACGTGGTATGGCGTCACATGCTCTTCTAGTCCTCCTGGAAGACCGACTCAGCTTGATCTCAGTGGGAGCAACCTCGTTGGCTCTATCTCTTTGGAACCTTTTCGGTCTATGGACACGTTGTCTGTCCTGAAATTGTCGTCAAACCCCTTCATAATCAACTCAACTTCATTGCTGCAACTTCCATATGGCCTCAGCCAGCTTGACCTATCCTTGGCAGCTGTCATAGGCCCTGTCCCTGAGGGGCTCTTCTCTGTGTGTCCCAACCTCGTGGATGTGAACCTCGCTTTCAACAACATGACTGGTTCATTGCCTGAGAATTTCTTCTCCGGTGCTGATAAGCTTCGGAATCTCGATCTCTCGTATAACAATCTATCTGGGTCGGCCTCAAATTTGAGGATTGAGAGGCATTCATGTAGCTCTTTGCTTCAGCTCGATCTGTCCGGAAACCGTCTCACAAGTTCGATTCCCTCTTCCTTATCGAATTGCACTAATCTCCAAATTTTGAACTTGGGATCCAACCTGTTCACCGGGGCAATTCCGAAATCCTTTGGCCAACTTGGGAACTTGCAAAGGATGGATCTTTCTCACAACAACCTCACCGGCTGGATTCCTTTCGAGTTGGGGAGTGCTTGCAAGTCTCTCCTGGAGCTTACGCTTTCTTACAATAATATCTCTGGCCCAATCCCGGCCTCATTTTCGTCGTGCATGTGGCTGCAGACTCTCGATTTGTCTAACAACATCATCTCGGGACCTTTTCCAGAGTCAATTCTTCAGAACCTGACGGCCCTGGAGAGCCTCCTGTTGAGTAAAAATGTCATCTCGGGGCCGTTTCCCGTTACGATCTCATACTGCAAGAACCTAAGGGTGATAGATTTGAGCTCCAACAAGTTCTCTGGCAACATCCCGCCGGATTTATGTCCTGCAGCTGCATCACTTGAAGAGTTGAGAGTTCCAGATAATCTCATCAGTGGGAAAATCCCGCCCGAACTTTCGAAATGTTCTCAGCTCAGGAAGATCGACTTCAGCCTGAACAATTTGGTCGGCCCAATTCCAGCAGAACTTGGTAGGCTTCAGAATTTGGAACAGCTCCTTGCTTGGTTTAATGGCCTTGATGGGACAATTCCACCGGAGCTTGGGAACTGCAAGAATCTGAAGAATCTGATCCTCAATAACAACCGCCTCACTGGCAGTATCCCTGTCGATTTATTCAAGTGCAGTAATTTGGAATGGGTATCGCTCACGAGCAACGAACTCACTGGCGAAATCCCCCGAGAGTTTGGCCTTTTGTCGAGGTTGGCTGTCCTGCAGCTTGGACACAACCGTTTCAGTGGCGAGATACCTTCTGAATTATCGAATTGTACCAGCATGGTTTGGTTAGACTTGAACAGCAACAAGCTCACTGGACAGATTCCGCCTAGGCTTGGCAGGCAGATCGGGGCCAAATCATTTAGTGGAATTCTCTCGGGAAATACTATAGTCTTTGTAAGGAACGTTGGTAAGTGCAGCGGCATCGGCGGTTTGCTAGAATTCGCTGGGATAAGGCCCGAAAGGCTATTGCAGGTCCCAACATTGAAGACTTGCGATTTCACGAGAATGTATTCCGGTCCGATCCTCAGTTTCTTCACAAAGTACCAGACGCTGGAATATCTAGACGTCTCTTACAACGAGCTGCACGGGAAAATTCCCGACGAAATGGGTGAAATGATAGCACTACAGGTCCTTGATATATCCCATAATCAGCTCTCGGGTGAGATTCCCTCGTCGCTGGGGAACCTCAAGAACCTAGGCGTGTTTGACGCCTCGCACAACAGATTGCAGGGTCAGATTCCCGATTCCTTCTCGAACTTGTCTTTCCTGGTGCAGATAGATCTTTCCTACAATGACTTGACGGGGCAGATTCCGCAGAGAGGGCAGCTTAGTACGCTTCCTGCAAGTCAGTATGCGAACAATCCAGGACTTTGTGGGGTTCCATTGCCTGAATGCAAGAACTACCAACCGGCGATCAATCCGAATCCGGATGATACCGGAGGAAGACAAAAGCATGAAGCCGTGGCGTGGGCTAACAACGTGGTCCTTGGGATATTAGTCTCCATTGCCTTCGCATGCATTTTGATCGTGTGGGCCGTGGTAATGCGCATAAGGCAAAGAGAGGCCGAGGGGATCAAGATGCTCAGCGCCCTGCAAGCATCGCATGCCGCCACGACCTGGAAAATCGAGAGGGAAAAAGACCCACTGAGCATCAATGTCGCCACATTCCAGAGGCAACTGAGGAAGCTCAAGTTCTCCCAACTGATAGAGGCCACCGACCACTTCTCTTCCTCGACCCTGATCGGCTCGGGTGGGTTCGGTGAAGTCTTCAAGGCGACACTCAAGGACGGGTCTCACGTCGCAATCAAGAAGCTCGTGAGGCTTAGCCACCAGGGTGACCGCGAGTTCATGGCTGAGATGGAGACTCTAGGGAAGATCAAGCACCGGAACCTCGTGCCACTGCTGGGCTATTGCAAGGTTGGCGAGGAGAGGCTCTTGGTCTACGAGTTTATGGAGTTCGGGAGCCTTGAGGAGGTGCTCCACGGGAGGACTCGAGATCATCAGGACCGGCAGAAACTAACTTGGGCCGAAAGGAAGAAGATCGCCAGGGGCGCAGCGAAGGGGCTCTGCTTTCTGCACCATAACTGCATTCCCCACATAATCCACCGCGACCTGAAGTCGAGTAACGTGCTATTGGACCGCGACATGGAGGCTCGGATCTCGGACTTTGGGATGGCAAGGCTCATAAGCGCGCTCGACACGCACCTAAGCGTCAGCACGCTGGCGGGCACGCCGGGCTATGTGCCACCTGAGTACTACCAGAGCTTCCGGTGCACTGCCAAGGGGGATGTGTACTCACTCGGGGTTGTGCTCCTAGAGCTCCTGGCGGGGAGGCGGCCCACAGACAAGGACGACTTCGGGGACACCAACCTGGTGGGGTGGGTAAGGATGAAGGTGAGGGAGGGGAAGCAGAACGAGGTGATCGACCCCGAGCTGATGGCGGCCGCGAGGGGGAGCGGCGACGAGGCGGCGGAAGCGGACGAGGTGAAGGAGATGGTGAGGTACATGGAGATATCTTTGCAGTGCGTGGAGGAGTTCCCTTCCAGGAGGCCAACCATGTTGCAGGTTGTGGCCATGCTCAGAGAGCTCAGCCCCGGATCTGCTGCTGGAAGCAGCAGCAGCAGTTGATGTCAGCCACACTCATCTGAGCATGTTAAACGTAAGATGAGGAGGAAGAAGAAGAAGAACAGACAGAACAAAGAATTGGTGAATTTGTATTGATTTGATGGATTAGTGATCCTTGTATGTAGCTACTTGGAAAATTTTTGTCCTTGTTAACTTTTGGCTCAAAAAGGGTGCATAGTGTTCTTTTTTCTGTGTTCTTAGCCTGAAATTCCTAGTGTCCAGCCTAACTGTAAGTAAAAAAGTATTGCTCTCTCTCTATATGTTTTCTGCTATAAAAACTCTGCTCTTATCGTTGGCATAGAACAACGACAAATTCCAGGAGTTTGATTTTCTGTAAACTTGCTTTCTAGGGTCTTGTTGAATGGATCAGATGATAAATTAGCTTGATATCCTTAGCTTCAGCAATTCGAATATTGCACACTAGTCGATTTGCTCACTGTTCCAAGATCTCCGCGATGAATTCTATTCTAAAAGCATCGTGAGGGTTCTTCGAAGTTATGTTTGCACTGGTGGTGAGGGCCGATGCGATTTGTTTGCACAACCTCGACCACGGCACAGACTAAAGAGCGCAATACAGAGTGAAAACTTGAGATGACACTACACAACGTCGAATTGACACTCAATGTTTCATAGCTCATCTTATTGGCTTGTTCAAAATGAAAATTATGGTGTCTTCAATTGATGTAAACATGAAATCACAAACACAAACACGACACACTAACACCACCGATCAACCTATTAGTCACTTCTCAGCATAGCAAAGTTGATTGTTAAATTACTACGTGGCAGGCTGCTACCGTGGACAACGTTTTGCCTACACCACTCGCCACCTAGAGTCAGATGAGAATCACAAATAGGGACAGCTCAATCCTAACTAATCTATTCGAGGCCATCCGTGTCTCTCTTGTCTCGAATTCAGTCCGATTCCCAACTTCTAGGATTTCCACCTGAGAGATGCAATAAGCCAACCGCCTGCAGTTGGAAGTAATCGTACGCATCGACTTCTTTCCAATAGATCAAGAGTAGATAGTGATTTCCATCAATAGTCAAAGTCAACGCACTCCCAACCAATTCAAACTGCTTTGGATTCCTGAGAATTTCGTGACAGTAGTTGTTGGGCCCTGTGTGAGAACGATGCTTGAGGTTCATTTGCCTCGGGGGGAAAAAGCCCATGCACAAGGTCAATGAAGAGCCCCAATCTTGCCTGATTAAAAACCGATCCAAATTCGATTCGGCCCGAAAAGACAGACGCTTTGTTACTGGAATTCAGCCAGATAGAGCTTTTTTCTTCCCATAGTTTATGTGCTGAAGAAGGTTGATGTTCATGGAAAGTGCTTGATGTATTCCAAAACCAGACCCAAATTGGATCCATCCTTGAGATCGACTCGCGTTCGAGTTCATGTCAAGGTCAAGCTTTGATTCGAGAACACGCAAAGTACAAGTTACAACCCCATGACAACTAAGGTCACGACCCTGATTGAGTTGCTGCCCAACTTCTGGCACAAATTGCTACGTGATTATCATTTCAATCATAGTATTAATTGTATAGTAGTAGAATACTTCAATATAGTTAGAAATTATATGATTAGCGTCAAATCATAGCATTAAAGCTATATTATATTGTTGATAATATATGAAATTTAATTTCTTGATATTTATGGGGTATTACACTCACAATTGGCTAAAAAAGTGATTATTGTAATAAAATATCTACATTACAATATTCGCAAGTTATTTGCTTAATTTTTAATTATAATCATGAATAGAATATTAAAACACAAACTCAGCAATTAAGATCAACTATTAATGAAACGGATATTTGTTAAATCTATCTAGTTATAATGATATGAGTACTTTGAGAAAATTATAATTGTTAATCCTTCTTTATTACATATGCTAATCATAAACCCGAACACATCACTTCAACTAAACAGCATAATAGTCATTACACCTCTGTTGTACTTCAACTTATTAAATATTATATCATAATCTTATTTTATTACGGCAACCAAAACGGGTTATTATATTTACAGTTCATCGCATCTTTGGGCCAAAAGTTTTACCCTCTTATCACGAGGCTGCACGTGAAAGGATGCTAATTTTTTTCCCCTAAAGTACGTAAATCCAAGCAATTCACAGCTTTTCAATTCCACTATTTTTCAATTCCACTATAGACACCTACAAAGATTGATCACAATGCTTCATACAGATTCACCTCACCGGGCTTTAATGAGGCTTGAAGTAAAGTATCGAATCCACTTTCTTGTTTGAGCAGTTCGTGGCTTTTACTTTTGGGACGGCGAGATGGGCCTTTTCCCATGTCTTTTCCTTTCCACTCCCAGAATAGCATTCAATTTTAAATCGTTTACAGCCTAAACTTTTAAGCGCAATTGATGTTTGTCGTTTAGAGGATTGGGCATGCAACTAGAAGTGATTTTATATGGTCTACAGCACTTTACGTTAGTAATAATAGGGCAATCTCATTTATTAATTATGCGAAGAAATGGTGTTGTGCTGACTGATATTTCCCTTTTATGGAAATCAATTTTTGTGCATTTCTTGGTTCCATTTAATCTTAACATGGGTCGATGTGTTTATGCTTGTTTAATATAAAAGAATCATAGATAGATAATCAAGCAAACACGCATATTTAAAAATAAAATGCATAAAAAAAAAAAAAAGGAGACGGAGCCAATCTGAGCCGTAGGATGACAAGACTTGGCCTAACTTCTAGATGCAAAAAAAAATTAAATGAGAATGCAAAACTATGTAGTGTGGATGTTTTTGTTTAAGGATTAAATTCCAACAATACCGACGGATTTCATCCCTTTCCAAAATGCTAATGGTGATTTTCAAGGTGAAATTTTTTGTGTCGATAAGAGGAAAAAGGGAGTTCATAACTTGTTTCTCAGATTTCAAATGGCTATGGTGATAGATTATTCTACTCCTTCCCATTGGGTTGGGATCCACAGGTGGTGGCCAAATTGCGTGACAAATTGTACTACATCATGACAAAAATGATATGTCATGGCATGTGGGGATCAAACCGTCCACATGGCCAATGGGCGCTTGGTTTTCTACGTAACGACAGCACCATTTTCATCTCTAGCGCGATGAGGTTTAGTGAGGTCCCGTCAATTAATCGCTCGTCGGGCAAGATCGGCTCAACTTCGTCATGCTAGCTAAGAGCCTTAACACCGAAGATTTGAGTCACATTTCTGGAGTGAGCAACAGAGAAACCAAACCCTCGTCAGGTCGTAGGTGGGTGGCTTAAATCTTCGGATTTTTGTGCCGACGACGCTTCGATCGAAGTTGAGGCCGAACGACACGAACCCTTGAATCTCTGGCTTTTAATGTCTCTGTATCTTGTCGATTAAACCGACACCTCCTTTATCAACCCGCATAGTCGGACAGTGTTTACAGTGAAATACATCAGATACGTCCGTGCATTCCACAGCTGACCTCCGCCAAAGGACAAAGGAAAAGAGGGAAAAGCAGGGACTGCATCGAAAAGGTAAGTAAAACAAAGCTTAAAAAAGGTTAAAAAAGAGGAAAGGAAAAGAAAGTAGAGGAAAAAGGGAAAGCCAATGGGCGGGTGCACGTGGTCAGGAAATTAATCGGAAAGCCAGAAATAACACCAGTCGAAACTGATGTTGCACCGGAGCCATTTTTTGGGTGCACCTTCCTCTGGGAGCCCTCGCCTTTTTCGCCTTTGTTTTGAACCGTGCTAGGAATGGTAAAAAAAAAAGAGAGGAAAAAACCGACACGAGGAGAGGAGAAAACGATGGAGCAGCGACCACAGCAAAAGAAACGAAAGACCACTCAATTAATTCACTGAAAAATGTTAAATTGGGTCTTTGTCTGTTTGCTGTTGGAGCGATCTGCATGACCCTCTCCGTCTCATTAAATGCTAAAGGTTTTTACAATATTTTTCTTTTGGCTCAGCCCTCCTCTCTCTCTCTCTTTCTGCAACCTGTCCCTGCTGCTGCAGGTAAAGTGAGAGAAGAGTAATGCAGATGTGTTCATATGTGTTTGTGCGTGACTGTGAAGAGAGAGAGAGAGAGAGAGAGAGAGAGAGAGGGATGGGACTGAGTTACGGAGGTTTGGGCAGGGGTTGAGAGGGACGAGAGAGGTGAAGGACTGTGGGCACAGCTATACAACTGTGGCACTGAAAAACATGGCGCGCCTGGCTTTATTTTCGCACTCGCCTCAGTCTCGGCGTTCAAATAAAAAGTGAACGACATAAAATGCAGGAAAACGACCATTCCGTGTCTCCTTTCCAGAGACTCTCTCTCTCTCTCTCTCTCTCTCTCTCTCTCACTGAATTTCATTTGGGGTTGAAAGATAGGTCGCCAGTCCCACTTTGCTCTTGGATACTGATTGAATTTTTTACCCTCCAAGCATTAATTCCTGCGAAATATGGTCCCCCTCGTCCGAACTTTAATCCCATGCCATTTTAAAGGGTAGGGAGTACATGCATTTCAACTTGTTTTGATGCGTTTGGGCAACGCATTCTGCATGAAAAATTTCAATGACTCGGCATTCTATGTTCTGTCCCAATTTCACGAAATGAGTATATGATATCCAAATGCTAGATAAGAATCTGTCACGTTATTCTTTTATTCTTGATTATCAAGAGTAATGGAGTTTTTTTTTAAAAATTTTTTTCGGGGATGGAAGGTAATGTTTGATGTGTTCTTACTGGTAAAGAAAAAACAATGGACATTAGTTGTCCTTTTCATTCCATCTTCTGTGAGCACATTTGTTAGACAAATAAGTTTTCCGGGGCCATCATTTACAAAGCATTGATTGGGGATGCCCTTTCTTTCAGACACTCATAATTAAGGATATCATTACGCAAAATTTAATGAGACACCAGCCTCAATACCATGTCCCCAGGAAGCGAATGCAGATATTCAGAGGCAGAAGAGATGAATGCGAAACTAAAATATAATGCACAAGAATACTTATAAGATCGATAAATTAGGTGACACGATAATTGGTGATCACGGTTCGAAGTTAATCCCAATATATTTGATATCCGAACCATAATTGAATTGTAGTCCGTATTAGAAGAGTCCAAGTTGGACTATTGGCAACAGGATCATGGGTAATGCAAAGAGGGACATTGATTTCCCCCAAAACTTTCTTTAATTTATTGAAGTGGATGTCCAAGTTGACGTCTTAGAACAAAGCAAATTTTTTTGCATACAAAAATTCCGCTATTGACTTTGGTCCAGGTACCCAGTGAGCGTACTTAGCATGTGAAAAACATTCGAGCGACATGAAGACCGTTGGGGAGTTGTCATCTAAGAATTTAGAATTGCTTATAAGAGGTGATTTGAGTGTTTTGATTTTTTCTTGCTTTATCTCTCTTATGCTGGTGGCTGAAATAATTGGTGTTGATCAGTAAAATATTCTCACGGAATCTATCTCATAGTTGATTAACTAGTTCAGCAGGCTGATGCACTCTGACTCATTTGTTGCTGAATAATAATCTTATCTGGTGTGGATCAAGTTCCCACTAATGGCAGCTTTGTGCTGACAAGCAAAACCAAATCTCTAGTTGGAATGTTGTATCAGTCAATTTTGTGCTAATAACCATGAATACAAGCATAATTAGTATCCTCTGCTTGTAGCGGTGAGGCCAAGGGTGAGCTTGTGGCAAGCGATGGAGATGTAGAAGACGAGGTGGGTGAGGGAGAGGAGGGGGATGGAAATCCAAGCATTATACTGGACATAAACACTAGACTTGGAGTAGCACTGCCTATGCAGGTAATTTTCATGTGCTTGCTGAAAAAGCTGGTTTTTCAAGAGGATTGCTTTTTAAATTTTTTTGCTGGCGTTCTTTGACTCAATTGGAAGGGCGGGGCAAAGTGAGACTGTACAGGTACATAATTTTGCGCTATTGCCTGTACAAGTGAGATTTCACTTGTTATATCATCCAATTGATGCTTGGAAGTTACTACTGTACAAGCAGTAGGAATTTCCTATCAGTCAATGTTGTATCATCCAATTGATGCTTGGAAGTTCTTGACAAGCCCAAGTCTCACTTGTACAGGTGCAGCAGTAGGAAAGCTCATCAATTTGGTGACGAAGTGAAGATTGCCCAAGTTGATGATTCAAGTAATTAGTAAAATTTACTAGTGAGACTTGCTAGATAACATTAGGCAATCGATGCTTGCAAAGTTTTTAAAGGTATATATATGAATTTGTCACAAGTGCTAGAGCAAAATTCTTGTTTTTTTTTTTTATGTAATTGTGTGAAAAGAAGAAGAAGAAGAAGTTTTGTGCTTGTTTGTTCGTGGTGTGCCAATTTAAAAATTCATGTCTCAAAATATTGAAAAGACCGTGTCGTATTGGAATTTGAAATTTTCAAGCATATATCTCTCTTCTCCTCTAAGTTCACAAGCATTTTCATTTTCCTTTGAAGGTATGATTTTTTTCCTAAATCCAACTTTGATCCTTGATCCTTTTGCTTGATTGCTGGTAATGTTAGCTACGTTAGGCCTCCATGAACTCTCTATTTCCAAGAAAAACTATATTATTACATTCTTCCCAAGTTCACTAGCATATATCGTTTTTATTCTCTTTGATGAATGCCAAGCTTATTTGTTATTGTTGTGTTCATTTCCGTTTTTTAAAACTAAAATGAACCAAAAAAAAAAAAAAGAACCCGTTGGAACCTGGAACCGACCACGGAACTGTGACGTGGGGTAGGTTCTAGGTTCTTGGTTCCGACGGGTAGGTTCCGAGTTCCAAAAATAAGGAACCTGTACCCGAGGGTAGGTTCCAGGTTTTGGGCGGAACCTGTAAGGAACTTGGAACCGCTCACCCCTAGCGCCAAGGGTTTGATGGTTGAAGGTAAGAACTTAGAGAGAGGTTTTAGTAATAGACACACGTCTAGAACAAAGTCTAAAGTGAGGAGAGAGCTATTAAAATGTTACAGCTGTCAGATTGAAAGGCACATTACAAGGAACTGCCCATACACAAAGATGTTGGGAGTGCGTAGTAGAAGTCTAATACATTCACATAGGGAGATCGCCAAGAGAGAGTGTAAATATGATCCCATCTATATATTTAATTGGACTCACATTCACTCAAAAGCTTAATACAATGAGTTATGGTCCAACTAGGATATATTAACTGCATTACAAGATATCAATTCTCCAACGTGAGATTTCTCTAACACAACTCACTCTAACGTGCATCCTAACAATCTTTTCCTCACGTGTGAGCTTAATTTTAGTTTCACTCCTCCTTAATTTAGGCATCATTTTGCATCAACTTCCTAAGGGCTCACAATGCTACACCAGGGTGCTGCAACCATGGGCTCCAATATCATTTGTTGGGAGTGTGCAGTAGAAGTCTGATGCCTTTACCTAAGGAGATCGCTAAGAGAGAGCCCACATCCGAGCTCATTAATATATCTAGTTGTACCCACTTTCACTCAATGTGTTATGAGCCAACTATGATATTAACTGTTTTATACCACATCAATTCTTCAATGTAGGATTTCTTTAACACAAATCACTCACACATGCATTCTAACAAAAAAAAAAAAGAGCAGAAAGATCAGAGAACAATGTTGAATGAGCTAGTGGCTAGGAGTCCAAATAGGTTCTATGCGTATCTACCGGTTCAACTAGAGGTGATAGGATCATTGATTTTGGATGCTCCTATTACATGACATCACATAGGGACTGGACTTTGGACTTCTATTCTATTAAGGGTAGTATAGTGTTTATAGGCAATAACATAGAGTGCAAGGTCATTGGCATTGGGTTAGTATAGATAGGATGCACTAAGGGATCATCAAAATATTGTGAGATTTCAACATGCTCTTGAGTTGAGGAAGAATCTAATTTTCTCTAGGCATGTAGGACTTTCAAAGTTGTCACTCATGATTAAGAAGGGGAAGCAAACAGATGATCTCTACTACCTTTAGTGACCAATAGTTATAGGCTTAAGTGCAACAATTTCATCCCCTTTGTCAGAGCCAAATTAGATGAGGTTATAACACATGCCAAATGCCACTTGGGCTCATGTTTGAGAGAGCTATGAATATTCCAAGAGAGTAGAATCTTTTGTGTGGACAAAAAATTGAGAAATTGGATTTTTTTGTGTGGACATTATGTGATGGACAAATGGTAAAAAGTGCAACTCAACAAGATGGTTCACAGAACTTCATCTATTCATATTTGTGGGGGCCTTCTTAATTGATAGGAAATGCTATATATATACTAGATTTACTGATGATTTTGGCTAGAAAGTCTGAGTTTTACATTCTAAAGCACAAGAATGAGGTTTTTGGTTGTTTTAAGAAGTTTAAGCTCTTGATAGCAAATTAAACAAGTAAGAAAATAGACTTAAAACAGAAAATAAGTTAGAGTTATGTTATTAAGGTTTTTTGTTTTTTCTTTTGGTAGAAGTTTTGAAGAGTTTGATGAGTTTTACAGAGAATACAAAATTGACAAACATTGAATTGTATATAAAACAACATAGCAAAGTGGAGTTGCAGAATGGATGAACATAATTTTGCTTGAGAGAAGCCAATTTTTGCTTTTGAACACTAACTTGTCATGAGATTTATAGGCTGAGACTATGAACATGGAGCATCACTTGATTGATGTTGGAAAACAGCCTTATGAGATTTTGTTGATCATCAAACTATTCTTGTTACCAAGAGTTACAATGATGAAGTAGATAGAGAAAAAATCTATCAGTATCAATGATCTTACATATCACTAATGACGAGATACTACTCTCTAACTTTTATGAGAGTAGTTACCAATAATGGTAGCTTAGAAAGACCAATCGAGATAGTAATCTCGGAAGTCCTTAAACTAACGGTCATCGATCCTAATATCACGCATCTTTAGTTAGTATCATCACTTAATAGGGTCAATTTGGTCACTCACAATCTGCACCGGTGATAGTGTGCAATAGACTGTGGTAGTGATGTATCGGGTCTAATGAAAGATAATAAAAGAAGAACATTGATGGCTCCTTATATAGCTGCTAGAGTTTTGGATTCTATAGCTGAAAAACCAATCGAGGTAGTAGAAAATCAATTAACAATTTCGGAGACGAGACAACAGTCAATAATCATTTTGGGTCATCCACTTTGGACAATGAAGCAACTACAAGAGCAGTGCTGATGACTACCAAAGTCTCTTAAAAGGTTAATTGGTTGTCTTTGAAAGTCTCCAAAGAAACTATTGAAATCCTTGATATATATATATATATATATATATATATATATATATATAGGAGGCTGTGAAGAGAGTGATAAGACTGGAAAATACTTGAAATACTGATATTTTCATGAGCTAGAAATTGTAACTAATTTTGATTTGTGAACCTCACTATGTTGATTTAGCACTATAATAGCTTATAGTGAAGTGTACAAGAGTAAGTGCAATGTTCTTGTATGTCGATAGCGTGTCAAGTGAAGAAACTACACTAATCAATTGTAACTTGCTTTACTGATTACTAGTGAAATCCAGCCATTGTTGAGGCTATTATTCTAAGAGTAGATGTAAGCTTAGCCAAAAGCCGAACCACTATATGTCATTGTGTGATCTGTCTATTCTACTCTATTTACTTATTAGTATCACACATATTGGTTTGTTCACAACATCATCTTAAGTGTTGATTGATTGATATTCTGAAAAAGTTTTACTACATCACCACTTGATCTATTCAACCCCCCTTTCTAGGTTGCAACATTAGTCCTAACAATTACCAGATCTCCAACATCTGCTGTTGAGGTTGGATAAGGAAGTGTGGATTGGTCAACCTACTAACTACTGAAGCCTACGAATATCTGGATGCCTTACATATGGTCATGTTATCGAGCATGAAAATGTGTATACTTCTTGGTTATGCACAATGGGTGTAAGGTTGCAGGTTTTTGTGTTTAGATTCTAAACCACTCAAATTTATCATGAGCAAAGATGTGACTTTTAGTGAACTAGCGATGCCATAGAGTAGCAATGAGATTCGAGCACTGCAAATGGACCATCATGCTAAGAGACAAGTGGAGCTTTAGGTTGAGGCTCATCAAATAACATGCACTAACGATGAGGATAAAAGTCCCAAGCCAATTGCAGTTGAGGAAATGATCCAAAGTAGAGAATAATATTGGTGGTGAATTAGAGCTCACAAAAACACCATACTTCATAGTGATAGGCAGAGGTATTTTTATGCCAATTATGCTACTTCCGATAATGTTGATTATGCCTTGTCTACTACCAGGGCAACTAAGGACTTATCGGGAGGCAATGTTAGGAGTGAAGGCTCAATAGTGGGTTAGTGCTATGAGAGAAGATGGGGTCTCTTCAGGGGAATCAACACATGGCACTTGGTGGTACCTCTAAAGGGGTAGAAGATAGTGAGGTGTAAGTGGGTCTTCATAAGTAAGCATGACAGTTTTGGTTTAAAGGTGATCGGTTACAAACCATGCTTGGTAGCGAAAGGGGTTCACACAGCATGAAAGTATCAATTACAGTGCAGTATTCCCATCTATGATAAGATATAGCTTGATTAGGGTGCTATTGTGTTTGGTTGCACACGACAACTCAGAGTTGGATTGGTTGGATATTAGGACGGCATTTCTATATGGCAAGTTAGAGGAGCAAATAGATATGCAATAGTTGGAGAGATTTGTTATCTTAGGCCAGGAAGAAAACGTATGTTTATATAACCTATATGGCCTTTAGCAATCTCCCAGGTAGTCCACACAGTATGATTTCTTTATGACTAGTTAGCTATATAGTAGGAGGCTAGAGGGTGGTGGATATATTTATTTGTTGTCGTATGTTAATGATATGTTAATTGCAGCTAATAACATATATGATATAAATGAGCTAAAATGATAATTGGATGATTAGGTAGCAGAAAAGGTACTCTGTATAGAGATTTAGAGGGATAAGATTGCAAGGATAGTTTGGCTATCACCGAGAAACTACATTCAAGTGTTGAGGCAATTTTGTTTGCAAAATGCCAAATTGGTGAGTACCTACTAGTTGCACACTTCAAACTTTTAGTTGACCTTGCACCATAGTCATAGGAATAGAGGTAATACATGTCACGTGTTCTCTATGCTAGTGTTGGTAAAATTATGTATGATATGGTTTGCACAAGGCAATATATTTTGCTTATTGTTAATGTTGTGTGCAAGTATATGAGTAATCTTGGAAAGAAACACTAAGAAGCTGTGAGATGGGTTATGATGTTTTTAAGAGGGACAAAAATGTTGGTTTGACTTCTATGAAGATATAGGCACAAAGGGGTATAACAAGTTATATAGATTCAGTTTTTGGTGGTGACTTAGATGAGATGAGATGAGGTCATTAATGAGTTATAAATTCAGTTTTGCTGGTTATGTTGTCAATCAAAAACAAAACCAAGGCAATCAAGGAAACAAATGAAGTTTTTTTTCAGAATTGTGCAGTGATCTTAGGTTGTAGTAGGAGAAGATTCTTGTTTACTGCTATGATCATGGTGCACTACATTTCAAACAAAATCGTATGTATCGCAAGTAGATAAAACACATATATATTAAGCAACATTTTATATGTGATATTGTATCACAAGGAACCACATATATCGAGAAAGTGCACATGTGTAGATAATTTAGCAAACACGTTAGCGAAGCCTATCCCATTGACCAAGTTCTAGTATTGTTTGGACTTGGTCGGCATCTCCAATGGTTGAGGAATCCAAAGGGTCTAAGTTAGACCACGATCAATGAGGATGGAGTTAGGGTCTGTTTGGTAACCGGTCAAATAGTGTTAATTTATATTCTTTTGTTCCTAGAAGTAGATTTGGAACAAAATCTCGTTTGGTAAAAATTTTGTTCCCGGGAACAGATTTGAAGTAAAATCAAGAATAAAAAAAAAAATTGATTCTTGTTCCCATAAATAATTTTAGAATCAAGCACCTATTTTCTTTTTTTATTTTCTTTTCTCTTGTTCTTCTTCCCTTTTCCTTCTTCTTCATATGCTGCCACCACCATGGTTGCCGTCCACTGCCGTCAGCCAGCCACCACCACCCTTAGACTCCTCATCAAGGTAAAGTATGTTGATTATGGCTAGAAGCTAAAATTGATTGATTTGGATTTCAATCCATAATTTAATTGAAAGAAAACACAGGCCATGCTAGGAAAGTCCCAATTGGGTTCTTATCAATTATTAGTTGATGATGCAAATAGGAAAATAACTTTTCCCCAAGACTTATTTTTCTTATTGAAGTTGAGGTCCATGTCGATGTCCGAAGGACTCATAGTCTCTTGCAAATAAATATTCCTTTATTGAGTTTGGTCTTGGTTGCATAATGAGTATGCTTAATATGCGTGAAAACTCGTGAGAGACAGAGAGAATTAAGAGCCGTCGTCAAGGAGAGTTGAGACTGAGAAAACTCTTCTTTTTTTTAATGGATTCTTGTGGGTCCATGGTTAATTTTGAATCGGAAGACACTTATATGGAAGTGTGATTGAGCGGCTATAATATTAAATTTGCCAATTATGTTGGAAACAACTGGTTGATCTCGATCTCTCCCCATGAAGTACATACACGGCTGAACCATGTCCCTTCGACTGTAGTCGTAGCAATAAATATTTACAAAGCATTGAATATCGCCCACCGTATCAAAGTACGCACGATCAGTCCAGGCCAATTAGGACATCAATTTTGTACATTAGTCTGTATCTCGCATAACTCCAAGAAGAAAACCACGAAAAGCAACAAAGACACACTACAACATTGGTCAGACACTGCTTCTGAGCAAATTAATTGAGGACGAACAATGAATTAGTTGGGGAAGAGGAAAGAGAAGGCACAAATAAGGAGGGACTTCTCAACCAGAGTAGAACTTAATAAAAACCATTCTAATTTAGAGCTCAAAGAAAAAAAAATATAAAATTATTGTTCAACCTATTCAACACAATAATCACTCTCCCTCTCCTTCCGTGGTAGCTGAAGACACGTAGCTTATGGCGAGAGAGGTCTCGTCGCATGCTGCCGCACCGACAGACGTTGTCTGGAACTGTCGTTTGCAGGCCGGGCAAGTGATCTGCATGATGGTGGAGCTGATCTTCTTGGTGGCTTGTTCTCTCAGCAGTTGAGCTCGTTCGAGCTCGGCCTGAGCTTGCAGTCTCATCTTCTTGGCGTTGGCCAGCTCGAGCTCCGCTATCTCGACCTGTCTCTTCGCCTGCTGCCTCGCCTCCTCGGCGAACGCCTTCTCGGCTACAGCCAGCTTTATTTGCTCGCTCGCAAACTCCCTCATGCTCGCGGCCTCCGACATCTCGGGTTCGTGCCTGTAATAATGGTCCCACATTGTAGAAGATCTATTGGTGAAGGCTAATTCGTCGTTGTTCACATCGGTGGACAATGTGCCGATCGAAAGCTTCAGGTTGTCCGCGAACTTTTCCTTCAAGTTCCGCGTCCCACACAGGCTCGACGACGGCAGTAGCTGAAGCTCAAGGTTGTGGTGGGTAGAAGGGGTTGAGGAATTGTACATGTCTGAGTTGAGGAAGAGGATCTCCGCTGGTTTTGGCATTCGGAACCCCGGAAACGATGAGGGCGGAACGCCGAAATTGGCTTCGCTTGAAGGGCTAGTGCTCGAAGCAGTTTGGGACGAGCAGGCTGGCTGAGCCGCCTGCATCTCTGGTGGCTGAGCCCGGCGGACGGTGCACGAGTCTTGGTGTTCTATGAAACTCTCTACCCTGAAAGGACCACAACAGAAAGAAAGATCGTAAGACTGAACCAAGATACGGCTTTGGCTTTGTCTGGATGTCTGTAGCGAGCCATGTCAAGAAACAACAATCAAGAGCTGTTCATGCAGGGTTAACGAGAGACAAGCAAATAAAAAAATGGGCAGATGAGTAGGTTTGCAACATTAATTAGAGGAATAAACAACAGAAACAAGACGGGAGCGTCTTTGTTAATGACTGATCTGGACTTGGGGATTTTGGCTTATCGGTTTTTTTTTATAAAAAAAAAACGATTATAGAGAGAAGACTGTGTCGTCAAGACCAAAAAGAAATGCCATTGGGAAAAGTGATGTAGTGCTCATTATGAGTCAAATGGCTGGCTAAGAATTGTTATAAAAATGAAACAGAAAAAGTAGGGACAAGAGGCTGGCCTGGCAAATGTACCTGGGAAATCATTCTTGGATTCGGAATAACTAATAATAAACTCTCGCTGTCTAAACAAAAAGAAAAGCAATGTACAATGATGATAAATTTCAGAAGCCAACCCAGCAAGTTCAAATATTTTTATAAGCTTGTAGGGAAGAAAAAACAAAACGAAACGGAAGGGTTATCCAAATTGCTTCCAACATGCTTGCCTCCTCTTCATGAACATATAACCCTAGGGTTTTCATGACCCAAGACGAACCCCACAAAGCATCATGCAAAATTGCTCGGAGCGCAGCCTTTTTTATCTTAAAGCTTAAGCTGTTACAAATCGTCGAAAAAGTACATTTCGTGTATTGATTACCAGCACGGCTCCTGAAGCCAGGAAACAAAACAAGAAGAACGACAAAAATTCAAATCAAGAATAAATCGGAGATCAATTATACCTGGAGAAGACGCGGCCGCAGTCGCAGGAATGTCCCCGCGTGCCGCAGGTTTTGAGGTGGGCCTTGTAGTCGGACTGCACGGCATAGCCCTTGGAGCACCGCTCGCAGACCCACTGCTTGTGGCTGCTGTGCTTCCGGCGGAAGTGCTTCTTGATCCCCACGAGGTCCCCGAGCGCGTGGCACGGATCATGGTGGAGGCAGCTCGGCTCGGGGCACACGTACACCCGCTTCCTCCGCGCCTGCTCCTGATCGGCCGCCCCGCGATCCCGCTTCAGCAGCTTCCACGGTACCTTGTGCCGCCTCCGGTGCATCTGCAGGTTCTGATCCCTCTGGAACCCTTGATTGCAGATCTCGCACACGTACCTGCAAAAATCTTAAGCCATCATATACAGGCGGCGGACACCCGGGTATACATAGAAAACCCGCGAGCCTAAGCCAGCGGCGGGGGGACATAATCTAGCTTCCGAACCTGTCGGACTCGAGGAGGGTCTTCGGCGACAGTGAAACCACTTCTGCATCCGGATCTGTTGGAAAAAAGAAAAGGGGAAGTACTTGATTAGGTCCAGATCATTGCTCGAGCGGGTATTTTAATCTGATTTGGAATTGTGTCGTGAGAGAAAAAGAGAGAGAGCTTTGGTGGGTGAATCCGGGTCCATCTTTTTCTGCCGTTGCTTGTCTCCTCCTATTACCTGGAGTGCCTGCGGGCCTTCTCCTCCTTTTGCTGTTGGAGAAGGCATTGATCTCTGAGGGGTTGACGGCAGAACAAGCAGCGTTGGAAGGAGGAGAGTTGGGAGGAGGAGGGTTATGGAACATATGGGAGGGTCTCGGGCTAATATTTATGATGTGTGTATTTGGATTGGTGCTGGTGTGAGAGAGAAAATCTTATGCCCACACACACACACACCTGCACAGAGCTCTTGTGGTCGTGGTGGAGCTATGTTGAATAGTGGGTTCAACTCAGCTTTACCGAAACACAAAGCCTGATAATGGGCAGAGAGAGAGAGAGAGAGAGGGGACGTGAAGGGAAAAGCTCTTTGCTTTCTGAAACCAGCTTTCTTTTGAGCCCTTTTCCTTTCTGTGAGAGCTTTCTTGGCTTTGTGGCCTTTTTTTCTTTTTTTTCTCCTCTCCTCTCCTCTCCTCTCCTTCCCTTTTCAATTGACCCCCACCCCCCACCCACAGTAGGTCAGCAGGAGAGGTTGAGCCAAACACTTGCTTATCAAGCTCCTGTTCAGATGAGAGAGAAGCTAGAGAGAGAAGCTAGAGAGAGATAACTGCCTCTGACCCAATCACGTTGCTTCAAACTTCGAGCCACGCAAACCCAACACAAGCGTTTGGACAGAAACAAGAAAACATCCCCTTCCCATACCATTAGAAACAAACAGTCACCGTTCATCATCATGGCGCTGTAATACGTTTTGCATGAATAAATGCAGGCCCGGGGCCTCCGCCGCACGTGAGCTCGCGCCCCCTCCTCACGTGACGTCTCCCTTCACAACACCCCCCCCCCCCTCTCCTTCCCCTTTGTTATTTTCCACTTTTGTCTTTGTTCATCTCGTCCTTGATCTAATCGCTCTTAAAAAAAGCAGAGGAGGGTCGGATAGGAAACTTAATGATGTTGTCTTTCGTTGACTGACGCTAAAGGAGCTGTTGGAGTTCTGCGATGGCACTGGCTAAACTTTTCATTAATGTTTGGGAAGCAACTTTTCTAAAAGACGAATCGAAATATCAAAAGTCATTTTCATTTATAAAGAGTATCATAAATTGTTTCATTTTTTTTTTTTTTTGTATTTTTACAAAGGTATTTGGATAATTCGGCTCATTGTAAAGGTGTGAATAAATAATTACTCTATCCTCATCTGTCTCGTGAAACTCTAGACTAGCATGATGCATATTGCTTCCAAGGTTACTCTAAGTTGAAGATGCCTTGACAAACACGGGAATTCTTAAGTCCTTTTTATGCTGAATAATTGTGGTAATATTGAGGCAGTGCACGACATGAAACGATAGGGAATGGGCCACTCTCCTTTCATTTGTGCCCTCTCCTTTCTCAATCGCTAGTCCCAAACCTCTTTTAATGCCACATGACGGTGTCGACATCACCACAAGTGATTTTCTTGATTATGTGCTAGTTCATTGAAACAGGCATGCCAAAAACTAACTCTAGCTAGATGTGCTGTTCAATGTAGAGCAAATTCTCAAGCCGCACGTATTGCACTTTTCGATCTAAGATAGCTCCAAGAGAGTTGCTAGGCCTATGAATGAGTCTATTCTCGCGCGTGGCCAATTATAGCGACTATTCTCATATGTGGCCAATATTACATAGCGACTAGTGTCACGGAAGAGTTGAGATACCCTTTAGACAATTCATTTGGAGCTTACACTTTGTATCGCATGGGAAAAAAGATAGTAAAAGTGTGATAATTTTCGTGCGACGCTTATTTCAATGCTAAAACTTTTCAAACAATCACTTCAATACCACATCGGAAGAAAAACTATTGTTTTAGTGCTTGCCGCCACAAATTCTGACCATTGGTCTTATGGAGCATTTTAAAGTTAATTATAAATCTGAAGTAGCTTTTTTATATAAAAACAAATTTGAGGTCCAACATAGAAAATTCTTCATCCAACGTTGCAAAGCGAACAAAACGACATTAAAGTTGGGGAAAACTCTCTCTCAAAAGAAACAAATCTTCTCTATGTTGTTCGCAGCATTCAACTATGATGTAAGAAGAGTCGATATATTGCTGTAAATAAAATGAAAGAAACCGAAAAATCACGACTTTAGGAAAGAAAACTGGAAGAAGAGCTTGGTTAGGCGTGGATCTGAGAAAGTCAAAAGAAATTGGAAGGTGAGTTTGGTCTGGTTACGGAAGAGGAGAAGAATTACGTGCTCGGGGGGGTTTCTTTGTGTTTCCACAGTGATGAGCAAAAGGGCAAAAGAAAAATAATAACGGTAAAATATAAAATAAAATAAAATAATCTCCATGTTCTGCTTGCTGTGTACGCGTGCATGGAGAAGCCATAAAGCTCGAGAGAGAGAGAGAGCTGAAGGTGCAAAGCTCCGTTCTCTCGGGAAAGAGTAGTCTCGTCCGCCTACATGATGCTCCAGTTCTCGTTTAGATAGCTTGAGACGACGAAACCAAAGAATGGCCGAAGAAGGGACCTGCTCTTCGGGCAAGTAGATCCATTTCCAAATAATACAAATATAATAACTCATGTTCGACCCGATTCATATCCAACTTATATCCGACCTAATTCATATTGCTAAAAATACAAACATATGCCTACATTGAGATGAGAGTGCAAAGTGGCGTTCACAAAATCGAATGAGGGCAATAGAAAATGAAGAGAGAGAGTTGTAGAGGTAAATTGGATCTAACTAAATTATAAGGCCATTTAATATCCATATTATGTTGGGCTCTACCATTCTAAACTCATTTATGATGAATTTATTGAATATAAATAATATTATTAGCCCATCATACATGAGTTTTTTTTTTTTTGGTCGATCTCTCTACATTCTATTCTACTCTACACTCACTTGCAGACTTGTGCCCTGCCTCTTGCAGGGCGTGGGAGTCAACCCACTCTCAAACTTACGCGTCCCTACCCCCCATCCCCTCCTGAGAAGGTGGGGATTTGAACCCCTCACCTCCCCCTTCCATGTTGGAAGGGTGGCCACTGGGGCGAACCCCCAGTGGTTATCATACATGAGTTGAGAAATAGACTTATAATCCATCTTAATAGGTCTAGTGATTTTGTCTCAATTTAAAAATATCGGGGGTGGGGATTCTTCAAGATCATAATAAATTTTGCCCCGATTTTTTTTATTTAAGATTCATGATGACACTATGAGAGAGATAGAAAGAGATAGAGATATGATTCCATTTGCTGGTGAGTTGGAAAGAATGGATGGATTAATGTATTATTAAGACGTGGTTTCTGTGGCACGTGAAGGTGGCATCACCTGCCATCATCTTCCCCGGGTGTTTAGGATTCCAAATCTCGATAAATTATTATTATATTTGTTTAGGTCCCCATTTGCTCTTCTATAATGCTTGACTTTGGGATAAAGTCTAGCTATCTTCAGCCTTTTTAAACATCGAAAAATCAATCTTCTGGTATTCCACGTGGATAAAGAGACAACTGATACTCTTGCTTCTTCCAAGTCCTATCCACATGGTCTCAGCTTTAAAAATAGGAAGACTTTCGCTCCGTGGTCTTCCGATTTCTATAATCCCCAAGCCTCAAATTTCGAATGTCGTTAGAAAGTTCTAACTTCAAAACTTGAACTATAGAATATAAAAACTCAATTGTCATGAGCGATGTGCGATTTTTTCAACACCCCTCTCACATGCAAGTTAGATCATAAATGTCACATAAAATTACTCTAACAAGACTTGATGCACACTCGAAATAGAACGAATCTAACTCTAATATCATATTATAGAGTCAAAACAAAAAACCTTAGTCAATAAGTGTAGGGAAATCACATATAAATTTTATTATTAAGTAAAGTGGAGAAGTAAATATGGAGAGTTTAAATCCCTATATTTTTAAGGGAGATTAAAGTGGAGACAATTAGTTTTAAATATGAATTTCGACTTTCACCTTTTGTGAAAAAGCAAGATGTTTTCAACAAATATTGTCGGTGATTTTGGACCACAATGGAGTGAGGTACTGTTGTGCAAATAAGCCATGAAATGCCAACGAAGCTGCGTCATTTCATGGAGCTTGATGATGCCTTGTGTCGAGTGGAGGCCCGACCAGAGGGACTCTTCAAAGCTAAGCCCCTACTGTTAAACGACAGGACTTCTCCTTGGGCATCTCCCCATACCGAATATTGAGAACTAGAGAAGTACATAATTACCCGTTCCGGGGCAATTTGCTAGACAAAAAGCCACTGACCAAGGCTCGACATTATGTCATAAATGTGACATGACATGTGTGGCTTCGAGGCAAGTCCTTTCCAGGGTTTTGTGAAAAAATTTCTTATAGAATGGGGCTGTTTTAGTCAATTTGACTAGCTGCATTAGATCCTAACCCTTTTACTCTCCTATTAATTAATGGAGACACTCCTTTCCGTTGAAAGTCTCAACTTGTAAAGTCATAGATGGGAGTTTCAGAAGTTGATGAAAGCATCTAAGATCTTTATGTTGACTTTAAGAAAATCAAATGTTTGAGCATTGCACATGGTGCAAATTTGTTGGCTTCTCTTAAATGGCATGAGGGTATAGATACTTTGATTCATCTCAGGAGAAGTGGTGAAACAATTTCTCAAAGTTTAGTTTTGGTATGAACTCCCTTTGAACAGCTGTGAGAGATTGCCAAGTTGGTACTACACTACACTTATAGAGAGTGTGGATTACGAGTATGAATTGATAACCCCTTAGAGGCCGTCACGAGGGCATGTCATGATATTTATGGGTGGATATAGGAGGATGCGATCAGTGAAATTAGCCCGACTCTTCGAAAGGATATAGAAAACAAGAGTAGCCAAATTGGGTTACTGAGTTTTACTGACATTTGCCTCATCCAAACAAATCATTGAGCTATTGTCCAATCTTTTTTGTTCGTGTTTTCATGGAGAAGTTATACCCTATATTACTCTACCGTCCTATGTAATTGACAAATGAGGAAATTTATGATATTTACAATATAAATTGGGTTTTCCTATGGGCAGGACACGTAAATACTTTGTTAGAATATGATTGACTCTACACTGCTTAGATAGTATGATGGTTAGGTTCGATACTTCCTCGTTTGAACTAAGCAGGTACTATAAGCTTGGGAGACGTGTCCAAATGGTGAATTTGTATGATGAACCTCTCCATTATTCCATGGTGGGCAGAGCCAAATCAATGGCCCCTGCGGGTTGCGCTCCTGCACTGGCAAAGCTGGTGAGCTACATCTTGGCCGCTTCATCCGAGTAAACAACATCGACAATCATCTCTCAAAAGTAGGACCCAGAATCCCATGCAAAGACGCGACCCAATCTCTTGCACTCGCTTTTTGGGGCATTTTTAACATTAAACTTTGTCCGCTTGTCTGCTTGATTAGATCACTCGTTTGTTTCTTTCATTCCCCTCCTTTCATGGAACTTTCATTTTTTCTCGTTTTCCTAGAGGAATTTGTTTGTGGGGTTGAGAGAGAGAGAGAGAGAGAGGGTGGGGGGCTAGGTCGAGCTGACAAAATTTGTTTGGTGGATACTGTCAGAGGTTTCTGAAAAGCAAAACGTGCACTGCCAATCGCCTCATAATGCAATGTTTGAACGAAATAGGGAGCGTCGAAAGAATTGAAAAATTGGAGAGTGAAGATATTACAGACAAGGACGATATGATGAGAAAAGAAAAAATTGGGAGGAATGGTCCAGAACAGTACCAGAAATTAGAAGGATAATTGGGTGTTAGGACAGGTACAAGGGGAGGATTTGGGAAAAATATGGTGTGGTTTGGGCTCTGTCAGAGACAAATATGCCCCGATTGTAAGGCCTGTCCAATGTACGAGCCTCTCGGCACCGAATACGGCCTGATGTCATAGAGCGAGTGGGCCTCGGTGGAGATTGCAACTTGTTAGGAGGAGAGATGTGACTCTAGCTTTAGGACACTTTCTTTACCTAGGTTGCTACTAGTACTGGCAGTGCAGCTACCGTCATGGCGAATGCGATTGGACTATCCTTACATTAGAGGTGAGCATTCCAGGGGACCAGATCGGACCGGACTAGGTCGGGCCCGGGCCCGGGCCCAACTTGGGCAGGCGGAGCTTTCTCATGTAAGGATGTCGCCAAGCTCACTCATTTTACCTTCTGGGCCAAGGTGGGCCGCCGCCAGTTTGTCGATCACCTCGGTTCGCGTTGCGTATCTGGGGCCATACGTGTTGATGGGTACGTGGATGTT